>JAVJGJ010000062.1:2763721-2813249 GCA_035590215.1 Microhierax caerulescens | reverse complement strand
GCAAGTGCACGTCTCTGCTCCCTGCCAGGCAGCGGCTTAATGGGTGGTCTGCGGAAGAGATGGGAGCAGCGTTGTAGGCAGTTAAAGGCCGGTGTCAAAGGGCTTTCATCCTCCTGAAGCACAGGCAGCCTCTCCAGAGAGACCCGGGCACCCAGCTGTCTTAGGCACGGGTTAGGTGGAGGGAGGCTTTTGCCCCTTATCCCAAGACCAACTGATTCTCCTACACACCTCCAGCTCACCCATCAGAGCTCTGAGTACAAACAAAACAGGAAAACAAACATATCCATCACGTCCTTCCTGCATTTGAACTCTTCCCCTTTCGCTCTGTGTTGTCAGCTGTACTGGTCCCCTGCGGGGAGACAGAGCTAACAGCCACGGCACCCTTTGCAAGTCAGCCTCTCTGCACTGCAGTCACTTGTGGAACACATCCCTCTCACCTCAGCTTGCCTAAAAAGCAGCAGCCAGTTTGAGATCTCTCCCAGATTCCTGCCCCTTGCACCCTTTTGGGGACAGAAGGTCATGACCACTCATCGTCACAAACAGCAGGCTACGGTTCTTACTTTTGCGTACTGGGTACCAAGTGACCCCAGGCTGATTGACACACAGACATTAGAAGAGACAACCTCCTTCTTAATCCATCCTAGGCATGGACTTGCCCATAAATCCAGAGTTATCAGTTCCTCACCCCAAAAAAATTTTCCCTTCACTTTCAGTTCACAAGAAAGCCATTACATTCCTGGTTGAGCTTTCCTGAGGTTTGACAACCTTTGGAAAAGGAATTTTTCTTTTTCCCTCCCTTTGCTAGAGAACAGTTTTTACTGTGCAACAGCAAGATGCCACCAAGGGAACTCCACTTTTTCAAGACCAGAGGTGTGCCCCAGTTAGACCAGATCACTGGCTAAATGGACAGGGCACATGCAAGCCTGCGCTACCCAAGCAGGACAGAGCTGCACCCCCACTGCTCTCCACATCCCACCTTGGCAAAGGAGCCTCCGTCACAGCATGAAGTGTCAAATATTCCTATTTCTCACTCTGGTGTTTTCTGCATCACCTGCAGGAGATGCTGTGAACCCCCTCCACAATCAGAGGGACATCAGCACCTCTTACACGGTCCAGGGTAGACAGTGGAAGGACATGGAAAGAGACCCATAGAACTACTCGGAGGCCAGATTTGGCCATCTGCTCTATCACCTTTAGCAGCTCAAAACTGCTGCTGTTTTGGATCCTCTTCCTCCTCTTTTTCCATTCTGAGCTTTGTTTTCAGACTATGGGATGAGAAGTTTCTGTACAGGAATCCATCCTGGAGCACAGAATAAGACAGGACTTATCTCCTACCCCCTGACAGGAAGATCAGAGGGTGTCTCCACAGTTACTTTTCACTCTGCCTTGGTCTCCCAGGGACAGGAGGGTGCTCCATACCACAATAACTCATGACAAAGATGACAACGAAACAGCAGCACAGCCCACAGGGCTGCAAGGATGCCTTCAGCTATAAACAGACAATGGCTTGTTTCCTCTTCAGCAAGGAGCTCAGCCAACTGATCCTTACCTTGGCAAGCCTGAAGTCATCCAACAACCACTAACGCACCTCTGAGTGGCCACCATCCAAGTTTAACTCACCACTAATTCACGTGACTAATGCCAGTAACATACAAGTCACAACCTACTAGCATCTTGTCAGGGAAGAGGGAACCTTTGGTGCAGTCCCTGGACAAGCCCATAAGACAGGTTGGCCACATCTCCTTCCACAGTTAGGAAGCAAGGCTGGAAAATCTGAGCTGATCCCAGCTAACCACACACCTCAGTTAGATGCTGGCTTCCTACATCAAGACAGTCACAGGCATCCCCAGGTGCAACTTAATGTCTTTAATGGATCAAGTGCTGTCCAGAGGTACCCTGCTCCATGGGTGGGAGAGGATTCTTCTTACATGGACTGCCTCCATTACACAAATTTAGGTGAGTGCCTACAAGACTGTCAGAAAAAAAAACAATCTCCTACCTGGAGGCTAAAGGAAAAAAAAAAAAAAAGAAAGATGCCCCCCTCTTTGCTGCATTCAGAGCTTCCCTGTCCTCGCAGGATAGTGGGGAACTGGCCCAAAGGATCTTTGCAGCCCACACATGACACCTGGTAGGAGATTACATGCATCATGCTTCCTTTGAAGACCTTCTGCTTCTTGTCCCATTCCTAGCTGCAAGGTAACTAAGGGCATCTCAGCTCTACACACCAACTCCACCACCAACCTCTCCCTTTAGCTTAATGGCCACCCTTTGCTCAAACTTTCTTATAGCCAGCTCCCACCCTGATAGAAATACACCCCTTCACCTTCACCCCGAGGGATGCACACGCTGCATTTCGACTGTTCTCCTCCAGCAGCGTTGCTGGTGCTCCCCACCATCAGCAAAACTTCCTCGGTGCAGACCTAGGACCACCGGTGCCTGCAGCAACCGCACGTCTCGCATTCTGCTTGTGCGTGGGAGCCCAACTGCTTGCAGAGCAAAAGCAGCGCTGCTTGAGGTATTTGAGCTGTTACCACACAACAGGATTAGTTTTAATCCAGGCTGCCTAACGTACGAAGCTGTCAGCATAGCCCACGTGTTCCCGCCAGGCTGCTTTATTTACAGTCTTTTGGGGACTCTGCGTGCACTGAGCAGGTAGGAAAAAGCTTAACCACAGCCAAAGCGGAGGGTTCAGGGGTGGGCTGAGGAAAAGCAAATATTTGAAAGCACTGAAAATTGGTCTGTGTGACATGGTGGGGGTAGGAAAGGTCAATACAAGCCTCTTAAGAGATACTCAAGTGGTACTTCCAAAACCAAGGGATCTAATTATCTGTGTCAAGTACAGAGGAGCGTAAGAAATAGCAGTAAAGCATCTGAATCGCGCAGAAGTGCTTACTTGGAGGGCAGGAACAGGTCTTCAAAAAACGGGACCTGACACATCCGAGCAGCCAGACAGGACCGGTGGACATCCCAGACCCCCCCTGGCATGTTCTGCATCTGAACTGGAAGCGAGCACACAGGTGCCCAGTTTGCAGTGTCACAGCCCTGCTCTGGGTCGTTGGACCCTGGAGATCCTGCCACTGCAGCAGGGTAAATGCTGCTGCCATCATCCCCATCCAGGGGGTTCAAAGGTTTGCATCCCTGCTCAGAACAAGGGACCTGCCCACACACTTGACCAGCTGAGGATGATCCTTGGTTCTCTCCTTACTTTTCCTCCCTGGTCCTAGGGCTGGAAAGCCCAAGCACACCGAGGACAGGACAGCCCCGCAGGTTAAGAGTTATTCTCAGCAGTATTTCCTCAAGCGTTAGCAGCCAGCTCCCTTGGCTGCTCCAGGACGTGGGAATATTTGTTATGGAAATTTTGTACACCATCACAACGGGGCCAGAAGCAGCCTACACAGGTCCTCAGTTAAACTCAGCAGCTGGCACAGCGCATGTTCTCCTGTAACTAAATTTGACCAGCAGAGTTCAACAGGCCACTGAACAGACTTTACAGGCCTCCAAGCAACATGCCTTTCCATTTCCAGAGACTGAAGTAGCACATAGCACCAAGCTTTGAAACCACAGTCAGCATCCAGATGGCCATCCAGAAAGGCATTTTCAAGCAAGAACACAGTCTTTTTCTCCCCCTCATTTCTTAATGCTCCTCTAGAGCATTACTTGCACATTACAGAAACCATCTCTTAATGCAAATTCATAGCATTTGCTTACTTAAAAGGAATACTCCAGTATTTCTAAAGTAAAGCTTTGGAGTTTAGACACAACTGAAATGCCAGGACACTACAGCCATCCAGAGGTTCCCTCTAGGGAGCTGCTCACTGCTGTGGGAATGGGGGAGGGAGAGAGAAGAGGGCTGCAGCAGTTTGGAAGTGGGGCCCAAAGCTGAACCAGACTTGATCTGTACAGACCGACTCCAGCCAGCATCTCCCCTGCTCAGTTCGCATAGGCTCAGCAGCACCTCCAAGACCTTGGGTACCCACCTCCCAAGTCCTTTGCAGCTTAAACTCTGCTTTGCTGTCCTCCCTGCAGAAGTCCCCTACAGGGAGAGCATCTATAGACACAGCTTGCTGCTGCCCTGCTAGACCACCGGAGCACAGAGCATTTGTGGAGTTTGTTAGCTTTGGCTATGTGTAAGGCGACCACCAATATTCCCAGCCTACTTCAACCAAGACGAAGAACAAACCTCTCCAATCTTTGCTCTTAGGAGCCAAGCATCTTCAGAAGAAACAGCCGCCTTGTAAAACACAGTTTCCTGTGCTTAGAGGCAGTCCAAAGAATCATCAAGAACTGCTGGGCAAAGACAGAGGAGCCTTTGACCCTCCACTAGCTAAAACCCAGGTTGTTCCTGTCTGCAGCAGTCTTTGGCCGAGAGCTCAGGCACAAGAGAGGCTAATCTCAGAATGGCTGTCTCCTGGGTTTGGGAAACATGAGAGTAACTGATTTTTCTAGAGAGTTCTGGACAGCTGGATGCTTAAAATAGCAGCATAAATTTAAGTGCTTTCCCTTCCCTTTTCTTTGCTTCTCCATTAATGCAGCTATTGCAGTCACAGCAGGGCCATGGAGACAGGTTTACCAACAGCTGAGCAGAAGGGACTGCTGGAGCCCAAACCAAAGCAGAACCATGGCAATTTGCATCAGTTGCAGGGATGCAACCAAGAGCTGGAGAGTCAGAAAGGAAGCAGCTGCAACATTTGTTTGCTCAAAGACCATGCAGGCAGGTGGGCACTGGCTATACCGGACAAAAGACACAACTGTTCTTTCCTGATGGTTGTAGCAATGGCACTCACCAGTGTCTGCAACATGGATTTGGTGCTTCCCTGGTATCCTGCCCTTCTTCCCCTGCAGGACTGCACGAGTTGCTTTTTGCTCCTCAGGAGAACTGAGGAAAGCAGCATGAAGTCCGGTACAACAATTAGACCAGAAAATGATTCATATTTCTGGAACCTGTATCAAACTGTACAAAGTTTACTAGCGTCTTCCAAACTGTTTTGGAAGTTACTTAATACCCAAGATGAGGATAGCAGTGTTTTCCTTCCCTAGCCCTACAGCAGGATCACACTGGACATGTCACTCAACTCCTACCTTTTCCGATGTGGTCACTCTGGCCAGAGAGCTGCACCAAGAACAGTGCTCAGCAGATGAGGTATTTAATCCTCAATTCAAGAGCTAAATTCAAGCAACAGCAGAAACTTTTTTGTTTTTTATTAACGAAAGCAAGATTTCCTCAGAGAAGTGAGCTGTTCCTGTAGTCTAAGCCAGCCTTCACGAGGGGCCAGCTACAGCTCAATGGAAGTTCATTACCACTCTGCAAGTTAAAGCAAGCTGTCAGTAGACTAATGTTTCCTTGCTCCTACTCAACTGCAGACGTGGCATGTGAAGCTGAAGCTGTGCTCTGGGATAGCTGCAGTGGGGCTTGTTGCTCAAAACAGGGAAAAATGCCAGTCCCCGAACCTGGAATATCTGGATTCCTCTGCCACCTCATCTGAATGACTTTAGCGCTCTGTGCTTGGCTCCTCAGCTCTTTGAGAAAGAGCCACTGGGGGTGGGGAGGCAGGAAAAAAACATAGCCTCCACCAAATGCATGTTGTCAGGACCGTGAACCTGCTTTGAAGACCACTGCAGCCTTTAAAGCCACTCTCAGACTTGATGAGAGATGGCCTTGCCACGTCCCATCACTCCAACCTATCCATTGCCACCTTATTCCCAGCCCATAGCTGCTCCTGCTGCCTCAAACCCAGCCATCCCCTTCATCCTGTGCCGTGACCCATTTACACATGCTGAGTGCGAGTCCGGGTACGGGCTCACCAGGCAGTGGGACCACCAAACTAACCTTAGTCTGGTCCAAGTTTCACCAGCTCAGTTATCAGACCAGCTCCTAAAACCAGAAAGGAACGAGACTACCTTCGGAACAGACTTAACGATTAAGGTCTTAAAGTTTTGGCATGAGTAGGATGTACTTTCTGCAGTAAAAGTGATTTCATCTGTATAGCAGATATAACTTTAAATAGGCAAAGGGTTAATTTTCCCCTGCCCTGCAGCCACAGAGGAGCACTGCTCTCTAGGAGGCTGGCTCTGCTCTTCCTGAAGACAAGTGCTACCATCTACTGGGGATGGCTGAAAAAGCTTTTTCTGAAACTTTTTTCCCATCTCAAGGCAGGAATTGAAGGCGAAACAGGCCAGACTCAGGCATACTTAAAATTGGGGTGGGTGGGTGGGTTCTTTGTTTTGTTGATTTGTTTTGGTTTTGGGTTTTGTTTTTTTTAAGAAAAAAAACACCTCAGCTGGCAACCTCCTTCCCACCCCTACACCTCACAAGCCTTTTGAGAACTCCATTCTGGGGCTCCATCCTGCTGACACATACTGCAGCTCAAGGCAAACGCAAGAACAACTCCACATTTTGGATGGAGAGGCTAGTAAAAAAACCAAACCAACCCACCCTGCCAGAACCCCACAGAAGTCACCACCACCAGACCCAAACACCTGAATTTATCACGTGCATGTCCCCGGATATATTACCTACCCAAGGAAGGGTTCAGCCTTTCATCACCACCCTGCTAGGCTCAGGCACGCCTGGCAGGTACCCGCCACCGAGTGATGTCCCAGCATTTAGCACACTGACGGCCACCACGCTCCACCAGCTCCTTGAAGGAGGGATAACAGCAGCAGACTGCTCACATGTTTTATCCCCAAACTGGTCTGGGTATTTTTCCTCTCCCCATTCATAGCAGGGAGCAAACGAGCCACCTCGTGCAGAGCAGCTGACACCTACCATATTCTCCAAAGACCAGGTACGTGTACTTCTTACGCTGCACGATCCAGGATGCAACTTTCACGCCAAGCCAGATCAGCAGCATCCCCAGTGTGGCATCGAGGATGAAATTAATAAGATAGCTAAGGGCAAAGGAAAAAGTCAGGTTTCAGTTGTGTTTAAGTCTTAATCAAAATCTTCTATTTCCTTATGGGAACCCATAAAAAAACCCACCCCAAGTTTTAAAAAGAAAAAAAATAAAAAATCCCCACTTAATAGTCCAAGCTCATTTCCTCTCTCTTGTACTGGATTTTCCTATAGCCTTACCAGCTACTTCTTATTTTAAAAGCCTGTTCAGCAGACCAGGGAGTAGGCTTCCCCACCTCTCTAACATTGCTCATTGATTCAATATAGCATTAAACCATTCCTGGGCTAGCCTTCCTCAGGAGTTACTCCCCGCTAAGGGAGGCTTTCCACCTGCAGCACCTTCTGTTCTTATCAGGATGAAATCCCAAGTTTCAGGGAAACCGAACCAAGCATTTCTGGAATTTCATACATGAAAATGGAAGTTCCTTGGAACTGCAGCTGCTCTGCAAACTGTGTGGCAGAAGAGGCAGAAAGTCCATTAACGAGCAGCTGCAGGATGCTCGTACGAGCAGTGACACACCGAGGGGCAGGAAGTCCAGGGAGAGGTGGCAAGCCCTGGCTCATCAGCAGGCATCCTGGGGTCCCCAAAAGCCTTTAGTTCAGGGTCCCCACTGCCGAGCAAGGAGCTGAACCCATCCCCGCCAGGAGACCTGGGCTCCATGGGTTTGCTCCACAGGATGTGGAAACCTCGCTAGGCAGAGTGCCAGAGGCAAGAGACCTGCAGGGACCTTCTGGGGATTGCAGGGTCCACGCTCTAATCCAAGGCTTGTTTTTTTAACAAACTCCAGAAGAAAAAATAATCACACTCAACTAATTTTTCTGGCCAGTTTTCCATTATTGGAATATTTTCTGCCAGGTCAGGCCAGATTTCCACGGCACGAAGAAAAAACTGAGCACAGAGATACAGGAATGAACATTTCTTCTTCTAGAACTTGATACTGCCTCTGGATAAAGAGGCTGAAAAATAACAGTCTGCTTTTGATATCCACTTTGAAAACATGACATTAGGTTTTCTACATCCAAAGTCTCAGACTATTTTATTACAGTTTCCAGCTGCTGAAATCGGAGTACTCTGATACAAACATGAGGCTCTGGCGATTTATCCTGGGCAGGACACACAGCACACAAGCCTCCCAGCCCAGGGAGAAGGCTGTGCAGTTTTAAGCTGCCTGGTTCAGGATGACAAGTCTGGTGGCACAGGGAAATATAAAACACACGTTAAGGGAAAAAAAGCCCACAAAAAATATCCCTGAAGGGCACAGCATAAGCATGAAAGGGTTTATTTGAAAACACTGTCTGTTTAAAAAGCAACAATAAATCATTTAGAGGTTATATTTAGCCCCAGCCAAACTTGTGCCTGTTCAAAGAAATGTATCAAGGTGCAGCACTTTCATATAGAAAAAGGAGATGGGGCAGAAGGTTTTCAGCAGCATTTTTAAGCCTAAAGGAGTTTCTCAAAACAAGATAAAGTTACTTCTGAAACTAAATACGTAGCTGCAAAGTGGCTGGTCTGACATATAGGTGGCACTTCTACATTAAGTCCCAAAGTCTGGCTTAGACCCCCCCCAAACAGGACTACAGGAATACGTGGTAGGTGCAACTAAATATAAAAATAAAATAAAATGTTCTCACATTGGACAAAGGCCTTCACCCACACAGTTTGGAAGGCTTTCTCAATACTGCTCTGAGACCAATCAAACTGCAAAGTCTGGTGTGCAAACGGCACATTTAACAGTTGCAGCTGCACAGGACACCATTGCATTGTTTACTGCAGCTTTTTGCCAACACATTTCAAGGTGCTCTTAATCACCAGAAAGCATGCTTGCACTGCTGCATCTCCATCAGAGCAGCAGACTGCAAAAAGCAGAAGACAGCTCAGACCCTGAAAACAGGCTCAGCACAGTTATCCCCACATAGTGCTTCAAATGGATCAGTTTCTACCACATGTGACATTTTCCACCATTCTTGCTTCTTCTTTTTACAGATGCAGGGCATGAGCACCAGCACCTCGTGTACTTACAGAGAGCAAGGGTCCTCTTCAGTGAGATCCGACAGAAAAACATTGGCAAAGTGGATGAAGAGTGCACCTATTGCTTGCTTAGAGGTATCATAAAACCTGGAGAGAAAAAAGACAAAAGACAAAAAGATCTGTGCCCTGGAGCACCAGCAGCAGAGCAGTCACCCAAGCAAAGGTCCTGCATGGATCTGCTTTCCTCCAAGAGGCATTCCGGATGCCCAAGAAGTTGTACATGGTGAAAAGGGAAAGTTTGGCCAACTCCAAATACTGACAATAAAAAAAAAAAAAAAAAAAAAAAAAAAAAAAAAAAAAAAAAAAGAGATACGCCATTTCAGCACGTAGCTGCTCAACCTTGCAGATCCACTGCTGAGGTTTAACCTGCAGCAGCAGGCAGCTCGCCCTCCTGCACTCGCCGCAACTGCTGCTTCTCCAGCCAGCGGCCCGGGCAAGGAAGGTGTTCAGCTACTCCCAGTGTTTTGCACCCATCCGCGGGAAATTGGTTTGAATTCTTAAAACTATTTTAGAGGAAGAACCAAACCGAGGAGACACTTCATCACTAACATCAGCTGGTGGATCCGTGCTGCCCAGCCAGCCTGACCACACGCTGATCCCAACCAAGCACCCATCCCTCTCAGCAGGCTGCAAACCCTGCAGCCCAGGGCGGCTTCGTCATGCCTGCAGCTGCCAGCGATGCCCAGCTCCGTCCCACCAGCACACAGCCAGACACCTCGCCCAGCCCACGCCTGAGCTGGCACAGGCGGCACCGAAGTGATTAACAGAATTTAAGAACAAAGTCTGACCCTGTCTGGGGGAGAGCCCCGTGCGGGTATGCCAAGGGACTGGAGGGGACCATAACCTCTCCGTTCAACCACCTACAGTAGAAGCAAGCTCTTCTGGAGCGGCTCGGCAGGGAATTTTACTTCTAGGGAGCACCAGCTGCTTTATGGAGGCTTCCATGGGAAGCCCTAGCAGAACATTTCATTTAATGACTGAATATCATGCCGGGTACCCAGAGGACCTAGAAGATTGTTAGTATAAGAGAACACAGCATTACATATACACGGTGTTTTCAAGCTCCAAATTAAAAATCTCACCATATCCTCCAGGGACGCCTCTCTTCCTTTGGTTCCTTAAATCGTTTTACTGCAAAGAAAATTAGAGAGCATTCATCAGCAGAGCTGAACTGATACACATGTGCAACCTGCACCTATTTTCAATGCAAAGGCAGTCAAAAAATCTCGGGTTCCCTCAGCATGGGCCAGCCTAAAGCTGAGCAAGGCCAAGCGACCTGGCTTCAAACTAACCGGCGACAATGCATGCCCTCCGGGTGGGAAGGATGAAGAGCAGAGGTGTGGGCTTCTGGCATCCTTCAGCAGCAGCACGTCCATGCCATGGAAGTGACCTAAGGGAAGCTAGGGAGGGCTCATCACTACCAACAAGCCTGAATAATTCTTCCAGGCAAACTGAAGATATGGTAGCAACAGTGAAATGATACGGCCCAAGAGTCCGTTAAGCTTTTGAGTCACAGCAGTGCAATAAGGCCACCTCCTCCTCGCAGCTAACAGAACCAGAGGATCTTTGAGAAAGCAGGACCTTGTAGACATCTCCAGCATATAGGTACCAGTGCTGCTGCCCAAAACCCTGTGAGCTGGCATGGCTCCAAGCTTGTGCCAGGCTAGCATTAAAATGTTATTTCATTACAGAGTAATTCACATGCCCACTGGCTGCCTCTGTGGAGCAGTACTGAGACACGTGGCTTCAGTACCACCAACCACATGCCCTAAAAAGAGATACCTGAATCAACTCTTTTGCCCTTGAAAACATTCAGGGTCAGGTTGGACGGGGCTCTGAGCAACCTGGTCTAGTTGAAGATGCCCCTGCTCATTGCAGGGGGTTGGACTCAATGGGCTTTAAAGTTCCCTGTCAACCCAAACTATTCCATGGTTCTTTAAGTAAAGTCCCTCTGGCCAGAGAGGAGTTTGCTCCTTGCAGCCCTTCACAGCTGTCCTCTTCTAAGGGGTCCTCCAGTGCTGTAGTGTTCCTACCTGGAGATAAAAGAAAGTTGGATTTTTACCCAGTTTTGCTCAGAGTGGGGGCTGAGCATTGCAGAAGCATCTCAAATGGTCCCAGTTAGTTTGCAGGGAGATTTGATGCTCTCCTTGGGTTCAACCAGCTTTTACAGGCACAACAAATGGAAGCTGCTAATGGAAATGTACCAAGTACTGGATCCCATGGAGAAGCCATTTTTGACCGCCTTGCTGTCACTCCAGCTAGGAGTTTATTTTATAAAATACCAGGTACCAGGCCAGCTCTTCTCCCTTTAAACCTGCAGGTACCAAGGCTCTGGAACAAGCAGACCTGGAAGAGGCTTTTCCACTACATTAGATTTATTAATTAGACTAGAAAAAACCAACCACCAGAAGCAAAGGGCATTCAGTGGCACTGACTTGCTTTGCAGTAAGGCTGCTCACAGCAACATTTAGAGTTAAGACCCCATCGTTAGGGGTGCTGCCTCCAAACCTCCGGCAGACACAGATCCCAGACCTTGCCTCCACTGCCCAAACCACTCTCCTCCTCACCAGTGCTAATGAGCCTAAGAGGGAAAGCAGGTTAAATCTGCCACCATCAGTTCCCAAGCATACTGCCAGCTTAAACAGGATTCAGAGGAACAACGAGTTGTGGTTGTTTTGGGGGTTTTTTTTTGGGTGGTGGTGGTGGTGGTTTTTTGTTTGTTTTTTTGGGGAAACAGGAAAAAAAACCCAACAGTTTAGTGCATCCTCTAACTCTTGAGAGTCTGGCCAGGGATGCTAACAGAGCAGCTGCTTGGTGGTGCCACCTAGCAGTGAAACCAGGAGCCTGAAAGCAGCAGGACACACAGGCATGAACCACTGTGCAGTGTACAACCCCCTCGGAGAAACCACCCCAAGAACTATAAGCACTGGTCACCAAATCCTTCTGTGCATCCCAGCCATGCCTGGATCACTGCCACGAGTACCAATGAGTATGCAGACTGCAGAAGCCCAAGCAGACCATCAGCTAATTTATTTTATCATCACTAAGTCTCCATCTTTGGGAGCCCTGTACCCTACTCTGCTCCTTCAAAAAGCAACCACAACCTAGAACAGATACACACCCTTCCACTTGTCGCAGCTATGCTTTCTTTGTCCCCCCAGCAACATATAATCTGCCACTGCTTTCATATTTACAACCAAAGGCACATTTCACTGCTGCCAGTTCTTTGCACGTGAGTATGCTTCCTAGAGCAAGTTAGGGATGTGAAGACAGACAGGAACCCAAAGCAGCACAGATGAAAGCAGGGACATCAGAGCCACACGCTCCTGCCTGCTCTCTAGTGGGGTTAGGAGATGTGCTTTTATAGGCAGTCAGAAAACTCTTGCCTGTGGGAGGAACAGGGAACAAGCAACATCCCTGGTCCATTTTAGATCACTAACACTGCTGATCAGGCCAGCATAATTTTAAACACAACTTGGTATCCAGCTCTCTGTTTCCAAATTTACACTCAACCTGCTAGTCTTTCAGTTAATGAAATTGCAGAGAGCCGAATAGCTTCTGAGTGAAAACCGCCCTTTCAGAGCCAGGGACTAAGCTAATTCATGCATACCACAGTATCTGGTCCCATGGACATCCTATGAAATACACACAGGGCATCTGAATGACTGAGGTTATAACCTGCAACAAGGCTTCTTCCTCCCCTGCTCTGTGAGGAAACACACAGCTTTGACAGCACAACTCATACAGGCTCCATGCACCAGAAGGCTGGGAAGAAGCCCCAAAACGTTAGCTGGACACAGCCAATTTCCAAGTAAAGGGCTCTCTGCTGTTCTGCATCTCGACAGTAATTAACTGCTCTGCCCTGTTCGGTCCAGCTGTACATGAGCTCTCAGCCTGCCAGCTGGAGCCCTACCACCTGCCCCAAGGGACAGCCTGGGCTCTTTCCTCCAGCAAATGCCTTCCTGGTCCAGTCTGGAAGGATGCAGGAACTTGCCTGCCAGGAGCCTTGGCATTTCAGAAGTACAACTTTGTACCTCTTTTACTGGCAAGGTGACAGGGCAATACATGAAAAGACGAAACACCTAACACCAGGGCTTTGGTCAGGCAGAGTTTTCAGTGCCACTCTCAAATCCACAGAAAACCAGCACTCCAGTGACCTGCTCTACTACTGCCATTAATAAGTAACGAAGCAGCAGCCACGTCAAGTTACACCAGGCATTGCTGCAGCCATCTTTGTCCTGTCCCTATCCAGAAAAAAAAGCCTGGGTTTCCCTTACTTAGCTGAATTCCACCACAAGATATTCGGGCAGCAATGACTCCCGTCAGCACCAACAAAGCCTATCATCACTGATGCCCTTCAAAGGGCCATTTGCATTTCACCCACCCATAAGCAAGAGACCCATGGACCAACCAAGCAGTTTAAGCGGCCAGGGGTATTTAAACCAAACCCAATAAGCTTGCTCGGCTCACAGGGCAAAGAGCATGATGCTGCAGAGAAGCTGTTGGAGGGGTCTGCAAGCCACCAGGCTAGCCAGCTGACCACTAGCCTGACCACAAAAAGCACCAGGGATGATTTTCATTATTTTCCTAATGAGAAGTGACATATTATGTATCCACAGCCACTCAGGCTAGAAACACAGTAATTCAGTGTGATAAGATGACAAGTAAGAGGTAGGAAGTTAATGGTGTGGTGCCTTGTTGAACACAGCTTGTCATGCCTCATTAGATTTAAGAGAGTTACCCGAGACTGTGTAATTATCAGAGACAGTAAAACTGTTGTATTAAAGATAAAAACTAGTATTATAGAGAAATAATTGACTGCTTAATAGGGCATTTACTGTGCAGAGCTGCAGCAGGCTGTCTCCAAATTAAACCAGAAAATCCAGCCAAGATTACCGGAGCTCAAACAGGCGGAATCATTTGGGAGCTGTGACCCAGAGGTTAGGGGTGATGTTAAATCCACATAATTGCACAAGGTCTTTGAAAACTCAAGGAGCTGATGAAGCCCTCTTTGAAGCAGCAGTGCTCCTTTTGTGCTTTGGGAGGACAGTACGGCTCTGGAGCCACCGGCTGAGCAGCAGCTGCAAGTGTCCCTCTCCTCTTCCAAGCCCTGCCGAGAGCCAAGCCATGATGGGCACAGCCACGGGCTCAGCTGCCTGAGGTTGGAGAACGGCTGACATCTCCTTTGCTCTTCTCAAAACATGTCTCAACTCACTGGAGTCAACTCGGTTTTCTACCAGCCGTAGGCATAGGTTTGCTACCATGGCTCAGGCAGATCAGTCCACCCTTCGGATTTATTTTAAGAAAAGCTGTGCATGCTTATGCATGCATCAAGCAAACAAGAAACATGTGATAGTTCAGTTCTAGCACCTACAACCAATTAAACATTGAGTTTGGTGTACACAGCTGCATAAAATGGGAGAATCCCCCCCCCATCCAATTAGACTCAGACTAGCATGTACTGGGTCGACACCAGAAGACACTAGGGATTTATCTTCCCAATGGTGCTACCAGCCACAGCGTTGATTATTTTAACTGCTTCCCTCCTCAGCTTTGTCCACGTGTAAAGCCAGCTGGCTTTTGCAAGGAAGCAGCATCACTGCACATCTCTACAGCTCAGTGATCCTCCCAAAATGCCCGATACCCAGAAGCCTAGTTAGGACAGCGGTCCGGGCTGCACCATGGGCCAGGAATACACAGGTCCCCCAGCTTTGAGGTGTACATTGCTCCTCATGGACCCACGTGCAAGTCACTGCTTTTAGGTCTTTACAAGCATGCTATACACACACAGTAAGGACCCCCCCATCTCACTTTGTGCCTCTTCACACCATCACTACACAGGAAACTAGTTCTAGCTCACGAACCTTTAGATCTGCCCCCCCCACACCCCCACAATCTTTCTAAGGGGAAGAAAACACCAGCGGAAGCATAGGCAAGCTTTCAGACAAATCTTTGAAGTCTAAAAGCAGCAAAGAAACTCAAAGCCGAATACAAGTTGGGAACAATTGCTCCAAGGTTGTCTTCAAGTGAGGAAGCCTGAGAAATCAACCTGAACTCTTTTTTCCACTGGCAGTACAAAGTCTGGACATCTGCAGCACATTTAAAAGCAAGTCCTAGCTGGTGTCAACGACCTGCTGAGTTGCCCCTTTTAACACAGGGCAGAACCATCTGTGCTCAAAAGCTGCAAATTTGAGAGCTGCGTGAAGTCAACTGCCTCTCTGACAGCAAAAAAACCATCCAGTGGTGCATACTGCTGCTGCAGAGATGCTACAGGTTGATAGGAGATATTGGGTGAAATGAAGCTGAACACCCCACTTTCATGGCTGAGGGTCTTTGTAATGGAGCTGGATGCTAGAGCAAACACTGTAAAAAAAAATAATAATAAAAAAATGCTAAATGGAGGAAGAACGAGACTACTTGTCCAGGTGCTTCCTGCAGGACCCAGCCCTGCACTGCACCTAGTTCAGTCTGATCCTGAATTATTCCATTTACATTTCAACGAACAGTAGAACAGTTCACACTGTAGAAATGCACTTCCTTCAGAAGGGCTTCAAAGAACAGCAAAGGGAAGCCTCATGAAGTCCCAACCTGAAGCACACAGGCTGCTCCATAGCTCTGCTGCAGCACGGAGGTGAAGGGCTGTGTGCCCTCTTACACTTGCCACATGGTCCAAAGCATCCCTGGAAAAGGCTGGGCAGGTGGGAAGACAATGCTCCTAGAAGAGTCAGGAGAAGGGAACCCAGATCTATCCCATTACAAAGGAGCAAAGCACCACTGAGACGACTGTCTGCCTTCCTGAGCTGCTGTCCTCATCACTTTCTGTGCTCTCCCTACCTGGCTCCAGTTACTGCAGCGCAAAAGCCATGAAGTCAACCCAAAGGGGAAGAAAGACAAGTGACAACAAGATACAAACCCTGCCTGTGGCTGAGAAAGGGCAGCGCAGGGAACAAAATACTGCCAGGCCCTTCCTCCGCAGCCAAGGACAAGAAAGTTCATACACCCTCAAAATTCCTTCAGGACCACCAGGCTGGGTGGAAGTTGGACATCTGAATAAGAACCTGTGAAAGGCCAAAAAAAAGTTTTGGAGGAGAGTCTTTCATTAGAGATCTGTAAGCAGTCAGAAAACTAGAAGAGAAAAGCTCAGTGACATCTATGCTTACCCCGCCCCCAGCTTAATAAGAGGTACAGTAGACATTGATTGTGGTGTTTTCCTGATGCAGTAGAAAGGGGTCAGCTTTGCCTGCCCCAGACACATATGGTGCCCTGAAGCTACCCAAGTCTGCAGCAATACTGTTCCATGGTATACTTTCATTTTTAAACACATTCTCTGATTATTACCATCAATTAAGAAAAGGACAGCAGCAACCACACAATTGCCTCGTGCTGTTCCTCACCCCATTCCTGGTGGAGCGCTCCTGCATGTAATGTCCTCCCCGCATCCCCCACCGACCCACACCACAGTCAGACAGCTCCGCTGCAGATGCCTGCATCACCACAGGTGCCTTTTACCCTTCTTGGAAATAACTCCCCTCATTTAGGCAAAATTAGCTGCCGTAGCAACCAGCTGCTGATCAGCAAAACAGACTACCAAGTTGGGTTTCTACAAAATGCAAAGGGCAAGCGTTTCCATAGGAGAAGCTTAGTTATGCTTGGCTGACAGTCAGACCATCTCCTTGGTAAATCTTATTGCAATCAACCAAAGGATTCAAAAAGGTGAGGTTTGGGAGGGAGACCTTGAGTCAAGGGACAAAGCTTTTAGGACGTGATTTACAGGAGATGCAAGCCTGGCTGCCCCCACCTCCCCCAGCTCAGCAACAGACCCAGAGGATGAGTACTGGAAACGAATCTGATACTAGAAGCACGCAGAGAAAACGCTGCAGCATTAATACAATTAAATGGTGAGTGGCCCACCAGGAAAAAAAAAAAAAAAAAAAAAGGCTGCAATGCCCAGAACTAGTTATGTCATCACTGCTTTTAAGAGAGGGGCTAGCTAAACTGCCTACTGTAAAGCCCCCCTCTGGGCTAACATCACACCAGCAAGAGGGTCAAGACTTTTTTCCCACCCTTGCAGAAGAGAACTCAGAGCTACTGGACCAGAGAGGAAACAGCAGCTCTTCCCCTGCCCAACCCACGTGTTATTTATAGGCAGCACAGTCTCCAACAACACATTTCAAACTGGTTTGAAGGACACACCCTTTCCCAGGCTTTTCCCAAGCTCCAGGCAGGAAAGAAGCCAACATGCAGGATACAGAGGCCGAAACTCTGGGGTCTGCACTATTCTTAGCCTGAGCATGCAGTACTCAGACAGCCTGACCTGCGGCACAATGGGAGGAAGCAGCAGCCACCGTCTGCAGAGAGCAGCCAACGCGCTGGCAGCGAGGCAAGCGTGCAGCCAAGCTGGTGAGGCTCCGAACACACACGCTCCATCAGCTCATGGAGCAGCAAAAGCCTGGTCAGTGGTTTAAGGCAACAGATTCCTAATAGCTTGCATGCTCTGGTCTGCACTCAATGTATTTAGTCATTCCCTCCCATCACCATTGTACCAATCCTTCAAGAACGTAAGCAGCTGCAGCCAGACTGGCAGGGGGAAAACCCTAAGGAAGGAATGGGAATGGGAGAGATGTTCTAGGTTATCTCTGGATCTGCAAGAGATGAGGCAACAGGGAATTATGTAGATTGAACCAGCTCCTACTGAAGATATCCAGCTATTGCTGAGCTATTCTACGGCATCTTTGAGATAGGAGTTTTTCCTGGGATAATGCTGCGCCTTGCAAGGAGGAGCATGCATGGACAGCAGGTTAAGGCACTCAGGAAGCCCTTGCTGGGGCAACGGTCCAAGGCAAAGCCCTGCATGGTGCTGCACACTGGGGCTCCCAGGCTGATGCAGGTGGACCACAAGAAAAAATAAGTAATTCTGCTTTAAAAAAAGAAGTAATTAAAAAAATAAAATATTTGGACCTCTTTCCTCCCCAAGATCTTGCTTAACAGCTACTCCTCTCCCCTTTCTCATGTAATTGCTGACATTGCTTAGCCCACCTATTCCTAGTCCCCACACAAACCCAGTCATCCGCAGGTCTAGTGCACGGGAAGCTCTGGAATCCACAGAGCAACATCACCTCCCCGTCATCCACCCTGCAGAGACATATCAAGAGCTTCAGCTGGAATATTCACACACCTTGGGACCTGAACTGCCCAAACGAAGGCCACGTGGTACCTTGGTATGGCTCTCGGTTTTAAGCTCTACCCTGCGTGTCATTCCTGCATGGACTTTTACAGTTGTCATTACAGCCAGGTGCCAGGTGCTCATCAGCGATAGCTCCGAGACAAGCATCAGTCACGCTCTGCATGCTGAGAGCGGGACATATCATTTGATGATACGGGAAGTCTTACAGGAGACCTGGGCTGAGGCTGGGCTCCAGCTCAAATACCGGGGGGTGTCCTTTAACTCCGTCCCAGGGCAGGCAGTAGCAGCTCTCTCCCCATAAAACATCACTACATTTCAAGCCAGTCCCGTTTAGACAAGGAATGCTTTCTCTTAAGACTGTAACACCTGAGATCATTAAGAGACCACCACCTGAAGAATGAAGTGATGCAGCTGGGCTGGTAGATATCGTTACAGTCTGTCATAGAGTTTTCCTCAAATGCTATTTAAAAAACAGCTGGAAATTTAGCAGACTCCTCCTTAAAGCTTTACTTTCTCCACCTCTTAATTACAAAAAACTCCTAGTTTCCCTGTAAAGTTTTTCATACAGAGTTTGAAGTCACCTATAGTATCAACTGTTCACCACACGTTGCAGAACCAACTCAGCAAGGTGCCTGGCAGCCCTTGGGTTACAGGTAACTTTTGCTGAAGTTTAATTCACCAGCTCATTTCTCAGCTCATCAAACCCATCCGTTCCTTTGGAAATTGGGAATCCCACAGTCCTTGCCCAGCAGGCAGCTTTCAGCTCAGCATAGCTGTTCAAAAGGAGACTTCCAAGAAGAGGTCAATGTAATCAACAGCTGAAATTTAAAAGCTTTGTAGAAAGCTGCATGCGACTTAATGAAGCACATCAAGTGCTGCACACACCTTCCAGTTTACAAAGCACAACATGCATTTTCAAGCTTGGCCAGTTTTCAGATGTACTGAAGCAGAAGAAAAACATCTTGGGAGTCCTGCCATACGTAGCTTTTTGCTTAAACCACAAACCCACATGTAAATTAACTACTGCAGTCTGCAAAGCCCCATGCTCCACACCTCCAGAGACACAGTTAACCTCTGTGGTTTGGATTTTCCCTGGAGGGAAAAGCATCTGCAGTGGTGAAGTTGCCATTTAAATAAACACATGGGTGAACAACCAAAATCAAACACAGTTATGCGGTTCTAGCAGAGGAAGCAAAGTCAGCAGAGCCTGTCTTCGGTGCGGTCTCCTGTCCTGGGCAAATTTGTTTCAAAACAAAACGGTAATCTGGATAGATCAAGTGCTCTACCGTTTATTTCTTCTCTTTCCTGACACAGACTCACACTTTCACCCACCCTTATGAGATATTTTCAGTGCAAGAGTCCAAACACACCACAGAAAGCACTCGGGATAATTCTGAAACACAGGAGCAGTGCAACAATTCAAGCTACATATAGCACCAAGCCTGAACTGGTCACTGGGGCAGGATCACAGAATGGTTTGGGTTGGAAGGGTGCGTTAAAGGCCATCTAGTCCAACCCCCCTGCAATGAGCAGGGACACCTTCCACTAGACCAGGTTGCTCAGAGCCCCGTCCAGCCTGGCCTTGCATACTTCCAGGATGGGGCGTCTACCACCCATCTGGGCAAGCTGTGCCAGTGTCTCGCCACCCTCACTGTAAAAAAAGTTCTTTATATCTAGTCAGAATCTACCCTCTTTTAAGACCATTACCCCTCATCCTATTGTTACAGGCCCTACTAAGGGTCACAAAAGGTTGCTGAAATATGATTTTTCTGGTGGAGATGAGTACCACAGCTTCCACTAGTCCCTCTCAAAGTTCAGACACTTCCCTACACAGGGATGCCATTTCCCACTTTCAGTAACCAACTGTCCACCATCCAAGAGAAAAATGCACTGGAAGGCCAGCTGGTAGGTCAACAGGGACTGGGAAAACACAGACCACAGAGCAAGGAGATACTTCTTATGGTCTTTACCAGTAGTTTTCTACCACAGTCAAGAGCCACTGCTTCTTTTACGGTCAGTTCGGCAGACTCCTATTCTGTGGTCCTGCCTCAGGACACAGTACTTGGACCAGTGTATGAATCACCCTCCCAGTTGCTAACAGAGCACCTCCTCCATCACCAGACCCTCCCTGGGGGGTCACGCCAGGGTGCCTACCCCAAACAGCTCTGCCTTCTTCGGCTAAGCTGAAGGCAAGATGTGCTAGAAGAATATACCCAGCAGTGATGGGCAAGAGGAGAGATAAGGGGACGCTGCTGTCACATTACACAGGATTAGGACATTTTCAAAAGTCAAGCTGAAAACCAGGTTTCACTGGGCGAAGTGGGCTATGGAACTTCATCTGCTACAGCTCTCCTCACTGGGCAGTACGAACTCGCTCTGAGAAAGAGCCTGTTTTGACACCTGCAGCACAAGTGCTACTAAACCTCCTTCAGGAGCTCAGAGAGCTGTCATGACTTTTTCAGGAACAGAAGTAAGTCTTCTTAGATGTCCTCCACACCGTTTGTGGTAGAAAACAAGTATACCAGCTCCAAGGAAAGCTTTTTCCATTCACAATGGAAAAAAAAAAGATCCTTTAACACCCAAACCTTGTTTCTCTTGAGTCACAGCACTCTCCAACTATCAGGCTGCAACAAGGTCTTTTACCATCTCAGATTAACACACTCTTCATGCCAGTCCCTCTGCTGCCTTCTCCTTACTCAGGGCGTGCTCTCTCTCCTCTTGCTTCTTCCCCTCTCATCTCCTTCTGCTTCTTCCTCAGCTGCTCCCTCTTCACTGGCTGTCAAACCCTCACCAGAACTAGCCACAGCTGCCCCTTATCTACATCGACCAATGTGCTGCCCCTGAAGCCAGCCCACAGCTGTATGTTATCAATGATAATTAATCCATCTACATTCTTCTGCACTCTTGCACTCCAGTTAATCCACAAAGGCAGCTACAACTCAAATTTCTGTACAAGATCTCCCTTCATTTCTAAGGGGTTTGCTGTCCAGCGTGCAAGCCTGTATAACTTTTGCTAGTTAAAAAAGCTAGTTAAGCTTTTGCTAGCCCCTTCCTCAAAAACCAAAAGGTTTAAACAAACAGCAGCAACTTGCAGGAACTCAAGCCCCAAATCACACCCAGCGTCTGCAGCTGAGATAACTGAGTGGAGAAAGCATGTTGCAGTTGAGTGATGATCAAGGCAAAGCATTATGAACTACTTCAGATGGGATTGCACAATTATCCACACTCCTCCATGTCATGACCTCCCTAAGGGTAAGTTCTTGCTCAGGAAACTGGATTGCCACACGCACACAGCTGCGAGGCTTTACTGCCTCTCTCCTTTCAAGTGTTTGTGTCTTAATTCTTGTAGCAAGTGTCCCTACAGCCGAAGTGCCTCCAAAGCCACCACAGGCAAGTGGGAAGGGTAACAAACTCATTTCATTTGATTACCAAATAGAGCAAAGCTGAAACCAGAGCAAGCCCTGGGCCATCTTGGAATTAGCCTTGACCACAAGCTTGAAGTCCTTCTTGCTGGAAAAGCAAGAGAGTGTTTGTAGGCTCAAGTGAACTCTGTCATCACTATTGCTCATGGGAGTTGACAGACTTAATATAACCACACTAAACAGCTTCCCTGACTCCCTGCCAAGGCTGGGCATCACTACTTCTGTTTTCATCACACAAAGGACCCATCTCACATACCTCACAGCAATGGGGAGCAACCACCCCACTCACCCCATTCAGACAAGCACGCAAGACTAAATTTCTCCTCCTTTAGGTTAATGTACCAGGTTGGCAGGAGAGAATCTTTCCACAGCCCCAAGAAACAGAAATTTAAGGACACAAACCCTGATAAACCCACAAAACTTTATCCTTCCTGCGGTGGGCCACGCTCGGGACCCACATTCTGGATGTACACTGTGCGAGCACATCCCCCACACACACCTGCAAACCTTTGCAGAGCACCATGTTATTGCTAGTCTGAGTTCCTCTAGATGTTTTCAAGTGCTCTGAACAGCATCTGCACAATTCGGAAGTCTTATCTATTCAAATTCAGGTGCCTCTCTAGCAGAGTTGAGCTGGTACTTTAAAGTAGAAGGAAAGCAAAAGTCACTGGCTTGCATTCAGAGAGGAAGTGAATTTCCACCCACTGACCTGTAAGACTGAACAAGCTGGCCTGCAGCACCCTATTAAAGCAAAAATGACAGACACACAAACAGAAACACACACCCAGGAATGTCACGGAGTTACTGAAGGAAGTACCATCAAAGAAGGGGTGATGCTGACTGCAGTGACAATGGTGTCCCGAGTTCTGGATGAGCCATCCAGCTGGGTCTTCCTGACTTGATGCTGGGCTGGATGGAGCGAAGATGCAATCAAGGTTCCCAGGAACCCTTTCTGATTCTGACACACATCACCACCAGCTCAAGAGGCTCCCATCCCTCCCAGCTGCTGGAGCCTTCTCCTCCCCAGGAGGCTGACAACCGAACGGCTCATGTGAACAGCCCAAAAGCTGCTTCAGAGCAAGTTACTGCCTAACGTAGTCACTGGTAAGCCCACTCAACCGTCCTGGGTTCAGAGTATGCATACAAACAGCCCCCAGATCTGAGCAAGCCTCCAGCTAGGTGTGCAAGTGGCCACAGATAAGAAACAGCTGGGGTGAATTAGGGACCACCAGCCCAGCTGCAGCCAGAGGAGGTACCGCGGTTGAGATCCCAGGGCTGTAAACACGCCTGCTTTTGGGGTCCCTGCCAGCACTTCCCTTCGCAGCTTTAGTCACTGAGCAGATTCACAACGAAACCGCACAGGATCAGCTTTCGGTTTCTCCTCATTAACGGATGGCTTGTTAATGTTCAAGGAAATATTAGCCCTTGCACCAGGGGGAGGACAACAGTTCACACAGGGTTGGTGATTTGCTAGCAGGGGTTATGTAGCCTTCATCCATGGGAGTACTTTGATATGTTTAACTGGTGTCCTTGATTTTATGGGACACCCCATGGAGCTTAGGGCACAGTTAAACCCCCACGCGCACATCACCATGGGGAACAGACACACACAAAATTAATCTGCTCTTACTGTCAATATTTGGTGAAACACAAGCAGCGAAGCGTTGCAGCTGGGCTATTCCAGCTGGGAAAAGCTATCGGGTATCGCAGGAAGAACTTGTTGCAGTTGTCCCCAGCAGCTTGGTGTTAACAGCAGCGCTGGAGCCCTTTGAAAGATGTTTCCAGAAAGCTGAGAGGGGCAAGCGAGCCTCAAAATCTGCAGCTACTTAGGCAGAATACTTGGAGGTTTCAGCTCATTGTGACCACAGGCTTTTAGACAAGAAAAACAGACCGACTGCTGGCGCGTTACTCAACTCGTGCTAAACCACTTAACCCGAAAAAGGCGGCACGCACACGCTGCTCCCAGGCAAACGCAGCTGCAGCGCAAGGCAGCAGTAAATTCTGTCGGGTCTTTCCGACTTAGTGTCCCCCACCTTTTGTCACTGCTCGGCTGCTTTCTGTCCATCCATACCACCCCTTCACGAAAACACCCTCCCACTAACCTCCTCCCCCCAGCCTCCCAAGCGCTAGAACTTTACGGTTTGAACAAAATTAAAGAGAACAACATCGCAGCGCAGTTAAGGGCAGGGTTGCTCCAGCCCAGCCGCACCGCAGCCGACACCCGCCCTATTTTTATTCGCTTCTTCCTCGTAAACCCCCGGCTCCCACCATCAGCTTTCGCACATCGTTAAAATTTTCCAAGTGACCGAGCAGCGGCTCCCGCACGCCCAGTTCAAACAGCCGGGACCGCACCGCCGGGGCTGCCCTGCCCGCAGGCGGAGGCTGGACACCGCAGTTCTAAGGAGCAGCCCCCAGCTGCTACTGCCCCCCAGCCCTACCCCCGGCGCCCCCCCCCCGGTACTCACGCATGAGGGTGCTGAAGGCGCACAGGGCCAGCAGCGACTGCAGCAACACACCGAAGCGCCCCAGCAACGCGCCGCTGCCGCAGCCGTGCGCCCGGCGCGGGGGGGCCATGGCCGGTGCGGAGCTGCGCGGAGTGGAGTGGAGCGGAGCGGCCCCGCCGCCAGCCCCTTCCCCCGGCCCGGCGGCTGCGAGGAGCCCGGCTCTGCCGGGGCTGCCCGGGTTAATCGCGGCGCTCAGGGAATTACCGCGCACTCGCACCGGCCATTCACGCCATTCACTTGGCTTAATTGAGGGGAAAAGCCCCGCGCGGCCGGTGCCGCCGCGGCCCCGCTCCGGACCCTTTGTTCGCCCGCCCCGGGCGCCCCCCCGGGGACACGCCGCTCTTCTGTCGGGGCGGCCCGTGGAAGGAGGGTGGCGCATCCCTGCGCCCCTCTCCCAGCCTGGGGATGCTCGGCCTGGGAGGCAGTCGCTCCTTCAGACGGGCCTCATCTCCCCCTTCCCAGAAACGCTTCCCGAGCTGTCACGGTTGGGACAGCGCTGCCCTGGCCGTGGCTCGGGACCCTCTTTGCAGCGCTGCCAGGCACCTCGAGAGCAGCGGGGGGTACCCTGCCTGCTCCCAGTGCCGCAGCTTCACCCCCTTCCACCCCAGCTGCAGGGAGGAGTTCAGGAGTCTGCCTTCGCCAAGTGTCTCCTTTCCACCAGGGAGAAAGACTGCCTCTGCTCCTGCCCCGGTGCCGTTCGGAGGGCCCTGTCTCACTTCTGTCGCCTTCAAGGATGCGGATGCCACAAAGTCCTTTACACCTTCTGCCAAACAAACCGGGCTGCACCCCTGCCTGGTCTGGTTAATCGCAAGTTCCCTCTCCAGGCAGCAGCAGGTTAAAACATCCCCTTGACTCATTACAGAAGGGAAGGAGAGTGTGTCCCCCCTGAGCCACTGAATATGGAGAGCTGATGCATGCACCAAATGTGTCTCTTGTTTCATCATTCTTTCAGAATCAGGATTAGTTTGCTTTCTTTTTGGGTAATTTAACATGTCAAACACAAGCTACTGAGAGCAAAAGTTCCCCCAAAGGAAATCTACTCTTTCCCATCTTCTTCATGTACCATCTACATAGCGACCTACCAACTACTCAGCACATGCTTTGCCCTGACATGTGGGGGACTCCGGCCATCTGGGTGTGAAGTGGTGCTTCTGAGTTTCCTTCTTCACACAGTGTTTGTTACAAAGGTAACAGCACACTCACATTGCTGCCTTTAGAGATGCTGTTAGGCATTATTCTGCAGAGCATACTTTGGTCACCAATATCAAAATACGTTTTAATCTTAGTTTCTAGTGATGCTTTCTGTGGACATCACCATCTTGTGGCCAAGTGGACATTTTTGTCACGGTGCTGATGGCGGAAGCTGCAAGAGCTGGCCTCTGGTGAGACCAGCCGGAGGACGGGAGGGCAACAGCCTGGGTGTGGGGACTGGGGGAAAGGCACAAGGGCCTTAGAAATGTTCTAGGGTCAAGAAAGAGACTTGGCACTACTTCAGAATTTGTTTTATCACAGAACAGAAATTAAACATTAGTTAATTTAAGACTCCTCTATTCAACTGGAATTTTACCAATGGTATTTCTGAACTCCCAGCAGGAGCCCTAGATACTGCAATTGAATGGAAATCTTACATGCAGATAGTTCAACAATTCCTTTGGAAGATACACAGGATACCACAAAGGAATGGGGAAAAAGTGCCTGAAAACCAGAGGGTTGTTTGAGGAGCATGTACAGCATTAGTCTTACACCATGATGCCTTGCACAGAAACTCCTCAGCTCTTAAAACCTTCACATGCTTACATCCTTGGCCCGTTCCCGTATCCCAGTGCCTGCAACGCTCATAGGCATTTCAGATTCTGTGAGAGATGCATATAATATTAGACCTAATATAATACACTTCTGAAGATGGTGCCAGGCATCACAACCAAATATGAGAGGGGAATTGGCACTAACTAGGAATATTTATGTCTTATCGGGTGATGCCTGGGGGTACCCAAACCACTTGTGCCAGAAAATGAACAGCAGGCACCCTTGCGCACTTTCAAATTCATGCTGTAACTTTCCCCATAGAAAAGGACAATATGTTGCCAATCTCAAATGGCATGTATTTACTGTCATTTTAATATTCTTTTTATTTAGTAGACAAGGAAGTAAAATTATGAGAAATTCAATAAATTGTTCATTGTCCTATCAGGGCTCGGATAAAAGCTGATTCCCTTTCTGGGAGAGTTTAGAATCACTTTTATTTCCTTGGATCCTGAATGTGTCTCATTCTCTATGGAACAGGTTAAAATCCAGCTACTCGCAGCCCTAGGGTTTGTTTTGTTGCATATTAACATGAACAGACCTCAGTCCTTCAGACAGATATTTTGATGCGTTTCCTCCTAAGTCTCTGCCTTATTATTTCTGGGAGGGTTTAAAAGCATTTAAGATAATACACAGAGGTCTTTTCCATTACTAATATCTAAAATTCTGTGAGTACAGCTTAAAACCAAGCACTGCTTGGCTTTACATTTCCATAATAGAATTTGTTATGAGCAATATAATTTCAGTTACTTATCCCAGTGTACTTTACATCAAGAATTGCAGCTACGAAGGAGACTGGAGCACATGGGAAGACCACAGTTTGGCAACTAGATCTCAGTTCTTGAACTTGAAAAGGTTTTGCTACATTCCATCCAGCTCCATTAATACTGCATTTTTACTATCTCCTTCTAAGTGTTTTAAATTCAGGTGCTTCTAGTCTTTCCATGCTGCAGGAAAACAAGCAGAAGTGCTTCTTGTTGCTAGAATTTGGCACAAGGTCCTTAGGTCTGGAAAGGATTTATACAAATGTACGCACATGCACGCACACACGCACACACATTTATATGTACAGCATCATTTTTTTAAAGCTGTTTTTTAAATTATAGGAGTACAGAAACACACAGAAAAGTTTGAGGCTTTGGACACTTTCTATGCAACTATTAAACAAACATGCTTTTTGGTCTTAATGCTCAATTTTTGCAGGCCTTACTCTAGATTGTGCCATATCTTTTTGGAAGGCTTTGAAAAGCTGAAGTTTGCAAAGCAGCTACTGTACATGCTGCAAAACTGCTGTTTATAGAATCTGTATGCATTTTTCCTTATGACTACATGCATTTTGTGTATATTTTTTAAAACTTTTTTTAATGTGTGCCTTTCAGAACTTGTATGTTTTCAGTAGGGCTTAAAACCTCTGATTGATAGCATGAATTTAAAGTAAGACTATAAAGACATGTCTACGAGATGCGCTCAGTTGTAATGAACCAGCAATAATTGATAATTGAAAACAAATCTGGTTATGTGTTTAAGAAATTCACCAATAATTCACACTTTTAAATAGATTTTTGCATGCAACATAGAACAGAGATAGTAGTGATTTTTCATTACTTTTAACACAAAACTTAGAGGAAAAGAAAAGGGACTTGTAGGTATTGGAACAGAATAAGCAAACTAATGACAGTTTTTTAGAGCTAATTTTCAGTGATATCCCTGTGTTTCTTAATGGATTTAAGCTCAGTCCTTAATGTTACTTTAAGAGTTTTTGTATGGTCTACTGAATGCACAAATAAATGAAAGACTACTTTTGGTCTATGAGATTATTTTGCTTGGCATTCAACATTTAATACTCCTTGATAATTCTTATAATGTTCCTTGTTCATAGACCTCCTTTACAGGCTTTATGGTTGATTTATGCAAATGTATCAATCAGTGTCATTCAGTGATTTCAAAAGGATATAACAGAAATGATCATTCAAGCTAGTATTTGCAAATACTTTTTTTAAAAAAAGGAAATACAAACATTAAAATAATTAAAAAGATACTTTTTTTTTTTAGGCATGTCAGTGATAGACAGTATTAACAGCTTTATTTCTTTAGCTAGTCGAATTATAGTCATAATTTGCTGTCTGGTACCCACAAACTTTATTTCTTTTACAGTGTTTCATTTAAAGGTCTCTCTTGTACTCTACAGGGTTTAGTTTGATGGAGGAAATAATTATAATTTTAACTGGTCTGTTCCATCGAGATTTAAGTGGACTGTATTGTGCAGCTCTCTTTGTACATTACAATGCAATTTATAGATATACAAAGTACGTTAAAACACTTTACAGAGTTGAGGACAGCTACTGTCCTACAAGCAGAAAGGGGAGGAAAGGCTGTGTGGAGATGGAGGGAAGAAAAAAGGAAGCAGACCCGACATTTTAAAAGCCATAAAGAGGCAGGTGAGGGTCCTTGCAGGCTGGTTATTGTAAGGGGAAAATAGAAGATGCAGAAATAGAGGGGAAGGCAAGAATACATGCCATGATATGTTAATTGCTGCACTCAGATGAACTGCAAACAGTGTGGTCACAGAGCCATAGATTTACACTCCTTTTCCTCTTGTTGCCTCAAGCTTTAAGTTGCAATGAAAACGATGGTGACCACCTGGATAGAGACCAGCAATACCCCAGCAATCAGAAAACAAAGCGTATGAGGACATCATTCAAACACCACCAGTTGCGGACAATGAAGTCATACTTTGCTATTAACCACAATCCCGATGCCAAGGACTTGAAACAGCTAGCTCAGAAAACCGGCCTGACCAAAAGAGTTCTTCAGGTAAGAAGAGCAGTCTTTTGCCTTGAAAAGTAAACAAAATATCAATTTTACATTTAGAATGCCATGGATTTTGCTGATTTTCGGGCTTTTCTTAATCGTTCATACCTTCTGTGAGACCAGTTAAATCCTATAAAGTATGAGAAAAGTTATTTTATTTCAGTGTCCCAAAAGCAGACCACTTGGGTTTTAGTTTAATGGCAGTTGTGAAGGTTTAGGGCCCTGCTTGTTTTCCTGTAGTTAGTTAATTCTGGTGCATGTTTTACCTTCCAATCTGCTGTAAGAAAAAGTGAATTATTTTAGTTAGTGCATTCACTGTAAACAGAGAGCTCTTAATTTAGAAATTAGCTTTATAAGAAATTAATTAGCACTTTAAATTTATTTTATCAGGACAAGGAGGATATCTTTTCTTTCATAATTGAAGTGGACTTAAATTTAATTTTTCAAAGATTAATTTTTTATTCATAGTTTAGTAACAGAATGAAAGGAGACTGCATTTTAAAAGTACTTTTTTTCCGAAAGCTGGACTTTTCTTGCTTCACGGATATACACTCCATTTGAACTATTATGGAAAGCAAAGGTGGGAATATTAGTTGATTCAGCTCTATTTGAATTTATAGTTCTGATTCAAGAAGTCAATTTTAATGGGCGCTTATCCAAATAACTATCCCTAGAGATCAGTTTGGACATATAGGAGCCATGGCATTACAGGTTCTATTGCTGAAATTTTTAAGTGGGTCTTCATTGTAGAAAAATGCTTTTTGAGCTTCATAGAGACAGGTAGGGCTCAGAGACAGACTCCTGGGAAAGCATTGTGGACAGTTCTTGCAAATTCATAGGCAAGTGGAGGGCAGTAGACAAAAAATATTGAGTAAAACTGAATTCACTGGAGAGATTCTGGACCTTGCAGTGTTAATACTTAAAGAAGGAATAAAGATTTTGTAGGCTTCCCCATAAAAACTACTAATGAAAAACCATACATAATTACTACTCTTGGCTACGTCCTCCATAGCTGGATTTTTTTTTTTTTTGTTTGATGAGGTTGATTTGCGGTGGTGGAACAGATTCCTCCGATACAACTAGTGCACATCCTAACACTTGGCATAGTGTCTCTGATAGCAGCTCTTCTTTATCCATGCACATGGGCAAAATAATTTACTGCATTCATCTATCCTTGTTTTGACATGTCTTTATTTTATCCTCAGAGTTTAGACACTTCAATAATTCTGTCCATTACAGTGCACTCACACCTGAATTACCTGAGAAATTTCACATAGTGCATGAAGAAATGAGATCAGTATCTAGAAAGTGTCTTTTTTATCATCTTTCTGTTCTCTCTACTCTCTCTACACCAACCTGACTTCCATCTGTCTCTTCTTTCACCTAATGGGTCTTTCCTTCCATCTTTTTTCCAAGTTACTGTCTTTGTTTCTTCCTTCCTTTTCAGAATGTATTTCCTTTTCTCCCAAATTGGACTCTGTGTCTCCATTAAACTTCAGTTCCTCTTTCTGTTTCTTCATTGCTTCTGTTTCCACCTTAAACATATCACATCTTGCAGTTTTATGGTGCTTAGTGCTTCCACTTTGTTGTTGCAGACCCTTACAATTCCACTAAACTTTTGTTATTGTTTTGGTGATTGATGTTTCACTTCTTTTACTTTCACAGTTAAATAGTCCTTTATGTCTGGGCTCCTTTAGCTGAAGAGTGGTGGAAGGTAATAGTTGGTGAGGATTGCACCCAGAGGAAGATGCTGTTGGAGGCAGTTCAAGAAAATGACTCAGAGTGATACTTTGTCTCATATTGCCTGAGTTTTCCAGTCTGTTATGGGCACCCTCTACTCCATACTCTTGGACTTTTTGTTTGAAATTTAATTTGGACCATGAGAAAACAAACTTTTTTTTTTTTTTATTTTAGAACCTTCTAGTGCCCAGTTGGCTTATCTTTAACCTGTAAGAGGCAATTTTTCAAACACTGAAGTTCACCTGTGTGAGTTTCAGGGTTGCTCTTTGCTGGGGATAACTCTTCTTGATGTTGGTTACTGATACAGTGTCACTTGTTAATTCTTTTGAGCCAGAAAGGTTGGCATTCTGTCTGTGTCCCTGAACACGAAGTAATTCACCAACACTATTGATCTAAACAAGCATCATTAGTATTAGTCTGTCTTACATACTGAAGGTGCATGGACTCCCAGATGTGCATGCACACTTGCCAGTAGCAAGAAATCTTCCACATCCCCTATGTTGTTACTAGGCGTGTTTGTAAGCTGTTGTATTTTCTGTATGTTCAGATCTCAGTTCAGCTGATGAAGGATTGTGGCTCATTGTTTATCATTAACAGAATATATTTTAATAGAAAATGCAAGGCAGTGGATCAAGAGAAACAGGGTCTCTTGTTCTGAAACCAGTGTACTTCCTAAACACATGTGGTAGAGTTCCTAGTGATCTAGGAAACAGCTGTAGTGCCTTTACTATATAGACAGTCCCACATACCACATTACAAGGGTAAGTTGTTTGTCAATGAGCAGAGAATTTGACTATATTCTTATCGATCTGTGATAACGGATTTGGAAGATCTGACTTCTGTCTTTGCTTTATATACAATTAGCCATCGGCTACCCATGTTCAGAAATTGAATAGCATGGAAATGTAATACTGCTTCATAAATTACATTCCCTTCAGTGGCTTTGTAATGCAAACTATTTTCTGTAAGTAGCCACATTAGAATCACACTAAGCGTATTTATATTTTTAACCCCTATTTTATTTATTTTAATTCCAGTTTAGCTTTATATTTGTGATTTAATTCATATACCTCTTGTATGGCAGCTGGGGAACACAAGCCCATTACTGTAAGCTATCATTCATAATTGAAGTGACCAGGTAAATGTGAGCTAACTGGCATAAAACTTCCACTTTTGGGAATGGATCTTTCTTTTTGTGAGTTTAGATAGGGAAGGTGGAAGTAGGTAGCCCTAAAAAGATGTGGTTTCCTAGCTATGGGTATGTTCCTCTTCTCTCCCCAGGAGTCTGGAATATGATTTTCCATGGCAAAAGCAGGTTAGGAACAGAGTGTTATTTTTCAGTGGGTGTCTTTATGCTGCTTATTCTTTCTTGAATCACTCCCCAGTAAAAGTTGGTATGAAAATCCTACAAAGATTACTGCATTCATTTGGACTTTTGTAATTCAGCTTCCAGTAGTCAACAAGCATGAAAAATTTCACAATCACGCGTGGGTACCCTGTGCTACCTTTTGGTGTGGGTTTGCTTTAGACTAGCATCCTGCAGACTCTTTACCAAGCCTCCATTCATAAAATACCCCATAGTTTCCCTTTAACTGTGTGTTTACTAATTACAACAGAGTAATCAGAGTGTGTGTGCAATGAGTGAACGTAGTTTGCTTTGTGGTGCAACATTCTTTGCATTTTTGTTTCTCCACTTACTAGTTAGTAAAATTCAGTCTCCCGGTAGCTGTGTGAATGAGCAAAACTGGGTTTAAAACTTTGTTTCTAGCAGAAGCTATTCATACAACTAATATATAACAGTTGCAACAACAGAGGTGCTACAAACAAGAAAATAAAGTTTTCTGAAGTGATCAGATGATCTCATTCACTGCAGTATCCAAATCCTTTGCAATACTTAGCATATTTATTTTCAATACTTCCCTACCTAAGGGAGATGTTATTTTATTCTTTTTTTACTTAATGGGCATAAAGAGTTAGCTGCACAGAACACTGAAGAGGTAGTATAATATTTTAACTGCAGTAAATATTACTCTGCCTAGCTGCGGAGTTGCCCAGCTACAGGCATCCAGCCCCGCTAACCAGGATGTGGTAGCATCAGTGGTGGGTCTCACAGCTGCTTTTATTTTTCAGTGGAAGTTTCGGTCCATATTTTCCCCTTTGATTTGAAATAGCTCAGCCTTATAATGATACAGTTGGACAGAAAAACACTAAATACTTCCCAATGATTTTGTTTATTCCTCGCTACTGAAGACCAGATTCCTAATTGTGTAATTGATGTGAGATAGGTCCTTCTGGAACAATTCTTTCAGTTACATATGTTTGGGTTATTATTTCTTTACTTTACTGTAATACCACTACAGGTGCAGGGCCTGAATTGCTGATGTGAGCACACAGCACTGCCATTCTGCATGGGCAGCTCTGACTTGCCAGCTCTTACACGCTACTTTGCACAGCTCTCAGTAATGACACAGGGCAGTAGAGAAGCAGGCCTACATTCCTACAGCTCAGAAAAGAATAGTTTGAATTCTTTCATTACTCTTCAATGTGAAATCTTTGCTGAGTACTGTCATATCTTAATCACGTACCAGAATATCACCATCGCGATGATTTTGTTATCCCTTTCTATCATGAGACAAGGTATTTTCAGAATTTCAGTTAACACATACGTAGATGTCTTTTCAGTAATAGTATGAATATTTATTATTGGACAATGTTAAGGAGCTTTATAATCATTAGCTGATTAACCTTGACAATACCTCGGTGAGGAAGAAAGTGAAAGTAGTCATATAATCTCTATTTTTTAATAATATGTACAAGATTATGTAGTATTTTCTGTGTCTAATGTGAATTACCACTATTAAGAAGAGAATGAACCATGTTACATGTGCCGCTCCTGAAAGCAGCATGAATGGCCATTGGTAAGGGCATCTGAGCACAGGTTTTCATATTGGAAGATAAAGGGGAATACATAAACATCAGTAATTTTGCTCACTTTTCTTCACACATTACGTGCTTCAAATCACAAACAGAAAAAATACCATAGAGTCTCTCGCCCTGCTAAGGTTAAGGAGCAGTTGGATGTTTAGGAACAATGTAAATAAACAAAATAGTTATGATGCCTTCTACAGTTTTACACACTTCAAACAAGAAAATTGTTTTGTGACTAGGAATGGAAATGTTACTTACATCTGGGACTACTGCATATATAAATATGGATATTTTTAATGAACGTAAGTATGAAGTTACACAGAAGTATGTTTATATGCAACTGGACTAGCGGTTTTGCCTGTTCTCTTTCCATAACTATGGTATACATACATATCAACAGTGGCAGTGTCTAAACTTCTATTTCACCTTCATATGTATTATCCTTTTTACAATTGCTAGAAGGTACATTAAAAAAAATCAAACCCAAGTTACTTTGTGGGACAAATATAAATTATCTCTTCCTGAAAGGTAAAAAAATCACATAAATGTTCAAATTGCTGCTTTTCACCATTCCTAGCTAGTTGGCGCTTGAGACTTTGTGGCTTGACCGACCAGAACAAACTGATTTGCTTCACTTGCATTCCCTGCACACGAGGCTCCTCGCCTTGCTCAGAACCCTGTGCACACTTCTGTGCCTCCCGCCTTGCACGGCTCTGAATGAAGAGTCACGGGAGAGGATGCTGGTTGTGAACGTGTCAGGCAGAAATATCACACCTGGGTTTGCCCCATTTTGACTACAGTGCTGGTCTTTAATGGGTTTACCACTATAACAGACTGTGTTATCAAATCTTGAGTATGTTTTTTTACCTGTGCTAGTTTAGGAGAAGATTTTTGTTTTCCAGCCATATATGAAATGAAAAATAGCCTTTAAACTAAGTGTTTTAAGGGAATGCCAACATAAACTGTTTTAAAATTCTAAGCTTTCAGAAACAAGGACCTGTAGGGATGTGATTTATGCATGGCCCATGAATGCAGCTCCTACAGCCACTGCTGGAATTTGCGCCTGAGGGTTATTTCCTTGTGGCATTCTCTGGAGAGAGTCTGAGAGGGAGGGTGTGCACCTTGGAGACCCTTGGTTGGCAGAGAAAGCTTTCCACAGATAAAGAAAGAGGGCTCAAAAGGAGGAATTTGGGGCTGGAGCATCTATAGATGAGAAGAAACCCAGTTAGAGGAAAACCAGCTGAGACATGTTCGTCAGTCCTAGCTGCGGCTGGAAGCTGAGCGTGCACAGAGAACCCCTCGCAGGACTGCTTGCGTTACGCATCGCTCCTGGTTAGCAGCCTGGCTTAAAGCGGATGCTATGGCGGCGCCATGCTGCTTCGGAGTTAGAGGTCAGCGCTTCTGTACGGGTTGCTGTGGCCTCATGAGTTCCGTGCACCCAGTTTCCCTGCACAGGCCATGAAGGAGAGATCTGGTGGAGATGCTCTAGGGTTATGCAGATCCTTTCACTCACTTGGTTCCTTTCTCCGGCAGATACAGAGATGATGAGGCTCATTGCATCTGGAATGGAAAGACTTGGTCCTATTCCTTATAGCAGGTCAACATGAGGACAGTAGGATCAAGATTGAGTCCATTGTAAAGGATGTAACGATGACAGGCCTTCTGATAAATAAGCAGTGAAATTTTACCTAGTTTCTAGGAGTAAAGCTACCTGGTACCACGAGATATATAGGCTGAACACAGAGTATTTAATGACATTTTCAAATTTGGTTGAAGTAATATGCTGTACCTGGGTTTCATGCAAGTTTCACAAATACATTTTATTTTATCTATTTTCATATGGGTCAGAAAAATACTTTATCTTTAAACAAATCCTGCAGTCAGTGGAAACCATTATTAACTTGGACATAAATACTGAAATTTAACTGAGAAAGATGAAATCTTGCTTTTGTCCTTCACTCATAAATAATTATCAAATAATGCAAGAAGTAACAATCTTGGAAAAATTTCTGTATGTGGATATAATTTCTACTGAAGTGACAGTTTTTAATGCAATGTGGGTCTTTAATACCACTCAAGATTCTTTTCCCAACATCATTCCAGTACTGAAAACATTTGAAAAAGGAGGCTGGCATAGGTGAAGGGAGCTAAAGTGTTTGAGAAAGAGGAATAAGAGATGAGTAAGAAAGAGGGACAGTCCTTTTAGAAAAGTGAGAGCAATGCAGACACTGAGACATCGGGAAGTTCTTGGGAGAGCTCTCAGGGCCTGCAGAAGGGCAGGTGCTGTGGTCTGGTTCACCAGCTGCTTACGATGGGAGATAGACTTGAGATACGTGGGTGCCAAAACTCATTATTTTATATTCATCAGATGCTTGATGTCTGCCCCATCCAGACAAATACTTCCGGGATTGAGGGCAATCGAGGATTCATGCAGGCTGCCAAATTTCTAAGCATCTTTATACATAGCCTGCACGGAAGGACTCTCCTCCTCCATCCTTAGTCCACTCCTGTCCCAGGCAGACTGTTTATACAGGATTGCAGAAGAGGGAAAGAGGAAAGCTTAACAGGCATGCAGAGGACACTTCCCATGACCGGGGCTACTTTTCTAACATGTTACCAGTAAAAACATCTTCCCCAATTCAAGCATTGGTGAATTTGTGAGTATGCTTTTGCTTTTCTAAACACTGCAGCTCTTTAAATGCTACCCTGTTATATTAAACTATTTCAGGTTTGGTTTCAAAATGCTCGAGCCAAATTCAGACGGAACCTCTTACGTCAAGAAAACACAGGGGTGGATAAGACTTCAGACTCAACACTCCAAGCAGGAACCCCATCAGGTCCTGCCTCAGAAATATCCAATGCCTCCATGAGTCCATCCAGCACTCCCACTACCTTAACGGACTTGACTAATCCTACTATGCCTACTGTGACATCTGTCTTGACATCAGTGCCCGGAAGTCTTGAGGTTCATGAATCTCGAAGTCCTTCACAGACAACTCTTACAAATCTTTTCTGATGACTCTTTCTTAATAATTTCTTTAAAAAAGAAATTATTCTTAGCTGAAATTCCAAGTGTATTTTAATAGAGGCTTTGAGCAACTGACTAACCACAATTAGGATGTCTCCTAAAAAAACAGAAGGAAAAGTAGTGTTCTGGTATTACGGAGTATGGACTGAAGAATAACTTGGAAGATCTATTGCAACACAACATTTGTGTAACTGTACAGTTTTGTGGACTGAGCAAGGGAAACAGCAATTAATTTAAGTTGGCTAAAGCTTCTGTATTTTCAAAGACTGCCATGTGCCTTATATACTGTTTTATCTACATTCTTTGGATTCCATGTCCACTTCTCTCTTTTTCTCTCTGTATATTTATGACCAGGGCAAAAATGTTAAGAGTTTGTTACTTTGAATAGTCCTAAGCCTTTCATCGGTTGCTTTGTTGTTTTAGAATTTTAAGGTCGAAGTCTGTTCGAATACCAGAATTTGTAAAATCTAACCAGTAATAAAACCACTTATGGAAACTACTTGGTAATGGCTGCAGTTACATTTAACATTAGTGTCACAGTCAAGGTAGGGTGATTGTACTTAAAAGGATTAGAAAACTGCACTGCAAACACAGTATCTGCCTAGGATAAATTCTAAATATGATGTATGCATTCCTCCTGTTCCTGAAGTATGTATGGGTGAGAAATCCAGCGTGCACAACAGTCTAGGTATCTTCATTGTAGAGAAATAAATAACTGTTAGTTGCAGGTAGAAGCTATCAGATAATGTTAAAATTCAAACAGAAAAACTATGCTTAATTTTGTTGCATGAAGGAAACTTGACTTCAGCTAGCATTTATGAAAACAATCTTGCTTTTGTGCAAGAGGAGGCTTGTTCCATTTCATGGAGGAGGCAAGCGGTATCTGACAGCTGCGTGGCCACAATCAGTCAGTCTGTTTCAGAGGTGGACACCGAGCAATGTTTTCCCTAGGAGAAAGACAGAAGTATTTCAGGTTATTTTACAACACTGGTGGGCAAAATCGAGGCAAAATTATGTTTTATAAAGTCACAGCCTTACATTTTTTGTAATGCTTTAAAGGAATAAAAAGCCAAGGAAGAATATGATACTATCAATACTAAATTAAGTGGTTATTCCTTTAATGAATATGGACTTTTCAATACAATTTAATTCCTTCTCCCCCCAAAATCTGTGCAGAATATAACTCATATTTTGAGTTTTTTTTCCTATTGTTTTTAAAGATGCTTTTCCGTAATAAAGAAATACCTCAACAAAGTTTAAATATGTATAGGAACGAGTATACCTTTTGCTGTTTGCCCAGTAGTTTTATAGATTTTGAGTGGTACATAAGATGCATATGGTTGTTCCTTTTCAACCCTGTTACAATCAGTTTATTTCAGTCAAATGTTAGTTTCTGTGTGGCTAGCGCTCGAAAACTAATCCGTCATTCCCATGGATCAAAATTGCTAAAAGATTATTCCAAAGAAACAGCAAGATAAGTGCCAAGATTCATGTTCTTTGCCCTTTCAGTGCATTGAAGATGATTTAGTAGGCCAGATACTTTGGTAACAATGTTTTGGGTTTAAAAGTACTACATTTATTCGGCTTTCTTAGATGAAGATTTGCCATTCCTGTGCATGCCAAATTCCTATTGAGATCAGTGAGAGATCTCGGAGCATGAGGACTGTGGGATAGAAATGCTGACATAATTAGGTCATTTATTAACCTTTTTTACACTTCAGCTTAAAAAAACCCACAGATGAGTTATCTGAAAAGCCAGAGAGTCCTAAAAAAGTCCTAACGAGCTAAGATCTGGGGAAGGGATTACATTCTGGTCACTAAAACTAGCATAGCTCACTAAGTTTATGCATAATGATGAAACAGTTTAAAAGATAATTTGGGTTGAATTAATAACTGCTACAGGTTTGTCCAAGACATTTTTCTTTATAAAATACGTCTAATAAAGAAATTGTGCTGGTTAGTGCACTGTAAAAGAGTACATACTTGCCTTTCAAAGATACTCGGACACAGAGATTCTGCTGTATGTAATGTTTTGTTCATTGTCAATTACCTTGGAGATTTTATTTTTCGTTTTTATATGCTTAGCTGGATCTTTTCTTGATTTAAAAGGCAATGTTGGTCCACTGTTAAATGGATACAGCCCATAATTATAAACCCTGTGTATTAAATTGTAAACAGTTTTTAAAAGCTGAATCCTGAATTCTTAAGTGTTACGGCAAATGCAGCAGATAACAATTCAATTGGTTCTTTAAAACGGCAGTACTATTATTTGTGATCTTGTATTTTAACTACCTGAATCCATGTGGATGGAAATAAGTTTCAAATCAATTCTCAATATTGCCTTTTCAAATAACTGACATTTGTGAAGGGGAACACTCTCGTGTTAATCTTATCTAAAACCTATAAGAGACAATTAGAGAAATTGTCTGGTATAATCAAATCAGGGATTTTGCATATAAATAAGAGACAATATTCTATGTAGGGTCTTTATGTAGGTGCATTAGGATTCACTCACTGGCTCCAATGACCTATGTTGTCCCCATGATTGTTTCAATCCTGTGGTATTGTTTGGTTGTTTAGAGCTTGTTGGTTTTGAATGCTGTACATTTTTTTACTACTGCAATCCTAATGTTTCTTCACATACTTGTACAGTTCCACATTTGATGTATTAGTCTGAAATTCTGTTAAAAACATGAACAAAAATGGAAATGATATTTCTTTGGAAGTGTATTTTTACTGTATATCTAATTTGAACTAGTTGAACATACTTCTTTACATTTTGCATGATAGGTGTGTAGTTCATTTTTAAAATATGAAAGAGACTTAAGAGTAACTTAGAATGAGAATATAATGAAACCTATACAAATATGGAAAATACATACAATGATTTGCTACTTTTTGACTCAAGAAACTTTTTGAAATACATTTTACCTAGTTTATTTAAGATAATGCAGATATTCTGTCTTTGAGTTCATATATACTACAGAATATAAAAGGGGATACACGTTATAAAAATTTTCAAGTCACCTTGATACCCAGAAGCACACTGGATAGTTCTTGTCAAGCAAAGAGAAAGGATATTTGATTTTAAGAATGCTGAATAAATATAGTTTGATCTACAGTAGAGAGGGATAGCGTTACTCTCAGCGATACGTAATCACAACTTACAATTTATTGACACTATTAATAGCTACCTTTCATAAAACTTATTTTTCATTCGTATTATCTAAGTTCGGGAAGAGAAGACTAAAGATTATTAAACTACTGAAGAAGCTGAATGCCTGCCCTGGAAGCAAAAGTCAATTTATCAAATATACTATGGATGGAGAGAGTGCCTCCAGGATATTTTGGTTTCCAAACTATCTTTTCTTTCTAGCTGTTATGAAAAAACATATTTAGAGCACTATCCTATAACTGTTTGTTATTTTTTGTCTGTTGGAAGGTAAAGACTAAAGCTTAGGCACCTGTAATAATAACCTTTGTCTAAAGGGAAAGGAGAAAAAAACTCACAAATGAAAACAAGACTCAGGCTTTGTACTTAGGCACGATGATAGCAGAGACATCCAGGTGACTAAAAGAACTTCCATGTGTACATCCTTGTGGTCTTCACCGTGACTTAATAATGCTTAGAAGGAGAGATTTTAATTGAAAAGAGGTGAATTATGGTTTGGGGTTTTTTTACTTCAGAAAGCAGGACTAATTAAATAACTCCGTCACCGTTCTAAAATGAAATTTGATATGTCACCATTAGAAAGGGTCACAGCATCAAATATAGCATGAAGAGATAAGCCTACACATTTTAAAGGCCTTTTTTCCTTTTTCTTTCCATCTTTTTAACCCTGGTTCTTCTCCAGGACACATCACGAACTGCTGGCAATAGGCTCAGTTTGATGAAGCGTAGATAATCTTCCTGCCACACAGTTTGTATCCTCCTGCTTACGCGCACTCTTCATACTGACGCTGGCAAACACTGCTCATTTACCTTACACAGCCCGACGGCCCACAGCTGCCCCGCCGTGAATCCTCCAACCAGCCGAATGCTTCAGCGGAGTTTTTTCCTACCTCTGCAGGAATGTATCCCTTCTGAATAAGGAGGATTTAAACTATTCCTGGTAGCAATTAATTTGTAGCTAAAATAATGATCTGGAAAATGAATGGCCTATGCATTTCTGGGATCACTTTGACCTGTGTTTGAGAAGGCTACAGGTGAAATATATGTGCAACGTGTCTGGTTCACATTAGCATTGTGGTTCACATTAGCATAATGGTTCACATTAGGATGGGTGTGAAATGCTTCTGCATCCACTGTTTGGTGTTATGCAGTTGCCAGTGATCTGCATTTCTGCTTTCCACAGTTCAGTATCACACCTCCCTTTCCAGACCTTCAAGTCCTTTTTGTCTTGTCCTGTGAGTGAGCTGATTGGAGTTCTGCTTAATCCTATACTTCAGATAATTTTGCCTGAGTCTGCAGTACCTTTGCTTAAAAAACTAAGTATAGCAAACCACAAACATCGCTTGCAGCCTCCTGTACCTTGCATTTAAGGCTGCTCAGGGTCTCCAGTACGATGCACCCCCACCCCCATAGGCAGCAGGGGCTATACAGATCATGGTCTGTTCTCATTCTAATTAAAGAGAAGCAAAGGAATAAGTACTAGATTCTTGATCTGCAGTGAATAAAAATGTGTTTTAAGAGTATCTTAGGACTGGCAAATCACTATATGGAGGGAATAAAGAGGGTGTGTTTTTGACACGCAGAAGCTGCCGTGGTTATGAAGACAAGCAGCAAAGCAGCTGGACTCCCAGCGCTCCTGTTCTCACTTCCATAAGTGGAGAGATGGTCTTTAGTTCATTGCAGGCTGTAGCTGGGATACTTACAGTGATGTGAAACATGAAGAATCATGTTGACTCTGTCATAACATTAGGTGAGTTAATCAGTAATTTCTCTGAAAAATCCCTGGGGGAAGATGGCCACACTGGGTAGCAGTGATGCCTTTTGCCAGTAAAGAACGCTGCTAATGATGCGCTTGTACCCTCGCTCAGCTGCTAGGAAGGCATCTTCATGGCCTTCGTGTGCTTGATGTGGTAAACCTTCCTGGAAATGGTCAGTAAGCAAGCTGACCACCTGGGGAGCAGCAGAGAAGCTAATGCACATTTGCAATTAACTGTAATATCGTGTAATTGTAATCAATACCCATGTCTCATTTTGCTAACATTTATTTTGTAAGCTACCTCTAAAGTTAGTCTTGTAGCATTTGGGGTGTTACAGAGTCAGTTTTAGGTTCTTTTACTGAGGGTGGCTTTGGCTTTGTGTCATGAATGGGACTTAAGTATTGAGTTGCATCAGCCATCATTAACTATCTGTAGTTAAAACAGCATCAGATGCAAAGGCAGCCATAGAGAAGGGTACCTCTTCGGCTGGGTTCGGCTGCAGTTCTGACGTTCCCAGGGAGCATTCGCTGTGCGGGGAGTGACGTGCAGCCGGGGTGAGCTCACGCTGTCGCCGCTGGGTCCAGGTTTTGCCATGGGAATCGACTCCGGCCACACGTGGCAGTGAGCAGACACCCAAATGAATTGCTTCCAGCCTGCATGTTTGCCATGTTTAGGGAGAGAGAACCCAGCCTCAAAAATTATTTCCACTGAAGCAGCTAATCCTGACAGGCCTAGCAGATAGAAATTTATACTACTGCCGTTTCTGCTACAATTGTACTCTCCCCCCTAACCTTTTATACTAATTAAACATGTGTTTCTTCTCACCATTCAGCCTGGTAAAAAAAGAGTTGTGCTGGATCAGGGCCATGAATGGCATTTATCAATTTGCCAGTTTTTTTTCCAAAGGACTAGATAAAAAGATGTACTGGGAATTTAATGGATTTCTGATCAGATTATTATGATGTCGGCAGTTCTTTCTAGCCTAACAAGATTTTTGTAGCAACAAAGGTCAGTAAATATTTTTGGGGTTTTGTTTTGCCAAAGCATACTACTTAAAATATCCAACCTGCTGACAGTAAATTCAGACCTTGCAATATAATTCAGCATGCTAATGCGTAACACTGTGCAAATTATAATTATTTCTGGTGAATACCACTTCTGTAGAAGTTCTTATTTTGTTAAAAAAAATCCCTGTAAAAGGCATGGCTCTGCATATATATTTACAGAGCTTGTTTACGTGCCACTCTATCAGTTTATCAGACTGTAAAATTCCACACTTAACAGGAATTTAATTTTTTGCAATCTCTAGAAAAAAAAGAAATAATTAAGCTTTTCATTAAAGAGAGAAACCTATTCTAGCCACTGTATAATTTTGCCCAGTGCCTAAGGAGGGTTGTGGTGGTGGTGGGAAAGTAACAGCTAAAACAAGAGGGACACAAATATTTGGGAAGTGTTATGCAATTCTGTGCTGACCTGGCTTAATTATCAGCAATGACTTTTTCCAGGTGCATACAGATTACTGGGTAATTAGTATTAGGAAGCCACAGTGAATTTGCAGCACTGCAAACACAGAAACAACCATGTATTTTTTCTTGCAATGACACAAAGCTACACAGGCTGTTATCCATCCACTGCACAGTAATTACCGTGTAATTTAATGTTCCTTGGTTATTATTCAAAAATAGTGAGAAGATACTCATGCTTTGGTAATTTAAAGTGTTCCTAGGAAAAGGTTTTGATTTTCCATGAGCATATTGGTGCAACAAAGAGTAACAATGATAAGGAGCTCTATTCCATGTATTATTTGTGTTGGTTGAAACCTTTACTAGGGACAATTTCTTCCCTACACAGAGCTAACAAACTGAATTCTCCCAGTGGCTCTCCACGTATAGATCTGATGGATCTCACTGCCTCTCCTTAATGACTAAAGAAGAAATGAGCCCAAGAGGCCAGTTATGTTCTTACCAGCTCTGCTGCTGGTACAGTTACAAAATAAATCTGGTGGCGGCGGCGCACCTCGTTTGGCCAAATGCTCCTGGCCCCCTTTCATGCTCCTGGAGCTACCCAACAGCTCTGGTAGCTCCACCGTAGCACGTCACACCTTCAAAATACTGTTCAGACCAGGTTTTTGCCTAACTGAACACTACATGCAGCCATGGGTCCATCTGCTTAACCCTGGCATGTGGGAAGCGCAGACATGAGATCAACGTGGACAGGTTTCAACTGTTTTTTTTCTGATTACAGCCTCCAGCCTACGGAAATTGCTTTTCCACCATTTCATTTGCCCTCTCACATCATTTCCACATGTTTGATCGCTCATTTTTTGCTGTTCTTCTGGAAATGAAGACCAACAAAAGGGATACTCTGTAATATGGCTTTGCAGGCTGTCATTGAGCAAGAAGCTGATGCCAAGCTGGTCTGGGACACGGAAGAACCGTCACCCACAGGCAGATAAGAGGGCAAACAGGTGGCAGGTGCCCAGAGACATCTCACCTCTTGCACCCAGAGGTTCTGAGAATTTGTTAACGGTCGTATGAAACTTTCTGAGGCAGAAGAACACTTTATTTATCATTGCTCTCCTAATTATTCTAGACAGGCAGTTTCAGCTTTTTCATACTGTAGCTCCCCCGAAAGCTTTCTGCTGAGTGCAGGCTGTTGTCTGGTGGATTTAACCCTGCTGACCACAGACTTACCTTTATTAGTTCACACACACGGATCCCTTAGAAGTAGCTCAAAAGCTTTTATACCCATTTTTGTTACTGTATGATCTGACCGTTTCTGGAGAAGCCGGCAGACAAGTGTGAGCTGCACGTGGACTCGGGAGACAAGACGTTTCACACCCATGAGCTTGTGCTGCTCTTTGAAAGGAGGATCTTCCCCTCCAGCGCTGTCTGCAGTGCTCACTTTCATCTGGGCAGGGTTTGTAAGAGAATTCTTGGAACAGGCTGCTGCCCTGGCCAGCTGCTGATGCCTCCTGGAGCTGATATTATGCTTAAAGAAATCAATCATGGATGTTCCTACCATCTCTTTCAGTCAACTCTAATTAATACAGACCCAGACTTTCTCCGTTTCATATACATTGACTCCTAACAGTTCACTCAACGTGCTAAATGACAGCAGAAGTTACACTGCAGCCAGTGTCGTTCGTGTTACAGAAATAAGCCCAACCACACACACTCTGAAAGGCCTTTTTAAAGTAACGAAGGCCATTTGTGGCCTTCATTTATCTTTCTGTATTTTCAAGTTCTACCCCTATTGTGCCTGCAGAGTTCAGGAATCCATTTTAGGTTAATATAAAAGCTACACAATGCTCTTTTCTGTGATTCTTCACTCTTTAGCTCCCCAAGTGCAGGCAGTTCCTAGTCATGTTTTGTGTTCATGCTCTCTTGTTCAGTCATTCTGTTTTGTCCCAGAGGTTATCGCTTGTGCACACCAACACCCACTGGCACTGACAGGATTCTCCAGGGTCCCTTCTGGCTATTCCAGCACAAATAAGGTGCGTTGCTGCCACTTACGTGCAGATACCATCAATTATCAGCTGGCTTAGAAAAGACGGAAGTTAGGCTGCTTTTACAAGATCTGCATAAAAATATAATACATTTTAATTCCAAAATTATATTGGAGGTGATGCCAGGTATTAAAAGGGAGAATGTGTTTCTGGCCAGACTCCAGGTATTTCTGTTCTTTCTTTTTCTGCCTGTTGGCTGGAGCAGAGACCGAGGCAGGACTCCTGCCTCCTGTGCCGCCGTGAACAGTACTTTACAGCCAGCACAGGCTGTCCAGAGGTTACTCGATGTTATTTTGAGAAAGCGTTTTGAAGTTCTTGAGTGAACAGTGCCAAACTAGAGCAAAATGTGTGTGGTTGCAAAGTGGAAGTCATTACATTTCGTGTGGGAAGTCATGCAAAGATGAAACTGCAGCAGATGGATGTGGCCATGAGCGTGTACCTCTAGTTGCACCTTCTGGGTCCTAACGGCTGCTTGACCAAGCCGTGCTGAAGACAGGAGAACCTGATCTGTGTTATTTTGGAAAATGGAAACCAGTAACTATTGCATGTCCATTTGGAGAGCTGCAAGATACGTGACAATGCACACATCAATCACATGCAACAAACTCAGTGGAATTTATACTGGATGGCACTGAAGGAAATCTTCCTTCTCCAGGAAGGAGACACCAGATCATATTATTTGGTAACTGCAGATAGAAAGCACAGGGCTGTGAGCGCAAACGTGGAAAACTAAACACAGTCAAAACAGGTAAGGCTGAGAGCATGAGAAGTCTATCCTTTTGCCTTCCCGAGAGACAGCAGAAGTCCTAGGAGCTTTACAACTGAAGGAAGGTAAAGATACATTTCTACATAAAAGTCAGTGTTGGAGTGTTTGGGAAGGACACTGGGCCCAGAGGTCAGGAGTGCAGGATTGCCAGGATAAGGAGATGTTAACTGTGTTAGAGGTGCCGCCGGCCCCGGTCCTCTGGATGGCTTTTGGTTTGAGAAACGATTTCAGATTCATGGTGCACAGGTCAGGGAGAAAACAATCTACAGTGTCTGTAACAATACTTAAACATTCAATACTTGCCAACAGCTCAGCACCCCAGCCCTTGTTGTTAACAGAAGGTAAAAGATGGTAAGAGTATGTCAGAGGGCTTAGCGTTCTCTTTCATGCTTCCGAGGTTTCTGCCAGAAATCTGAAGGAGGCAAACCCAGCCTATTACACATGCTGCCTTTGTACCCAAAACTGCTCTTTGCTACTGTAAGCTGGCTCTCTTCGTTAAATGTATTTACTTAGCAGTAGATCTGTTGTTACGTATGAATAATTAACAAGGAAAGATGTCACTTACTGCACTAGCGCCGCAAGTTTCTGGCTGCCCAAGTTTCCAGTCCTACAAAGCCTGTAATGGGAAACTGTAAGTCCAATCCCTCCTTTTACAGAGTTTAATTTTGGGTATGTTTCTTATCTTGGTGCATTACCTAACTGTTGAAAGTGACAAAACCAGATGCCATAAAATGAAGGGAAAATGCAGCTGGACTGAACCTCAAGTATTAGCAAAGCGTATTCCCTTGATATACACTAATCTTATACCTTCAAAACCAGGAAAGATTCAGTTAAACTCACAATCGTTTTATAGTCTCTGTAGAACCGTAGAAGCTTAGGGATCCTTTGTTATTCCTCCATAAAGAGGAAAGTTATAGTGAATGTGCCCTTCTTAACTTGGGTGTTTTTAAATACTAACGTTTATTGCTCTGCAGTTTCTCTTTAATGTGTACGTAGAGAACAAGAAAACACCTAGCTGCACAGGCGTATTTTTAGAAACAATAAAAGAGTCCTCTGTTAATAACTGGTTACCTCTTTTGCTGTTTGCCTAGCTGATCATTGTTAATGATACAGTTAACAGGATTCATTAGGGAGGCTGAAAGGCTTGCAGTTACGCAGTACGTGATCTGTAGTGCTCGGGAATGCAATGTGTCTGTATGTCACTGTCACATCTCTGGGAAAGCTCCCTTGGTTGGACACACACCAAACAGCCCCATTTGGGTCCCACATGCCAAACCTGTCCATCCTGCATTTCTATTATTTTGCAAAAATGGACTGACATGGCCCAGCTGCAGCAATTTCTTTGGTTTAACAGGACTAAATCTCCAGATTCTCCCACTACCGAGCACAGCCTTCCCCGAGCTCCAGTTTGGGGCTCACAGTCCTCCTTGCCAGAGAGGCACAGCACCAGGAAGCAAGACGATGCTCAGATTTTGTAACAGTTTCCAAGACCATTTGGGAAGAGTGAGAACAAGAAGTAAACACCTAAATAACATCAGAGTCCCTCTGCTTTATTCTCCTCACTGCTTTTGGACACAGATCAAGACTAAAGGCACTGGTCTCCGACATGTAATTCTAGGGTTTTTATTAGGTGGCTCCCTGATCAGCTTTGTGGAGTAGCCAAAGCGCATTACCAGGTGGTGGCTGCCCAGAGCCCACAGCCACGGCGGGAGCAGCCAGCCAGGCAGGGCTCAGCACTGTGTAGCAGCAACTGGAGCCATCTGGGTAGTCCCTGGGCCATCTTGCACTGTAGCACAGGCATCTCCAAAAAGCCTCAGCCGTTTCCTCACCAAACTAAACCAGACAGGACCCTCAGTCCCAGATTCCAGCCTGTAGTAAGCTCAGTTGCACACAAGCTCTTTTCAAAAAAGGTAGCTTTGCCTGTGTTTTCTACAAGGCCACCTCTGCCGGTTCCGCAGGGGCACCGATGAAAAATGAGTTTAATTTTATGTGTTCTTGACATGCCATCTGGATTGTCAAAGCGTTACACTAAGTTGGCCCCAGGTAAAGGGCTGAATTAAAAAAAAAAAAAGATGAAAGGATTACCGGTATGTTAGTTGTGTTTTTGCAGAGCTCAGCCATACATCTGTGTGTAGGCAATATGATACTTGGCTTGCAAGCTGAGCCCAGTGCATCTCACAGGACATTAATGCAACAGTGGGAGAAACCTAATCTTGCTCTTCTAGAGACTGAAACACTGATGTAACATGTCATGCCCTGTCATCACCTGTTGCTAAGGGTTGAGATATTCCCAGTGTCAGAAGGAGACGTGAATGAGGAGTGCATTTTGATGACTGCAGAGGAGGGGAGATTCTCAGGAACTGTTGAAGATGCTGCTATTTTATAGTGTTTAAAATACACCTGACCTGAGGCAGTGGATCAGCAGAGGCAGCCTGAGGTGCATGCACTGAAAACATCTCCTTTTGAGCTACTGACACATTTAGCAGCTGTCAGTCAAGGAGGAGAGCTGACCCTCTGCTAAGCAGACCCCCTCACAACCTATTGTTGCAAAAGCCTAAAACGTGGCTCCTTCTTCGGCGTTCCCTTGTCCCAGATCGAGCACCTCTTTGAGCTTCTTATTCTTCTTACGTTCCTCTTTTCATCTTTTGTATGCTGCTGCCTTGCTTCCACCTGCTGCCTCCCCCATGCCACCTGCTTGCCTCTCTTCACTTAGTCTCCTTTGTTTCTTTCCCTTGTCCCTGCTCCCGGGAGGAAGGCAGCACCGTGAGCGTATTGTCCCAGGTTGCTCCCCTTAGGGCTTACTTACACAGCTTATTATTGCAACCGCAGCCTTCCCTTGCATCACCGGGACCGCTGGCACCGTACCGTATGCTTCACTGACAAAAACAAAGCCAGAAACTAAGGGGAGGCCTGAGGAGCAAGGAGCCCCAGCAGGCAGGGTGCCAGCACACCAGTAGCATAAAAGAAACAGGGACACAAGCCGCCAAAGAGACAGTGGGCTTCAAGGACAGCCAGAACCAGAGAGCCAGAGGAGCACAAGCCTGGAAGCAATGGCAGGTCTCCACACCGAAAGGGGGAAGCGTACAGCGAAGCAGAAGTCGGGGGAAGAGTTACAACATCTGTTTCATAACCAAACATCCACCTTGCCATTACATTCCACTAGCAGCTCAGATTCAGCTGTAGGAGTGGGGCTGAAGTGCTCCTGTCACCTAGACTTTGCTGAGTGTCTTTGGATTGCAGAGTTCTGGGCATTGCGTGTGCTCTGGCATCTGGCACAACTGGGCCCCACTGTGAGACGAGCGCTCTTGGCACTGCTGCCGTGCAAATTATTAGTATTTACATTATTGGTACTTCTATTACTGCTGTTAATAATAGCAGCAACTGAATACACCATTTTCTGTGCTGTCTGGGAAACGGGGTCCATTCCTGTGGACGTTACGGCAGGGACTGGGAACTGCAGCGCCCACGTGCACAAGATGGCCGTCCAGGCTATAACGAACCGCATCACATCAGGCACCAGCACGGTGTCAAACGGGTGCCCTCGCAGGCTTGGCCTGGGGTCCGGGCTGGGTCAGCAGGGCTGATCTCCAGCTATGAGACCAGACCTGGCACCAAACTCACGCCAGTTCCCGGGCGCTCCTGTGCTCGGTCCACCATTCCCAAAGAGCCTGCGGGCACAGGATGGCATCACTGGCGCAGGTTCTTAGCTCCATCCCTTGTCCCCGAAGGGCTTTTGGGTAGGGCTGAGTGTCCTGGCTTTCTCCACGTACCGGCTGCCCCTCTCTGTACTACCGCACCGGGGTTCCCCCTCACCGCACACCAGGAGACATGAGCAGCTCCCACAAACCCAACTCCTGCACCCCGTCCCACAGCACGCGTGGCCAGCCCTGCGCAGGGGCCACCCGCGCCTTGGTGCGCTGCTCCCGCACCGGGGGCTGCTCCGGCTCTTCCCCGCAGCGCTGCCCGCAGCTGGGCCAGGGGGTG
>JAVJGJ010000062.1:2709851-2758438 GCA_035590215.1 Microhierax caerulescens | reverse complement strand
AGGGCCATTAGATGAGAAAACACAGGCCTAATGCTGTGCAAACGTAGGGTGAGCAGAGCCTAAGGGTCATCAGGGCCCCTCTGTCGTGGGGAGGACACACAGTCCCTCCCCACGTGGGTGAGGCAGCCAGCTGCCGCCCTGCTCTCCCCGGCCAGCGGCTCGGGAAGGATCGGAACATGGCCGTACCGGAGAGGTGGCTGGAGGCACCTCGAGTATCCCACAGCGCCCAGGCCCTCTGCGCTCCCCGCAGCTGGCAGCACGGGGTGATCCCAGCTGGGCAGCGGAGGCAGGTGCCTCTCCACAGGCACACGGCAGAGCTGCAGCAAGGGCGCCGTGGGGGGCTCTGCATTTGCGGTAGGTCTTTCCAAAGACCCTGTGGGCTCTGGCCATCACTCAGCTTTGGCGCCAAAGCAGATGGGAGGAGGAGAAAGGGACCTGCCACAGCTGGTGCCAGTGCAGCCCTGTGGCGCTCTGGTCCCTGGTGGTAAATCCCTGCCCGGGGTGGCTGCGTGGGCGCAGGGAGCGCTGGCCTTGCTGCGAGGACAGATCTGCCTTCCCCGGAGAGATGCCTGGGCTGAGGAGGGAGAAGGAGAAACATGTACTGGCATGGAGAGAGGCTGAATTTCTCTGAGTACTCTGGACTGAATTGGGATTAGAGGGTTTAGTAGAGGAAAATACATACTAGTGTCTGTAGTTTGTCTGGTTTTTATTGAACCAAAAGTCCCGTGTGAGCCATGCAGTAAGTAAGCAGTAAAATCATCCAACAGTGCCTTGAAAACAGTTCTGTCTCTAAACACTGCACCTCTCGGGCACTGGTTGTGTTCGGAATGATTTTCTTCATCCCAGGAGGCTGTGTTACCTTGCACAACACACAGCCATTGCCAAATATAGATAATTAAAGCTGGGTGGCGCTTGAGTCATTGATGCAATGAGAGGACGTAAGGCTGGAAAACAAGCTGAAGGGTTTTACACTGGCAAAATCTCCAGGCCCTTCTCTCCTTCCTGGGCACTTGCCCGTCATTTCTATGCAAGAGACATTGTCAGTTTGGGGGATTCTTACCAGGAGCTTGTGAGAGAAATGTTGAAAAGGGATTTTTCCAGGTTGCCTTTTCCGTTTTCCTGCTGCATTAGCTGCAGGTGGTGAAGCTGCTGTTTCGGCATTTCTTCTTCAAAAGCTACATCACGTAATATCACTGAGATCACAAGGAGATGAGGAGAAAAATGGCCCTATAGGATTTTTGTTAAAAAAGGATCCATCCATAAAAGATGAAAGGTTAAATTGCTTTTAGAAACACAGCAGCATTTAAACAGGTGAAGATCGTCGAAAACGGAGTTTGGATTCAATAAAGTAGCCGTGCAGAAGGGCAGAAGAAGGCCTTTCTTTGGAGGGAAATGTCACACTTTAGTGTTAATAGAATGTCTAGTGGTATAATAATAATGATAGCAATCAGGAGCCTTTATTTTTCACCTGGCAGGGCTGGTTCATGCGTATTTTTTCAAAGCTACCTGCAATTCAGGAAAGAACAAAAAAAGAATCAGGCATGCATTGAATGAAAAATTTCATAGTGGAAAAGAAGAGAGCCAGACTGGCCCAAGACACCTGAATGTTACTGGGGAGATAAAGAGTGCTGCTCCCAGGTGGCAGGACATTTTCTTCCTCAGCCTTTTAGATATTGCCTCTTCGCAGCTGTGTTGTAAAGACATTGCAGGAGATTTACAATCCTAAAAGAACATACGATGAAAATGTCAAAAGGAAAAGGCAATTGCAAACAATAGTTTTGCTCTGGACTGGCCCCCTCTACACTCCCCTTAGTAGTGATGTATCACAAAGGCAATGAGCACACAGCATTAGCTACTCTTGCATCTCTTGTATATTTGGTAGGTTTAATGTGCCAGAACTTGGTGGAACAAAATTTGTTCTCCACCTGTGCAGAGGTCATGTAAAACTTTCTGTGGAAGTAGAGGAAGAGTGGGAAATGTTGGTCTTTTAGGGGCAGACAGTGACACTGGAGAGACTAATATAGAACACACCAAGAGATATAAGTGTATATTTGTACACACACAAATGTAAAAAAGAAAAAATATATTTCTTTTAAAAAAGAAAAAAAATTACTCAGTCTTTCCTCCCCACTAGTACTTCCAGTGCATTACTCACTATGCCTCTGTCACATCCTGGCTCATTTCTGTGCCTGCACCATTAGCATTACTGTCTCTTTTTCATGGAAATACAATTTACCTCCAAATAAAAGCAAACCTCTCCTACCAGGACACAGTGTTGGTTTGCATTGTGACATGTGTCCATGCTAGGGCCAGTAGTTGCTAATTCAGCTCTGTAATTCCCCCAAGGAGCGTACTTGTTCATGTTACTATGGAGGGAAGGTGGCAGCCACACCTCTGGGCTGGAACGCAGTGATCACCGCTCTCTCAAAGGCCTTTTTTCCTTCCAAAATGTACTCCTATCCAGGACATGAAAATGTGCATCTTTGCAAGCCCATTGCTTTTGTGTGAATGAGAATTAAATGCAGCATCCACCAACGTTGTAACTTCTGGTTAAACATGCAGTGAAAAAGGTTTCAATTTTATCACTGTACCCTTCAACAAAGCAACGTTTTCTTTATTGAAACTTGGTAACTTGTACAAAGGTTCTGCCATCGTCCTGCTAAGCCGGTGTGTGATAGAAACACACCTCCAGCTAGTGGTACATGCACAGGCTGATACGCACCTACGAACCCGGGAAGTGAGAATCCACAAACCCAGCCCAACAACGCAGGCTCCCAGTTTGGGCAGGTACCCAGGCTGCGCCCAGAGCCACATCTCCGCAATGCCCCGGTGCCCAGCAGTGTGCTTCAGCCTTCGCTCGCGGCGAGGAAACCAGGGACGGCAGCAGAGGGGAGCTGGGACCCCTGCACCGCATCCCTGCCTGGTGGTGGAGCGCCCCGTGGCCAGCACCCCCTACTCAGTCTCAGCGCAGCCTGAATCACCAGTCCGTGCTGGCACAAGGGCTCGGTGTCAGAGCTGGGGCTGACACCGGGAGTGTGGCTTCAAAATGTCATTCCTGACAGCGAAAACCCTGGTGTGTGACACTACTGTTTGCAGTCGTGTCAGGAACAGCACAGGACAGCACGGGATAGGTGGCAAGAGCAGACGCTCCTCAGAAATGTTTTTGACACATGTTTGGCATGTGTAGAGCTTGCCAGCTCTAACAGCGCTCAGACACTTCGGAGCTGAATGCCAGAGCGCGCATCTGGAAGGATGAGACTGCTGTCTTGCAGAGAACTAATAGGCTGCAGGGACTTTTCAGCTATAAACTCTCCTCTTTGCCTTGTGCAGCAGCTGGCTGGCTTAGCTGTAGCATTAATATTTGTAGCATTAATATTAACTTCAGCGAGGCTCACACTGAAGATGATATACTCCAGCCCCAGGAGCCAAGTCTTTTGAACAGTGCTTGCAAGATACAGCACAAGCACTCACTCCAGCGTTTAACTTAAGAGATTCCTTGACTGTAGATGTGTTGCTTATGCTGGCCCAGAGTGTGTGTTGATGGGGAAGGTGCCAGCTCTTGTCCGTCACTGGTGTTGTCATGAATTAGCAGGGGCCACGCAGGGTACAGCCATACGTGTCAGGCTTGTGAACGAGCACTGGAGCAAGATGCAAAAATGTGAGGTCCTGCTAAGACAAAGTATCAGAAAGCAGAGAGCTCCCTTGGCACAGGAGCTTGTGGGTCCTGCTCATCCAGTGTGTTCAGAGCATGAGCAGCCTTCCCCCACATCCCCGATCCAGTCACTGCACTGGGCCCTGGTGACAGCATTGCTCCTGCAGCAGCCGCAAACAGGGAAATATCAAAAACCGATCCGATACGGGAAGGACTGACTTAGCCCAAGGCCCTGCAGTATGCCAAGGTGCAGCAACAGGCAGCGAGGCCAGGTCGCAGAGGGGATGGGCACAGGTGGGATTATGCACTGGTCTCCCCAGGATCTGAAACCTGCTCCGCCACCCTGTCCTTGCACAGGAGCTGAATGGGTTTAGTGCCAGTGAAAAGCACCAGCTCAAATGCTTTGGAAAATTGCTCTTTGTGATTCTGCAGGGTCTGCTGGAATGGTACCAGTTGCTGGTCTGCACAGGCAGCAGCTGGGTCTGGTGACACCAGTAACCACTTCTCTAGGTACCCAGGGCAGTTGTGATTTTGCCCTAGACCTTATGACCACAGATGGTTTCCATACAGACAAATGCTCATGTTTTTTGTTGTGCAGTTTAACCACAATTCTTAATAGCATGAATTTCCTTATTTACATAGAAGAAAAATAACCCAAACTGGACATTGCTGATTTAAGAGCCCACCGTGGGCTTGAGCAGGGCCCATGAGGGTCAGTGTGTTACACCTACTCATTACAGCAGAGTTGTATGAGCTTTTCGGTGTCACCAAACCAAAGAATTTGTTCTGTGGTCCTAATTTGAAACCATATTTCCCATGCCTTTGAAGCAGAGTTATCACCATGTCTCTGCAGGTAATTACATAATGGTTGTTATCAGGGTGCTGTGGAGTATTTTTGGTGTCAGCAACGTTTTGTTCTTTGGTTTTGTGAAAAAACAGTGGGTTTGTGTATATTGGGACAAATAAAATAAAATAACTCTGGTCAAGGAGGGTGCCGGGTGCTAGTAGTGAAATTGTCCCTCAAAGAAATGCCACTGGCCATGGCAGCCCGTGCGGCACAAACCTGAGCTGTGCAATGCACTAAAACCTCCCATTTTGGCACTTCCTTAGAGCTTCCAGTGTTAGCGCCCTGCTTTAGCTGCAGTGAATTTGTCAAAGCTTACATTAAAATACCTCCACAGCTTTGTGCCAGAGTCTCACGGAAACACCCAGAACATCAAAAATAACAATTAAACCTCTTTGTTAATCAGCTCCCCTTTTAAAGGTAGCCAGGGAAAGTTTTCATTGGTGAGCACTTTGGGGGATTTTCTGTCAACCAACCAAATGGTCCAAAATTAACTATTAATAGCAGTCTCCAAAGGCAGCTGCAGGATCACTTCAGCTGGTAAAAACTGTTTGTAAAACCCACTGTTAAGCCCAGTCTGTGCGTGCTGATCACTCCCGCCAGCGCGGAGCCTGGCCAGGCCCTGCCTGTGGCAGCAGCCGCGTGTCCCGAGGCAGCCACGTGTGCCCTTGCGCAGCAGCTCCCTGTATTTCTGTATGTCTGTAAAACCCTTCTGGGCCGGGCTTGCTCCGTGACACTGTTTCTTTCTGCGCCACACCTTTGCTTTATGTCCTAGAAGTTTCACTGATTGTTTTAATTCTGTAAGATATTTTTTTATGATCAGAGCAGAAACTAGCCAGCGGCTGAGGCAGACAGCAATGGGTACGGTGGGACCAGTGTCTGCAGCAACTGGCTCACGGCAGGTTGGGTGATTGGCCTGGGGCCATCCCTCCTGGTGGTGTTTCTCTTCGAGCATGACACCTGCCAGGGGGTCTGCTGCATGGGTCTGGTACAACTGGGTACTTGCTAGTGTCTGCATGGGAGGCAGAAAACTGGCCATTAATATATTGTTTTCTCTTTGGAGGAATGACTGGTGCAGAGGGCACGGGAGGTGCGGAGGCTGGACCTGTCGGGAGTGCGAGTGTGTGGCCACTTGGTGAGTGAGCTATGCAACCTCTGTTCCCCAAGTCCACGGTGCTTTGGGAACTGTTCCCAGGTCCTTTAGGTCCCCTAAAGGGGGAATGGCAGGGAGGAAAATCGTCTCTGTCTGAAGGGTCCAGATTCTGGTAGCACAAAGCCATTTGTGCTGAAAGGCTCACAAAGACCTGTTTGCTCGCTCAGCTAAAATCCTTTGCTCAGAAAAGTGTTTGTTTGCATGATAGAGCTACTTCTGTCATACGGAGCTGGAGGCTCTTGGGCATATTTTGGCCCAGTGCCCTAGAACACATAGCCCCTATTGAGTTTTACAGCCAGTTAAGCTCTAAATATGTTTCTGTGACGAGCTGACTCACCAGTTTCTTCCAGCCCTCCGGCTCTGCTTTTACCGACTTGCATGATTTTGTCACATGCCTTTAGACAATTACTGTTTTTTCTTAAAGACCAGCTGCTGGAATCAAGGCACTATGTAGGGAATCATAGTTTGAACTTGAGGTACCATGGAAGGAAAAAAGATCCCAGCGCTTATTCTCACTTTCAAATTGTTGATGTTTTGTGCCCTGAGTTACACTTTTGGATGCTAGTGACAGAAATGACTGCAACTGCATCAGTTTTAAAAGCACTTATTTAAAGTAGTAAAAAAATCTCAAGAGATGGTTTGAAGAAGAGCATAGGTAGCACTACACCTACGGTAAGTTCACCGACTTATTAGAGAGAATGTGCAGCTGCAGAACATAGTTCACTTACAGCTTGTGACCAGTGCAGCTGCTGGCTTGGAAGAAGGAAGTTCAAATTGCCATCTACCTTTGGACACTCCTGTGAATTAAGACTGAGCCTAACAGTGTTGGTTTGCTGCAGTTTGCAAAATTATTTTTGCCAAAACATCAGAATTGTTTTTCTGAACATTGGTAGCCATCAGTATGGGTGGAGGTTGCTTCTACAGGAAATGTAGCCCCAATGACACCTGCGGTTCAACAAACTAAGTTGAGATCTGTAGTTCCTGCGCAGATCTTGGGCAGACACTGTGCCTTTGCAGGGCCCACATGGGTCCAAGGGGAAGCATAACCTTAAATTTGTTTCTTCTCTCTCAGGAAACTGAGTAGGTGAAATTTGTGGTCTTTTATCTGGTACTGAAACCTTCTGGTTGAGCAGGACTTTGATAGAAGTTAGAAACATCAGGCCAAGTCTAATGAGAAAAGACACACTGTAGTAGTACAGTGAACTGTGTGCTCATCATCTTTCAATAGTTATGCATTTCACGGCATATCTTCACTGCTGCAATTTGTGTAGCAAAAGCGTCATTTATTGCTGTGTAACTAGCACAACACTGAGCTGGCTGAGTGCTCTAGCTGTTGATTCATCAGCAGTACACTTGGGAGAGCTCTGGACTTATCTTTTGCCAGGTTAACGTGTCTTTTGACTAATTCTGATCCAGGATTTTCTTGGAAAAGAAAAAATAACCCGGTGTCTGCCCAGATCTGTATCATGCTGTATATATAGTTATTTGTGTATGTGGGTCCTTTGTTTCCCAGTGTCCTCTGCTAGGCATGTAGTGAAGTATGTGGAATTAATTTACACCCCAAAATCAGAGGCTAGATTACTTTTTAGAACATCAGACAATTTTCACTCTAAAACATGGTGCTGAAATAAAAAGAAGCCAGTACTAGTTTATGGTTTCTTAGTATAACGTGGTATTGATTTGGGAATTTCACAGTTGAGCTATTTGCAACTGAATATCCCAACTTTGTTCCACCAGAGCACAGGACAGCAGACTTCAGCTCATGCTGCAAGGCTCTCTTAGGCTTTTGACTGTTTCCCCTTCCTCCTTTTTAGAGCAATGTTGTGCCTGTGCCATAGGTGGAGTGTTATAGACTGGCTGCTCCAAAATTTTTCAGTGTTCAGTTATCACAGTGTTTAGGTACGGCCAATGTATGTAAAAATACAGGTGCACTGTAACAATGAAAAAACCCACATGAGAACAGAAAGTGAAACTGCCAGGGTACAACTGCCAGCAAGAGAGGGAAACACATCCACCTGCTGAAGAGGCAGAAAGGAACAGTGGAAATTCTGCAGTTTCAGAGATGTCTCCAAACTGAAGAATGTCACACATTCACACAGACTTAATATACAAAAGGAACCAATATTTGGCATTTTTTAAGCAACTCCTTTCTGTGAGTCTAGAGTAATTGTTTTTGAAAACTAAGCACTTACTATGCTAACAGAAAGAGTATTTTGACTGCTTCCTATCTTCTTACCTGTTCTCTGCTGGCTGTTTACGGCATCTCTCTCCAGAACAGCTTGGGGCCAGGGGCTGCGAGCGAGCCCTGGCAGAGGGAGGGCCCTTTCTTCTGCTGAGGATGAGGTTCTGCGACCTGCACAAGCCCACACAGCCAGGCAGTGTCTGAGCTGGGAGGGGAGACATGGACCTCCCAGCACCATCCTCCTGGAAGCCTGCTTCTTGCTTCGGAGCACATCCAACACACCATGCAGGGCATCTTTCCACACCCAGTCTAACTAGGGGTTAACTCACTACCAACACCTTGCTAGCCTTTATAGTCACTGGCAAACCTCCGTTTGGATGTTGGTCTGAAGCTGCACTGCCTCTTCTCTTCTTCACCCTCACCAGCAGTTTCTCTGGGAACTGGAGAGGCTGAGGCAAATAATAGGTACAAATCATGACCAAAGAAGAAATGACTGTCATTGCAAAAATGTATTTATTAGTGATCTTCACATAATTCTCTGGGAATGATATTCTGCAAGACAGAATTGTGATAGATTTTCACCAAATGGGAATATTTTCCTCCAGAAGTGTGTAGCATTAAAGAGAGTGAAGAAGCTGAATGTGTTTCCTCCAGTCAGGAAAATGACGGATCAGGGACAAGAGACAATACATTAGTAAACAATATAAAAAATGTACATTTTGTCATTTTGTATTCCTGAGTTATTCTAAATCTGTGAATAAATCGAGAGCTTAAAGTCTCTGGAGCTGTTTTGAAGTCTCTTGCTTTCTATAAATATTGCATTTGCCTCAAGTAAGAATTTCTGACACGTATTAAAAAAATATACATAAGTAAAGCTTATAAAATAGATATTTGGAATGCTGTTATTGTTATTTTTTATTAAAAATACAGTTTAATGGAACAATTGAGTTCTACTTCAAAGTGTCAGAATTATTTTTCATGCTTTTTCCCCCATGTTCTTTGAACTTTATGGTTGAAGCTCTAATTTTCTGCTTTCTGATTTTGTCCTTGTTTGAAGCAGTCATTCCCTTGCACAGATAACGCTCTCTGCTCCCTGTTAATGCTCCAGTGAGATCCTTGTATTAGGGTCTCTCGTCAGCTGGCCATGATTAGCTGAGCTTGGAAGGCCAAGCCTAGTATCATCTGTTGGACTGGGCAGACAGACAGTATCACCTCCCTGGAGCAGACCTGAGGGAGTGTTTTACAGCTGCTCTTAGCGTTCCCACGGGGGATTTCTGGAGACAATCAATGCTGAACATGAGCACGTGCTGGTGCCCACACTTAACCTGCCCAAATGGTGTAATGAGTTCTCTTACTGCAAGAAACTGGCAAGTAGTCTTGTTTGCAGAGAGTCCTGGAGTTTGATGGTACATGAGAAAGCAGCTCCAGGTTTTCATGTTTGTGATGTGGTTTGCTTTATTGTGCACTGTTCCACGTAGTCTGCAGAGAAGTTGGTCTTTATCATGTGTTTGCAACATTTAGTCCAACTAAAGTCCAGAATTCTTTTAGTTGGTGTACTGAACTGCACCTCCAGCAGAAAACTGTGCTGTGAGCTCAGGGCACCGACACCATGTCCTAATTCAACATCCCACGTGGACTTGGCATTAGCAAACAGTGCTGGATGACCTGGCACTGAGCAGTGAGAGGAAGCATTAGAGTGTGAACTGCTATCACTTTTCCCCCATTTTTGCAGTAGCTGAGCTAGCAGGTGACCACATCTTTCAGCAGTCAGCGTGTGACTCAGCAAGCCCTCCAGCAGAGAGGCAGTCTCTGGAAGTACGGTCTGTGTTTCTGAACTTTGCAGCCACTTTCCTTGTGGGCGTACATCACCATGTATCTACTCACAAAACTCAACTCTGCTCTGAAACAGCCAGGAGCTGTGAGAGCTTCTGACAAACCTTGGTGAAGGTTGCTGCAACCATGGCTTTACATGTATTTGCCTGCTCTGTATTTCTACCTGTGGACCCGCTTGTTTAGGAGAAAAATACAGGAACCTTTTATAGAAAAAAAAATCTTTGTAATTTCCCCATCACTAGTACAGGGTTAGATATACATGGTGCAATTTTGAGAATTTCCCGGAGAAAGCAGTTACGGCTTTAGTTCCAGGGATACACCAGACTGCCACTAAAGCTTGCAAGCAACATAAGTGAACAAAACAAGGGAGGGGAGAGGCAGCAGCCAACACATCAATGGTTTTAGGTGGGTGTTGTCTGCACTGTGCGGCAACAGCATGAACCACAGCAAGTAATATCAAAAAGCTCCTCAACATATTCATAATTAGCTGTGGGAATGCTCAGGCTTAGTTTTGTGCTCACAAAGGACCAGGGTCTGTGTCGAAGGGAAATGGAACTCTTTAATTAACTCTTTGCTAGAGCTTTTCTTTGTTGAGGCTTGCAGGCTCTGGCTTGATTGACGGAGGAAGCCCCGTCCCTGCCCCAGGACCTGGTGCCGGCGGGCCCTTGGGTGTGCCCTGGGGGCTCGGGGGCTGCACAGTGCTGTGGCAATGCCCGCTCAGCTGCGGCGGCAGCTCCCGGCCCCTCCTCTGCCTCTCGCAGCATCCCTGCAAACTGTCACACTCCGTTACAAAGGGTTGGCCCTGCTCCGCAGCCGGCGATGTCCCCTCCTTCACAAAGCGCCCACAGGCCTCGTGAGGACGGGGGATCCTCCATGGCCACTGCCACCCTGCCCCGGCACGGCCCAGCTGGGCCCCGCTGTGGCCATGCCTCCCTGAGGGAAGGTGCCAGAAGGTTCTGGAGCGGTGTGGGCGGGTTCCCGCTCGGAGGAGCGGCAGCCCTGGCTGGCAGCTGCCCCCCTGCCACAGACCGGCCGCAGTGCGCTGCAGCAGGCAGGTGGCTGTCGGGGCTGGTTTTGAAGCAAATGCTGGGGTTTTCTGAGGCGGCCACGTTCCAAGAAGTGACTTTTCACAGAACTGCGGTGTTTCGGTGGCTGCTGGGAGGAAGGTGGGGCTTTCCTCAGGTGCAAGGTGCTTTCGGTGAGGTGAAGGCCTCTGTAAAGGGAGTGTTTTGTCCTCAGAAGTGGAGGAAATCCCAGAATTCACCTCAGCACAGTGACCCTCCTGCGGCCTGGACATGGCGGGAACCTCTCTGAGAGACCGGCCTTCTGCTGCCAGTGCCCTCCGACGTAGGCACCCCTTCCCCGTGAAGGGAAGGGCCCGCAGTGTCGGTGGAGGCCTCCGTGGAGCAGGTGATCTCCTGTGGGCGCCATGTGAGGAAACGTCACCCAGAAGACAGCACCAGGTAAGTCTGGGACGTTCGGGGCTTGGATCGTGTGGAGCTGCTCATTTTCCCCCTCAGGAGGTGTTTGCAGCAGGATCACAGCAACGGAATGATGTTGTGCACTACACTGAGCACGGGGCCCAGTTCCCTCTGTCGTATCCTCTCTTATGAACGATGTGCAGTGCAGTGGTGGCGGCAGTCCCGGCCTGGGGGCTGCATCCCTGCTCAGAGCAGGCTGAGGCCACGGAGGCCTGGGTGCCGCAGGGGGCTCTCCATGAGGAGAGCACGGTCTCCTGGAAAACGGGCTGGCAGGGGCACAGTCCTTAATTAAAAGTGAGGTTGGGGCTTTGGGGTGTGTCACATCTGAGCACTGGGGAGATCTGTGGCCGCTGGTGAGACAAAGAGCTGGGCTGTGAGACAGGGGAGGGCTTTCACGTGGAGAAAAGTTTAGCTTTACTTCCGTTAGTGCCGATTTAAGGCAGAGTTTTGTGAAAGTCTTGTATAGGTGACTGCTCTGTGCTTCGGCTTTCTGCTTTAACGCTGAGGTGCTGGGGCTCCCCTACTCTCCTCCTGCCTCACAGTGTGAGGGGCCGATAGCGCTGGGAGGCGCTCAGTGTTTCAGCTGCCCATGCTTACCTGCCACGCAGGCTGCAACGGCAGCCTGGGAAAGGAATAAGGCTGCACACACAGGCCAGCAGGAAGAAATGGTGAAGAAGCAGAGGATCTCTGTGTCAAAAGGGCCAGGCAAAACCAACACACATAAAAAATCTGCATGGAGGTTTTCTTTCTTTCAAATGCTAGAGCTATAGAGCAACCTGGTATGGGACACACCTGGAGGGCAGTCCCAGCAGAGGGTCAGGGGGTGTTTAGTTGTTGGAGGAAAGCAGGTTAAAGAAAGAAGTGGTGACTTGCCACTATGCTGAAATCAGAAGTGGACAGTCTGTGAGACTTTGTGAACCTTTTGATCAGGGGACTCCAGCATGCTGGATATCCACTTGTTTTCTGATGCTTTGACACAACAAATCTGCACCAGAACATTAGCAAGCATGAGGTTAGGCACAGAGATCCTCTCCTCATGCATTTATGTGAATTGCATCATTATATTTCACTTAGTTTTTATCCACTGCCTACTTGAGTTAGTGACAAAGGATTTCAATACTGGGCATGCAAATTAAAGCAAGAGCTGCTATTGTTTTTCCACATACCTGACAGCTCCTCTTACTCAGCCTAACACAGACTGAATTTGAAAGCAGAGGAGCTAGGGCTGGGGTACTCTTGGCAGAATGATAGCTGACAGGCTCCTTGCAGGTTCCAGAATCAGAGTAATGTCTGACATGGAGGAACATGTGTTGGCAACCTTGCTTGGGTCACGTTTCCAGAGCTGTAAAGAAACTGGAGCACTTCCAGGGGATGACAGAAAAGCTGCTGTTTCAGGGGAGAGCCAGAGGCCATGTCATTGTCATTCTTCTCTGTTTGGCAATCTGCACAGAGTCCTTGGAAAAGCACCTGAGAGCATTTATGGGACAGGAGAAGTAATAAAAGTTAAACTGATGGCCCAGTACTAGCAAGAAACCTATTAATGCAACATTTGTGTCTACAAAGGAGCTCATGCCTAGCATGGGCTTGTTGCCATTCTACTGGGAGCGGAGCAGTGCTGCTAGAATATAGTCTGCATGATGAAACATCACAGCATGCAAGGAAGATAACTTATTTGTTCTTTGAGAAGCTGGCTCTGATGAATACTGGTGTCCCCTCCATAAGGTGCTTGTCATCCTGGGTGTGCTGTGAGTACATATTGAGTGCTGCTAGTGGTACTGTGACAGACTGAAAGATCCTGCCTAGTACCAATGATTCGCAGTGCTTTGCTTTGCTCAAGATGCACCTGGAAAGCCTGCCAGATTATACATCTGCCCCTTTGACACTGAATGAGGAAAAATGAGTCAAAGCAAGTGTTGCAAGTGCCTCAAAACAATTTCCATCAACAGGTATCAGGGATTTGTAGTATTCAGTTCTTGTGGACTCTACTGGTGGTGGAGGAAACTTAAAGGATTAGGTTTAGATTTCTTTGTGGCCTAGGAAATTAATAAAAACCATAATCAGAAGTCAAAATATTCATTCTTCTGTCCTGATTTCTCATTTACCTGTGTCCTTCTGAACTCTCCCAGAGCATTCCAAGTGTGGTTGCAAAGTAATGCATTTGCCTGTCTGTGTAGACTGGACCACAGCTTCGCTAGTGTGCTGGTGCTTGAACTTTGGAGTCTGACTGAAGCCCTTGATCAGAACAGTCCCCTCTAAACATGAACGGGTGCGGAGGGCTTGTCTGCTCCCTGACGGTTACCTGCTTTGCCAAGTTACAAGTTCTTACTAGGATGAACTCTCAGCAAGTTTGCAGATGACACCAAGTTGGAAGTATCACCTCTAGGGTATTTTCTGGGACATAGAAGTCATGGCAAGCATGCATAAATAGGTGTGGTCATGCACTTCTTTGTCCCCTTTAAGTTGTAAGTTCCAGAAGACTTTCTAGGTCTTGATTAAAATAAGGAAAAGAAACCAAAGCACATCTTAGCTAGCACTTCCTTTGTTTTCAAAGCAAATGCAGTGCAGCAGTGAGGGCCTTCTCTGAGCCTTGCTTCTTAGGAAGGTGAGACCAGAAAAGTTCCTTATTCCTCATTGTCCAGACTTCCGACACAGAGCAACCTGCTCCATATTAACTTCTGCATTTCTCATCAAGACGCAACATACTTTAAATAGCATCTGCATGACTGGCTCTTTTTTTTTTTTTTTCTACGGAGGCTGATATACAAAGTACCTCAAGTGGCAGCTGTCACCAGCGAGGTGGCATTTTTCTTCACTGAGGCTGACAGCAGCTGTCCAGGAGAAGTATGAATGGAATGAGAATGACATCATGTTTATTCAGGAATGACATTCCCAGCCATGGATCAGTGTCAGCAATATTTTGATAAGTTTTAGAATGAGAAAACATTTCTTGAAATGTTCCCTGATTTATCCTTTGTAAAATATACAACACAAAAAATAATTAAAGAGATTGCAGCAGGACAAACCAGGGCTTACCTACCACATGTTTCGATGCACACTGTTTTATCAGTACTGGGGACAGTCTACAGTCTCTGGGACACACAGCACCTTTAACTCTTGCAAGCCCAACAAATTCACTCAGCATGCTTTTCCCTCTCTTTCTCTGCTTCTCCTTGCCCTGGCTCAGTTTGTAACTAAACATAGAGGGTTCTTAGCTGTCAAAGACAACAGGTAGCCATAAAGTAAGTCAGCCGGTTGGAGCAAAGTAGATCTGGACTAGCTTTTAGGATTAGCTTTAGGATACCTGGACGGAAATAGGAACAACTTGGCTTGGTTCCTCACAATGCAACGAATGGGACTGGTTTCTTAAATATATGTGGATGGTTCAATCAAGGTTATCATGTGATGACTGATGAGGCTTTTCATGGCTGACTGACCTAGATGAAATCTGTTCTGCTGCTAGAAGCTGTTCAACCTGAAGCCTAATGAAGAGTTTCAGGGTATTAAGCAGACAGCTTCGTGGATCTGGACACTTGAGTCCTGCAGGCCTGAAGATCTGTTTTTTAACTTTAATGTATTATTTCTTGTGAACGCTCTTACCACAATGTTACAACTTTTCTCCCCTACTTCAATGGTCACACTTTCTGGTCTTTTGTTTTTTTTTTACACCTGGGCTCCTTAACTACGTCTTTGCTAATATCTATACATTCAGCTCTGGTCCTTTTTCAGATCCAGCCACCCAGGCCACTCTCCCCAAACAGATTTTAAGCACTGCTTGAAAAATGGCTGGCAGGACAAACCACATCAGGAGAGGGCCCAAAAGGAGTCCTTGGCCTGAACTGCAGCATGAGCTGCCGCAGGCTTTGTTGTTGCACTGTGACATTAGCTAAGAGCTGATTGTTATTGTTGTCAGTAGACTCCAAAATCAGTCCTGAGATACCTGCCTTTTCAAAGGTTCTGACTTCCCCTGTCGTGCATCTGTCAGTCAGGCACTGCTGTAAGTGCTGACAGGTCAGGAAGACAAATGTTTGTGTGAATTTTCATTCTGTCTGTAAAATTTGAAGATTTGTGTGTGTCTATCTAGTAAGAGACATAAAGCAGAAGGAGATGCAAGGATGACCTCACTGCAACTAATACTATAGCTGAACTGAAAAGAAGCAAACCCAGTGTGTACTAGAGTCAGATGTGCAACCTGGTGTTAACTTTGCAACTTTAAATGTATTTGTTCAGTTGTGATCTCCTCCTCATTCTCACTCTTGCCTCCAGCCTTGGTTCTCTCATGGTATCAGATTCAACTGGGCTATATTTAATTTGAGTTCAACAGAAGGGCTTATTTAAATATAAGCTTTGAGAGTGACGGCACAGCGGCTCAGTATGCAAGAAGATGAATGTATGGAAGCGGCTGGTGCCTGGAGAAGGGTGGGAGGAGGTCACAGCATGCCCTGTGAGCAACCAGTGCAAACAGCAGATGGGCACCTTATCCTCACCACAGCCTGGTGTCTGTGCCACTGGGTAGCCTCAAACATGTGATCAGAGAGAGTGGAGAGTATGTCTAGCCAAGAGATGTCACTGCCCTGCTCAATCCGGTACCCAGAACCTGTCCTCAGGGGCAACCAGTTCTGGCAGTCTACTGGCAGTTTTGTGCTGGTTTGGAGCACAGGTGTGATTTTTCCCTTTGCAGAGTGCTGCAGGAGATCAGTGCTGACTGCAAGGAGGGTATTTTCACATCACACCCAGTGACCTATCTCCCTTCCACCTCTGGTCTCTGCAGAAGGGCTCTGCTGAAGCAAGGCTGCTGCAGCTTCCACTGAGAGGTGCTACTGTTGGGTAGTTTTACGCAGCTGAGAAGGGAATATGTGTCCCTGTTAATGCTGCTCAGGCTCTGTATTCATGTCTGATTCCCCCTTGCACTATGCTCTCATGTGTAGTTGCCACAGAGAATTTTCAGAGGTCACAATGAGAGGGTGACTGTGCTACAGAGAGAGCCAGACCCATTTGTCTCCATTCCCTAGGGCAGAACAGAGCTGCTGCAATTTCTTGCTGGTCTTTGTAGCAGCAAAACAGAGCCAGCCTCATTCACTGAACGGAGTGTGCCTGGTGTGGTTGTGTCTCACATCAGTTCAGCAGGCTCAGGGAAGGCAGGAAAAGCTCATGTAGAAGAAGGAAGGGCTTGGCAGCTACTGTGCTACTGTGCTTCAGTGGGAGTGGGCTGCTACCAGGGCAGCAGGTTACACTTAGCCCTTGCTCCAGATGATGCAAAATGTTACAGTTCATCACAGGTTTCACTAAGGTGAGAACTCAGACAGTGTTGCAGACCTCAGCAGATCTCCAGAGTATAACACCTAACCATTGACGCTGAGCTGAACTAGCCCACCCTGCAAGCTCCTCCCCACAGTTTGAGTACCTGGGTACTTGGGTGCTCTGTGTTCAGCAACACAACGTGACTGTGGAGTTGGTCATGAGCACGATGACAGCACACTGCTCCTGTGGTGAGCTGTGGTGATGGCTCGATAAGAGATGCATCTGCTTTGGAGTCAGAAGGTTAGAGCATCTCAGAGAGAGCTGGTGCTAGCTGCTTTCTCTTCTTATCCTGATTCTTTGCAGGGTGTCAGTTGCTGCAGTCAGGCTAGAAAGCGAATCATAAATATCCGAGCAAGGCAGGAAGCATTTCAGGGAAATGTTCCACTGCAGACTGAATAGGATTATCAACCAACTGAAATGATATTTTTCTTATATTCTGTAGGTAGTTTCACACTTTTGTAAATCTCAGATTTTTTTATCTAAAAGGAAAACCCTTTTCATGCATCTTCATTTGCATTCACATATGAAATGCCTTTTTTCTGACCTGAACTACACCATTATCATAAACTCACTTTTAGGTTTGACTAAAAGAGGAGTTGAAATGCAGAAAATTTTTGTATCCATGAATCAATGCAGAGTAAGTATGTCAGAAATCCCTGTGTTACACACAAACATTTTTTAACACGGTGGAAAAACTATGAAGAAATAAAATGTTAATCTAATTTACATTTCTACACTCAAGTTTTTGATTATCATCTGAGTTTATCTAGGACTTGTGGGATTAATAAGATATGTTGAGAGATGACCCAGCATTGGAGTACCAGAGGAATGTTGAGTCTAGGACTAGAATAGGAAGACCTGTTAGAAACCAGTCCTGTGAGTGCAGGACACAGTATAATACCCATAAGTGTTTGCCTTGCTGTAGGCAGAACAGGCAATCTGATGTCCTTAGAGTATGCTGGTAAACAAATCTGGAAAGGCACCTCAGCGGTGTAGCTTGGTTCCTGGGTCTCTCCAAAAATGTCCTCCCCAAGAAGCAACAAACATGTATTAATTTCTCTATAACCCCAGAAATTCACAGCAAAAATGACCATATCCCAAAATAACAATATCAAAGCGTCAGTCTACACTGACCAGTATGTCCCAGGAGAGGTCTAGTCTGGTCATCAGTGGACCTTTTCCAGCCAGAATATGTCATGCATGCAGGCCTGATAACTGCAGCAGCAGCCTGGGCAACTTTCTTGTTGGAAAATTAACAAAAGCAGTGGCTAAAAGCTGTGGCTTTGCACTAAGTTTGCACAGAGTAAGGAGATGTTTCTCTGAGTGTTGAATGAGACTTACATTAATTACAGAGGAAGCTACTGTTTCATCTGTGTGAGCTGTCCTACTCTGGAAAACAGATTACTTGGTTGATTGCTTTACAACCACATGCTAAACATTCTAAACAATTTATGCATTTAAACTGTATGTTTTTCTCTCTCAAAACTTGCTACTCTGCAATGTTCCACAGATCTTGTTTATAACACATTCATCTAAAATTATCTCAGTGCACACAGCACCCTCCTATAGAACAGATGCTACGTAACCTGCAGTTCTGTTTTGATCTCAAATCAACGTGTTTAAGCTACTTGTGTGAATTATAAATTGAAACTAAACTAAGAAAATGAAATTGTTGTGGTTTTTGCCATGATGCTTCCACAGTTCAATAGTCCTATTCATTTTAGAGTGCCTTTCTGGTGTGACATTTGCAGTTGCTATTTAAGGTTTAACTGGGTTTGTATTTAAGGGTTTTTCTGGGTTATCTTAAAAAAATCTCTGAAAATTAACCTTTCCCCACAATATTATTGAACTTTTCCTGGGTATCTTCTCAATTTGTTTTTTTTGCCTCACTTCTGAATTTAGATGAGATCTATATACAAGAGACATTTTCCTTTGTAATTAGCCTACTTATATATCTCCATGCATCTTGAAAGGATGGCTAAGTATCTCAGGAGATTAGCACTTGCATCCTGGGGCCTTTTCATATCTAAACCACTAGTTATCATCCTCAGATAATTATTCATATTCATTTACTATTTATATTACAGTAATTCCTAAAGGAGTCTCCAGGTTGCGGCCCAGTGTGCTAGGTGTTGTTGGTGCATGAATAAGATACGTAACTGTGAAGATCTCCATACTGTTCTATGAATCTGCCTTTTGTAGGGGGATTACATTTTGCAGTCCTCCCCCTTAGCAGAGAGGACAGAGGATGGATGAAGTCTGCAACCCCACATCTTTTTGCTTCTAGAAAGTATTTAAGATTGCATATTCTGGGAAAGGCAGACTGGGGCCAGGGAGTTTACTGCTGCTGTCTGTGTTGTGCTTTTACTGCTAATGAAAAAATGGACTTCAGGATTCAGAGCTGCCTGGTTTGCTCCTGTGCTAATTCCTGGCTTCAAAGGCCCAGCAAGACAGTCTTTTCCTTTTCGAGGAACTCTGGAAAAGCCTTCTTTTGCACTGTTTTGGCACTGTAACTTGATTTTTGAAGCCTCAGAATATTTCAGTTTCTTAGGCTCTTGTTTTTAAGTAAGATGGAGAGAAACTGAGTTCCCCTCCCAGAACCTTCTAATTCTCAACAGAGCAGCATCTTTTCACTGATACTCTTAAAAAATCTTTTGGACAAAAATGTTTCTTTATAAGAACACTTCACGTTTCTTCATAAGAATGAAAAGCTGAAGCCAGGATTGCTTCAAAGCAAAAGCTTCAGATCCACTTTGGCTTTAGGGTGTCACCATGGGAAAGTTGGAAGTTACAAACATATAATCAAAGCAAGGGCAGTAACAAAGAATCCTTGGACTGAGTTTCCCCCAAGGTTGAGGTACTGCAAATTCTTTGCATCCGCAGGACCCTGTAGGGCCCCAAAAGTATCCATTCTTCTCCAGCCTGGTGTTTCCTTCTCTTGGTTTATGAGAATCGTCTTTTCTGTCTCTTCATCCCTCCTACAATGAGTAGATGTGGCAGCTCCTAGCTGTGATCCTGACAGTGCTAGGGGCTCATGCATGTAGGTCTGTGAGAATGAGGGGGATGAAGGTGAGTTAGAAGTAGAGGGAACACCTGCAATCAATGGGAAAACTACAAAAGAAAATAACGAGGTTGTGGCCAGAACTGCTAGCAGGGTATAACAAAATCCAAGAATAAGGAGGCACCTAGCAAGAGCCTGCTGCTGGCACACAGCAAACAGATGGCACAGACAACCCGAACAGCAAGGGTGTCAGCTTCAGCAGGGCTCCCTGGATCAACTAACATGTGCTACAGGGCCACAGAAAATAGTGGGGTCATTAGTCACTTCCAGAGGTGTACAGCTCTGCCTCCCAGCACGCCATGGAGACCAGCCCAGTTTTGACCTCATGGTAGGGAGGGAGCCAAAGAGTTGGAGAGAAATGATAGATGCAGGCCTTTGGTTTGCTAGTGTGAGTTCATTCACAGCTTTGTTCTGAGGAGGCAGAGGGACTTCATGAATGAAAGTGTGTCTGGTGCAACAATGCTGAAAAGGCTGTATGAATAACTGCTCTTGCATCCAGCACACAGAACTCAAGAAGGGCTGTGGCTGGGTGAGCAGAATGTGCATTTTCCTGTTGGCTATTGTTTAATTAGGCTGTTGCTGATGCTGACACTCTGTGTATTTTCTTTGCTCTATCTCCTTTCCTTCTTTATTATTTCCTAGTTTGGTTTGATGTTGTTGGTATATAAAATTTAAAGAGCTCTAAATTTTTTTAAAGGCCCCTAAAGGGAACGGTGCTTTTTTGTGTTAAAGTCATTACATGAACACCTGTGAACTGTTGAGTTTAATTGGGCTACACCTGTTGGGGAGTGAGTAGGGATTTATTGGTTTGATTGGCTGTCTTCAGATTGCGGTCTGTTGTCATGCATTGCCCTTCTAACTTGTCTTTTTAAACAGAAGCCCATGTGCATATCAGGTAGTTATAGGGACTAGGGTCCGAGGCTGTCAAAGCAGTGGATTGTGTGGCTGCGTGAGGATGCAAAGGCAGCCAGCAGAGAGCATGGGAAAGCTGTGTCAGCGACGGGAGTACCAGCTGGCTGTGTCCAGCCGGCCAGCCTGCTCTGCAGCCCTCACGGGGCATGCCAAGCTTGCAGAGACATTTCTAAGCAGTGACTGATCGTGCTGCGGAGTTCCTGGGCAGTGCTGGAGAGGAAAGGATGCTTCCTAGCATGAAAGGAAGGTCCTATCTGGAATATCACATGTCTGTATGGACAGCAGCAGAGGTCACGTAAACAAAGTCTCTATTAAGGAAGCAGCCAGTGGGAAAGACAATAATAAACCAGGACACCCCTGGGTGAAGAAGTCCTCTTGCTAAGTCGGATTTCATGTACAGCTGCTGGTCACCTCAGCTCTACAGAGTATAAAGGCTACATATGTATAGCAGAGAGAGTGAGGAAACCCCTGTGGTGCCACTGACGGAGCTCAGTGGTGACTGAGTACCACAGAGGCAGCCTGTATTTAGTTCATTCTTCCCTGCGGAGCTTGGCCGAGTGAAGAGCTCCTCTCCGAGGGTGTGTGGGGTGGGGAGGATGACACAGGGCAGCCAGAGCCCAGCTATGTTCTGCTCAGGACTGCAGAGGAGGCAGCTGCTGACATCCTGATGCTGGAGAAGGCTGGGGGCAGTGCTCGCCCAGCTGGGTGGCACCATTGCCCGTGGTATCGGAGAACCTTCTCTCCTCTGGCAGAGCCCACTAGGTGGTTAGGGCCTCTGCCCATTCCCTGGGTGTGGGGGTGCTTCCCTTCTCAGGTGAACAGTTTAATGAGCTGAGAAGATGCTCCTGCTCTTTCCACATATCTCCTGTAAGTTCTACCTTTGTGCAAGTGTCCAGACCCTCGTGGAGTTCAGTGGGACCCCAGTTACTAGGGCATGCCTCTGCTCTATTGTTCTGAGTCATTTTACTGCATGTGTCTGTGAAGGATATGGATGGAGATGTCTCTTTGCTGTGCCTCAAGGTAGGGGGAAGGGTAGGAGAATTCCTTTTGATTCCTTTTTTTCTGTTGTTTTCACACCATTAGGAAATAATTAACCTCCTTAGTGAAAGCATGTCTCCTTTTCACCTGAGTAGGAAAACCTTAAAATATACATACAATATTTTTAACACTAAGCTTAAATTATGCAGTTGCTGCATTTTGATGATAAATATGCAGATGAGAAGATTTCTGCCTCTTTTATCTTGTGGTTCTAACTCTGTCTAAAAACAGATTGTTGCAGTCACCCTAATTCTGAGAAAAACAGCCTTTTGTGCATTGAAAAGCCAAAACAAGCAAGTCTGATAATCAGATCTTCTCTTCTTAGCTGGCATATGTCTGCCATGCTAGTGAAGGAATCACTTATTTCTAGTGGTGACGGCAGTTGGTGCCATCAATTCCTGTCAGCTGGGGAAAGGGATGGGAAGCCAAATTCATACACTGGTGATTAATTCTGGAAGCTTACACAAAGAAAGACACTGTGAATACCACTGGAAAGCTCTGAGATTGCCCATTCTGCTGCAGTGCAGATATATTCTATCCGGATGTGATTAGATAATTCATGTTTCTGCATCCTGGGGACAGCCCTGAGTGAGAATCCACTCAGCTGGGCTCTGGCTGTAGGTGTCCAGGACATGCTAACATAAGATGCGTGAACTAGAGATGTTGAAGGAAGGCTGTGGAACTCAATCGGAAGCAGATCTTGTTTTGCATCTGTGCTTACCTCTTCAGTTTCAAAGGTGACACTTTCATTGGAGGCCATGACTGCTTTGGGCAGTTTGAGGAGGGGGGTGGCCCACTGGCCTGTCTGTGGAAGGCAGGGCATTTGAGAAATTGCCTGATACTCTCACCAGTTCTTCTCCCCTTTGTTTCTCTTGTTCTCTCCTACTCTCATATAGGCATGCATACAATCATTTTGTCTCCAAAGCATAATTGCCTATTGCCCTGGCTGTTGCAAATGGGCTGCCATATTGACCATTGTGCCCTTTACAGTGTTTGCTGAATACATGAGGTCAGGAAACAAAGATCCTGTGGGTTAGCCTCTCAATCACACAGGGACAATAAAACTATGTGCTTGCCTAGCAATCCAGAGCTCGTGTCTGCCAAGCAGCTCTTGAGCTTTGGTTAAAAATAATGAAAGATGACTCCAGAGTTCAGCTCTTCAGGCAGAGGTTTTGAACAAGCTGCTACTGCTTCTGAACATACAATTGTGCCTGCACTGTCCAGCATGTGGGCACCTGGGGTCTTCTTGAACACCTGCTTTCTGAAACAGCCATACTAAAAAGATTTGCTTTTTCCAAGTTTCATTCTTCTTCTGACTGCAGTATTTGGAAAGTCACTGCCTCTGAAGTGCATGTGCCAAAACTCTGGAGTTCTGGATCATTACTGAGCATAGCAGCAAGTACATGAAAGCAGTTTCTGGTCAGACAGATGATGTGGTTTTACGCTTTTTGGTCTTTCTGGACTGAAGAGCATCCTTTCTGGTGCTACTATCACAAGCAAGAGCAAATTGCTACGTTTATCATCATCTATTTGCCTTTTTGTGAGCAAATTGTTGTCACTGGCTGTTCTTGGACTGGCCGCTCACACCAGTGCTGAGCTGTGAGCTGGAGGCAGCTGCAGGGAGTGATGGTGGCAGGGCTGACAGCCTCACCTTCGCTGCATGACATTGAGCATAGGCCATAGCAGATAATGCCTGCGAGTGCCAAACAATCATGTACATCCTCCTCCTTCCCCATCCAGTAAATTCACTGCATGTCTCTGACAGATTATAAATGAGGGTAGGAAATTTGGCAAAGGATAATTAACAATACTGAGCAGATCTAGAGTTTAAGGGTCCTAGCTCCTAATCCCCTCCTTCGACCACTGTATAGCCTAATGCATTTCTCTGGACACCTATCAGATTAGCGCTGAAAACAGTATTTCAAACCTTACATTTAATCAATCAGTGGAGAAGCTACAAAGTTTGGACATACTAGAATTTACATAGAAGATGGCCTCTGGTGAAAGCTAATTGGCCTTGAATTACCTCTACAGAAAAAAACCCTGTAAAATAGCAGTTTCCAAGTGAATGGTATTAAGTCAAAGAACTGTTAAAACAAATACCACTGTCTGCAAGGATTGTGAAACTTTGTTCCCAGACAGTGTAACTTCTCATTTGACCTGTACATATCCCACAGTCAAACATGAAGGGCTTTGGACTCTAATACCATCTGTGGGAATGTGATCCCTTGGCTAGTTTGCAGCTGTTCAGCACTCTCTCAAGATACACTGGAATTTCTAAGTTCAATTGAACTAGGCAGTGAAAATAAGTGTGAAGGGTTTTAATATCGATCTATGAAGATTATAGTGTTCATAGGCAAATAAACACTCTTGTGTTATATTTTCTTGCACAAAGGGCACAGCATAACATGCTTTTATTTTAGGTTGAGGAAAACTGTAGTGAGGAAGAACAGAAGGCAAGTCCCCATGACAGCACGGTGTGTGTCTGCGCATGCATGTCTGTCAGTCTTTTGCAAATGGTTGCAGACATTCTGAAAACAAAAGTAGTTGTTGAGCTCTGCACATGGGAGAGTTCTTACAATCATACAGATGGAAAATAACGGGCACTTGTGGCTTGGGCTGTGTAAGCTGTACAGACTCACACCTTAAGTCATCTAAAAATATATTTTCTGATCTCCTCAGAAGACACCCCCCCTACCCACCCCCCATTTTAAGCTGTTGGGTAATGAGGGTGAGTCAGCCACATTAGGGCTTCTATTCATCCTATTTCATTGTGCTTAAGCAGGGAACAGCTACTGGAATTGTACAGCCCATCTCTGCACTAACTCAATAGCGCTGCTTATTTCTCCATCTCTTTTTAAAGCCTGTGCAAAAGTAAACCTGCTGGGGTTGTACATTAGTTTTCTTTTCACTCCATAAGCTGTTCCTTTCCCAAGAAGCCAGCACCTTGCTGCTGATTGGCTCATATATACAGTATAAAGTAGACCTGTAGGAGATTCTGTAGTGAATCTACCATTAGTTTTTTTATGGTTTTCTAATATTTTCTTGATTAAAAAATTCTGTCAGAAGAGCAATGGTCCTAGAGGCATCTTTCCTCAGGGGCCTGTGAATAGTAATTCCTCTTCTTAGCACCCAGATCTGGTATCCCCTTTTCAATATCATGAGTCCTGCATGTTTAGCACATTACAAGTTCTGTTTAAATTGAATTGGTATTTCTGCAGCTGCATCATGTGTTCATCAACATTAAAATGGTTTTCTAGGATTAATAGTTCTTTCTGTACCTTTTGGACTGTAGCTTCCTTTTCCAGGAGGGGCAGGAAATCACATCCTGTGCTTTACATTTGCAGTCTTGGCTCCTTCCCAAAAGAGAGCAGAATTTAGTGCTGCTGATGCCTGCAGCTTGGTAAGATTGTTCAGAGAAATGGAAAATGTGCTGTCCCCCAGTGGGAGGGGGTGTGAGTCCCTGGCTTCACAGCAGAAGTGGCATTTTGATTGAGCTCTGCTGACTTCACTGTAGCAGTGTCTCCTGGAGCAGGGACAGTGTTTCCTAAACTCCAGTTAGTGCAGCCGGCTGGGTCATGGCCAGGGGTACGGCTCTCATACAGCCCTATCCAGACAGAAATATATATGCATGTGCTGCACAATGCAGGTGCAGAAAGTGCAGTGTTGCCAATCAAATGTGCTGTGCCTCTGCAGTGAGCTTACTGTGGTGACTGTTGGTGCAGGATTTCTGGATGGCCACAGCCTGTTCAGAGTTGGGAAAATCTGCAGATAGTGAGGCTGACTGTCAGACTGTGTTATACACACGCATTAGCAATCCTTCTGACACTGAACTTGACACATATTCATGTCTCATTGGCCTCCAAAGTTGGAACTGAGAAGAATTGAAGAGGCTCCTCTTCATAATCAGAGCTCAAGAGATTGTGGATGTTCCTTCACTCTCACCATTGCTACTTGTCATGTCAGTGAGGCTCCACAGGGTTCTCCAGTAAAGCATCAAGGACACAAACTCTCCTCTTGTGAAGCACATGATGTCTGTACAGCACAGCCTCTGCCTTTCCAAGTGGTTGCTTCTTAGCTATAGTTCGCTCTGCTTTTCTCAAAATCTGCTGTTGACACAAGCCTCTATCTCAGTAGTTATGGATGAGCTAGATACTCTGTGTTTGTTTGGCAGCCTGATAGGGTGGTATGAGATAGCTCCTTTACTGTGGCTGGATCATCTGAAGTAACTTTCCACTCCAAATCAGGACACAGTTTTCTGTGCACACTCTTTGTGTAGCAGGCTGCTGGGGAGGAGGGACAGCACTGTGGAGGGAACACAGCCGTGTTGGTACTAGACAGAGTGGCACAGATGATAGCTGTTGGGTGCTGAGGAAAGCCATTGAATGGCTCTGTGCCTGGCAGAAGCTCACATCATGGGGCTGTCTGTGCTGTTTGCCTCTGCCACATGGCCCCCACATGGGAATGTGGAAGAGGTCTCCATCACAGAACTCACTGGGGAGCCACATCCAGTGCCAGTTTTGGCTGTTTATCACATTGGGGTGTAAGACTGGGCTGTCAGTTCTTGAAACTTGGAGTCCCAACTGGGGATCAAAGGGTTGTATTTTAACCAGCATTTAATTTTGATCAGCACTTCATCTCGTGTTTTCTTTTTATCTTAGTGGCACCAGTGTTCGTTTGATTAGTTGTCCCCAGTATTGGGAACATTCCATAGAGGGATGGAGAGGGAGAAAAAGTGGATAGGAAGTCATGATGAACTCTAGGCTGTGCAGTATGTCATCAGAATAGCAGCAAGCTACACCTTATTCCCAGCGCTTTGGCCAACGAGTGGCCCTGTCTCTCTCCAGCCTCAGTGGATGGCTTAAAAATTCTTTGACGGTTTTCCTTATCTAAATCTCTTTGACTTCTCGATTTTGACCTGAGATAGCCATACTGCAGCAAGACCACCTAGCACTGTCTTTGCTACAGACTGCTTTGAGTGTGACACCTCCAGTGCTCACAGTGCTCCAGTGCTCACAAGTGTTCCTGGAAAGTAGAAGAGCTGCAAGGCTGAGAAACCTGAAAATCAGAGAGCTTAGTTAGAGACCATGTCAGGAACTTCACTGAAAGGCTGTGTGCCCTCTGCAGAACAGAGCAGAGCACGCAGGGCACTACAGCCAGCCAGGCTTTGGGATACCGGTGTGTGCTTTTAGTTTAACCTGATGAAATGCAACAGGATAGAGAGGAAATGAAAGAGTTTGTACAAACTATAGGGGCAACATATGGCAGACTGGGGATGGGGAGACCTTGGAGAGCAGTTTGTGGCCACAAAGATAACTCAGCCTGTTTTACGGCACAGCTGCTCAGAACAAAAGAGTCTGTCTGGATCGCTCGTGTGTTAGCTAATGCTGGTGACAGGAAGTTTGGAAAATGTCTAAAATATTGCTCATTAAATGGGCAAGTGCAGTGCTCAGGTTTGAAACACACTGATCAAATATGTTGGTCATAACAGACACGCTTATGAGATGTGTCAACAATTTAAAGGAGTGGGTGCAAGAGCAGGGAAACAGCAGAACCAGAATAGCAAAAGGAAGCAATATGTTGTTGCTTAAGGTCACACAGTACCTTTTCAGGAGAAATTTTTCTGGCTTGTATAAATCTGTGGAATTGAAAAAGGCAGAGCAGAGAGGGTATATATGGATAAGCCATATGAATGGACCCCAGAGTACTTCAGTTGGGATTCTTGGAAAGTGGGTCAATGGGCATATCTTTTTCTGGAGCTGAGGTTCACAGCTGGCAAGGAGCAGATGGTTATTGTGAGTATTATGAGCAAGATACACCCTGACTTTGGTGATCCACAGATCTATGGATTACTGTAATTCAGAACTGATGGTGTGAAATCTATTGATAACTTGTATGAAAGAGTAAGCTGGGAAATGAGTTCTGCTGAATGGCTCCGCACTTATAAAACCAGGGATCAGTAGGATCCACTATATTTATTTAGGCTGAATTTGCTGAGGGGCATGAAACAGTATCATTGGGTGAGGCAAATATTTTCAGTAATGCTTGCAGGATTGTGAGTTTATTCTTTCCCGACGCTCCTAAAGTAATTGTGGATGAAAGAAGTATTTGAGTCTGGGTACATAGCACTGCTGCTACTTTGAGTGCAGCAGACAACCCTGCTATTGGGGAAAATGAACTTCCGAAATCGGTGTAAAAAAGAAAATTGTTTTGATCAACTCTTTGTTATAGTCGTACAAGGGATGTTAACTGCCTGAGAGTTGGTCTTGCCCTGTACAGTAGCATGGTAAAATCACTGGTGGTTTGTACATTTGGACACTAAATAAAAATGGATCTACTTCCTATTATTCTTGAAGGGATGTTTCCCCTTGTAGCTAAATGAGAAGTTTAGTGCTTTCTGTAAAACTACCATCATTTTGCTGCCCTTGTATTTTTACAGATGCACAGAAATTTTGACATTCAGTCTCTCTGGATGTGGAGGCAGGCAGCTGCTCTCAGCATCTTTGCTGAAATTTGGCTCAGTGTGGCCAGCTTTTTTGCAGAATCTGTGCACGTAACAGTGCCCGTTGCTGTGACTCCAGCTCCTGGAAAGGACTCCTACTTAGAAAAATTATCAACATGTAATGAGTGAGGACTGCTTTACCCAGACTAGCTTTGATCTTTGCTCAAGAACTGATTCAGGATAATAACAGGCTGACATAAAATACAAATGGCCACTTTGCAAGACAAAGATGATTGCTAGTGTAGAGCTTTGGCTACCATGCAATTCATTTCTTTTCACAGACATGCAGCTAATATGTAAGAGTCATTTGCAAGATATTTCTGATTTACATAGTGGCCCCAGCTTTCCTGCAGCCCATGCTGAAAAAACTAGATTGGCTGGAGGCTTACAATGATGATAGCAATGAATAATACATAATCTGCAATCTGGTCTCCTTTAGCCATGTTATTTGCAGGCTGCAGGTTTTTTTCTGGCTTCAGCAATATGTTTTTTAGTGGATGTGTTGGAATTTTGTTTTGTCCCTTCTGCCGCAACTGTGCCTGTGATATTTGGAACTGCACATTAATAGCAGGAGAAGCTTTACACAGCTGACAGCACACTGTTTATGGCTCATCTTTGTGCAGTATAGTGATGGGACAGAAATACACAGAGAAACTGAACCTGGTGAAGGAACTTGCTGTGTTTGGTGTGTGTTGTTGCCCCTGCCCCGTCCCCCTGTCCCCCCGTTTGCTTTTTGCACCCTTGATTTTACAGCAGTTGAGGAGTCTGTTAACGGTCAGTATTCAGTTTTGGCTGTGAGTTTGCCATCTAGTGGCTACTACGTTGGTTAATAAAGTTCAATTAAGTTCCTTGTTAAAACGGGCTGTCTTTTAGGTTCTCCTGTTGCTCACGCTGGACAGGAGACAGTGGCAGTAAAAGTTGACAGACATCTCCCTGACTTCATCTTCTGCTGTGCCGGGTGCAGCTCACAGCTCTGCTGTCCTTTGGCTTAGCAGCCATCTGACATTTAAACTCTGCTTAAAGGTGAAGCATGCTGTCAGGCCAAGGAGGTCCCAGGCTGAAGTCTGGAGTTTGGAAGCGTTTGTGTCAGGTTCAGGCCTTGAGAAACAGGAGCCAGCTCCATACACAGCCCCGCTGAGCAAGGACTGAAGCGCTCAGGTTTTCGTCCTGGCCTTTGCAGCCTGGCTGCCCTTTCCTGAAGCCAGACCCATTTCTCCACATTGTACATGTTCAGCAGGTGATGGCGCAAGTTATTTTTCTCTGGTTTGACCTGGCTTTGTGGATGAGAGTAAAGGTGTTTTATTGCTGCCGCTACCTGAGTTTCCTGCCCCAAGGAAATGCTTCTTAGGCTGGTTCTTTGTTGTGTGCTGGTGTGTACACACAAGTGAGAGAGACCCTGCGCCTAGTCCCCTCTTAAGGGGGAGGTGACATGAGATTCTTTATTTGAAGCAACCGTTGCGCTGGAGATATCATCACACAGTGCAGGGTGTATACTTGGGTGGGAACAGGGAGGCACATGTGTGCAAAGAATAAATATTAATTTGATTAGAAAAAAATGAAAGCATTGGAGTAATCTCCTCTGCCTCTTCCCCACTGGAGTTTTACAAGAGTTACACTTGCTTGTGTTTGCTGTCTTAGGTATCAGAAGAAATTAGGTGCTACTCTCTCGTGCGTGTTTGTTTTGTGCCTGACTTCCTCTTCCATGATCTCATGTATGAATCAAAGCTTGCCTACAGGTGGTGATCGAGCCCAAAAAGGCTTATCACTTACCAAGCAAGCGTCTGCAATTATTTGTTTGTCCTCTGTAGCCAGCTTAGTTACTTATTGATATCTAATGTGTGTCTCACCATGTTATAATGAAAAGGAAGAGATGAAAGCCCCATTCTTGCTTGAAGTGCCAAATTAGCTAAGAATGGTGACACTCTGCTGCTGTTGTCTCGCATGCTCAGGTAGAAAGGCATAAACCATTGCTCTTTACAGGCTGGGGTAGCTTGTTATCCTGGGACCAGGCTGTTTCTAATGCTTGAACTGTGATCCAGAAGCATTTGAAATATTTACTAGACAGTTAAAATACAGGGCATGTTGCCTGGCTGTATTAGGCATCACACCGGGAATCAGCACGAAGGAAACATTTCCTCCTGGGTACCTACAGAGGAGCCTAAAGTGAGCAGCAAGGCTGAGGGTTTGCTTTCGGGAGACGAGCCCTAAAGCACTTGTAATATGTCCTGAGAGAATAAATACCTGCATCTGATCTGAGGCAGCATGGGTTTTGTGGAATGAGTACAGAGGCCCAAAGGGCACCTCTGGGCACAGAGATGTCAGTGCCTGGTCTTGCCAGGAGCCTAGGCAGTGTGGTGCAGCAAACGCAATGCGAGGGGGCACTTCATGTCAGCATCTTCTGGGTGGTGGAGGCAGGTGCTCTTCCAGGCCCAGACTAAAACTCTGGACTTTCCCTCCTGGTTGTGCCTTTCCAGTAACAGTTGTGATTTGGAGCATGAGAAAAGAACCTGCCATGAACTACTAATTGACCCATTACACTGAACAGCAAAATGACTGTTCAGCTGCCCTCAAACTCTCCATCATGCTATGGCTGCTTGAGAATTACTTGTAGGTGAGAGGAGGAACTTGCCAGTCTTCGGTCCACAGCAGGACATAGGTTTTTGACAGTCTAGTTAATGTCTGCTCCTTTTAGGAGCAGCATTAAGGCAAGTATCCTTGAGATAATAGCTTGGGCCATGTGCTTCCCTTTCCCTGCCTTCCCCTGCAGCAAAAAGAAACAGCTGTTGAAATATTTTTAGTTATAATCTGGTGGACATGAAAAAAACCATGTGTCTGTGCACACAATTTACTGTCTTTTTAGGTTGTGTTTGTGCCTACAGCCAGACCACCTAGTGCTGGGAGCCCATCGGATGGCAGCAAGGCAGGGCTGATGGCTGATCACTGTTAGCACTTAAGTGGGAGGCTTCCAAGACACATCCAGCTCCTGCAGACAGTACTGATAGGTGACTCAGGAAGTGGCTTGGCCATTTCAGCTGTGTGCAACTTCCCAGGACAGCAAGGACAAAGCCCCTCAAAAGCTGCAACTGTGAGAGGTGGTGGAATCTGCACCCCATTCTAGTGGCACCCCACTGTCTTGTCTTGTCCAGCCACTACAGTTCTCCTTGCAGAGGCGCCTGCTTGTCCCTGGCAGTCTGGTTACACAAGTTTCTAGTTTGGGTCCTGCTGCAAATCAGGGTTTTAAAACCCCCAGGGAATTTTTTGTGTGTGTGAGTGTGTGTTGTAAAATGATGTCCACAGACATTCTAAGCAGACCACAGCATTTTGATGGAAGCCAGGGTTTGAATCAAAACCACCTAGTTTGCCTCCAAACCCTATCACCCCATCAGATTTGTCTGGATCTCATTAGAAATGTGTTAATCACAGAAAAATTACATATGCCTCTACTCTGAGGTACTTATAAATTTAGTGTGACATTGAGAGAGACCCAATGCTCCGTTCTTCAGCAGAAGGCCTGTGTTCCTGCTGTAAATGCAGGGAGATAGGAGATTCTCTTGAATTACGAGGACTCTGGTAATAACCCCCAGCAATGGCTAGCATCGTTTTGTAGCCCTATAGCCATTGCATTACTGGTTGTTACGTTTCTTCTGCTTAGCTTTGCTACATGAAAACAATAGTTAATACTTCCATTAGGAGGGAAAGATTACCTTTTTTTCCCCTGGCAAGAGGAAGAGTGATGTTGGAAAGAAGTTTTCTAAATTGTACCTGAAGCATGGTATGGTCACAAACCAGGGACTGTTTAGTATAGAAGGCATCACCAGTTGGTACAATTACATGTAATATTTGAAATATTTTCTTATAGGTGTGAAAGAACTGTCAGTCTTAGTCTTTGAAAGACATGCTTCTGTTCTTCAGGGTTTTGGGTAGAGGCAGCAGTGAGAGCAGGAGGAAGGTTTGTTCTCTGGCTTTGCCTATTTACTCCTGAGGCAGAACTGTTCCTGGGAACAGAGCACTCAAATCAGGCTGTGATTGCTGGAAGAGGGCTCAGTGGTGTCCTGTTGGTAGTGTGACTAAGTCCTGCAGTATTTGGTGGGATTTTTTCTTCTAGATGCTGAAAGAAATGGATTTTTGTGCAATTTGAACTCTCATTTTAGAAAACATATTTCTAATCTTTGCGGTTATGCAAGAATGCTTTAACATGAAATGAATGCAGCCTAATGGATCAGAAACCAGAAAGCAAAGAAAGAGAAACCAAAGTCTAGCTTTCCTCTTTATCACATGATCGGTTTGGGGAGGAAGAATGAGTCATTATTTTTTAGCACATGAAATTGACAATGCATGCTGTGATTACCCCTGTTCTAAGCCTGCTTATATACGTGCACAGATAAAATGAGCTATGCTTGGCACTGGCCCAGGCTCTGTGACACTGATCCACTCAGAGGCTGAAGACACTGGCAATTTTTTGGTGAAGGAGGGAGAAGAGAACATGACCAGGAACTGCACTGGCTGTGGTGCTTGTCCCTGGGGCTGGAGCTAGAGGCACACTCCCCATCTGTGAAACGATGCTAATCACTCTGCGTTCCCTCCATGTGCCTGTATGTGCACACAATGAACCCCATGGGCTGCTCGTGCTCATTTTTCAAGGCTCCTTCTCCATGTGTCTAACCTATTTAGGAGTCAGTAACTTGGAAGAAATTTTAATGGTAGTAGTTTAAGACTCCAGTCTCTCACTTTAATTACTCTGTGTTAGTCAAAATTGCCTTGCCTTCTAAGGCAGATAAAATCAGAACAAAGACACATGGGAAAAGCAAGTTTTTAAAGTTAAAGTGCAAATCATTTGTTCAGTATAATCTCCCCTTAGAACTGAGAGATGGAAAAATCCTGCTGGGCTGGAAAACGCTGTAGTTCATCAGGATTACTACACAGATGGTGAGAAGACAGAGCTGGAGGCTTCATATCTGCTCTGTTTACAGCCAGGGTCAGGAGCAGGATGTTTTTTCCCTCCCCTTGGGATTTAGTGGCTGTATAAGCTGCACATACCTCACTTTCCTAGCAAGGGCCCCTGTTTGTCAAGGTGGCAGGAATCTGTGGAGGATCCTTTCTTGGACTGAGAGAAATGTCCTAGCCAGCCCAGAGCTGAAACAACATTTTAGGTTGTAGTTTCCAGATTCATCAACTTCTGCTTTGATTCTTGGTGCTCACAGTTTTAACTTTTAAAACTCTGCCGCTTTATGGTCTCCACCTCTGAGATCCCTGTTATCCCTGTTGTGCAATTACTGTGGATCAGAGTTGAATCTATTTTTACCCTCTTGTTTTTCCCTTCAGTTTGTAATGCCTCTGGGATTGAGTTCTGGGAAGAATCTGCTTTGGTTTTAAGCTGTATGGTGCCGCCTCCTCTCCCATTATCACTCTCTGGTTTCAATGGCCTCATTGTGCTGTCTGTACTGGCACTTTGTTTGCTTTGAAGTGTGGGTAAGAAGTTGCTCCGTCCCTCTAGTTTTATTCTGTCACTCACAGCACTGACCTTCTACCCAGGAGCTCTTTGAATGGAGCGGCTATTTCTCCTGCCTGCACACCTGACAGCACTCGAAGTGGCAGGTACAAACTGCCACGAAGCTTTCCTGCAGGCCTGCCAACACCTGCTCTCGCACCGCTGTGCCTGCTTTGCCTTCCTCTAGTGCTTCTTTCTTGGCTGAGAAGAATCGTGGATCCTGCGGATCCTGTGTCTTCAGTACTTTGGCACACGAGATTTCTTTCAGGACTTCTCCCTTGTGAAATTTTGGCTTCTGCCACTCACTGAGAGAGAACACGACAAAAATTCTGATGATAAAAAAAAATGCTGTAAAGTAGAATTATTCTAATGTAATTACTTTCTGACTGCATTAAACCCTTTCCATTGTGCATTTCTCAGGCTTTATTGAATCCCAGCCAATTTCCTTCAGCTTTGTCTCATTTCCCTTCAAAGTTGCCTTTTCTCAGCTCCAAGATATTTGTGTTGCTGCCCTTTCTGCAGACCCTCATCTGCATTTCAAACCTGGTGAGAGATTACCATCCCTGTATCTTAGGTATCTCTGTAGTCATTTAGTACACCTGGCTCACATCCAGCCCTTGGATGCAGCATTGTCTCTGATCTGGCTGACAGTGTAAAGCAGCTGCTCTCCTGTACTATCCCCAGGAGCACAGTCCCTTACGTAAATGTCCCGTTGTTTCCCAAATGAAGTAAAATCCCCCCTGGACCACACTGCTTGCCCTGTTGACAGACCTCCCAGGTCTTTTTCCCCTTCCTCTCATTTTCTTGCCCAACTATCAATTGTGTTGCTTGGTACTTTCTTCAGATGCTGCAAATGTGTGCCCATATGCTAGCTGCAGCCGTGGGTAGTCACGTAAGTCACATGGCAGTGGGTGCTGGCTGGTGGGGCAGTGCACTCACAGAGACAGGGCAGATCCTGAATCTTTGTATAATTGGACAGTTGGGTGCACTTCAGGTGAATATTTAATATCTCGATGTGAGCGCTGGGCTAATGAATTGCAGTTCTAGCATCCACTGAGGAAGTGTCACAAACATAGTGGGGACAAAATGTGCTTAAAATTTATTCTGAACATGTGTGGCATTTTTCTCTTACTCAGTTCTATTTTTTTCCTGCATCTTATTTACTTTGGACTGTGAAACTACACTAGTTGTTTTCACTTTTTCGTTTGTTTGTTTTGAATAAAATTAATTTTACTGTTCTGCAGAGACAATGATACCACAGACTGTATGATACCACATACTGTTTTCTTTACTTTCTGGAAACATTATGTTAGCGATGCTTTCTAAAACTTCTACTTTTTATTGGTTTTATTACTGCAAAAGCTTGGACTTAAGCCTACAGCCACTGTTCAAAAGTGGGGTATTAATTAGTGTGCCAATGTACACTATGTGGAAATTAAGAGTGGGATTAGATGGGGAGAGTTTTCAGTATACTCCTGAGTGCGTGTATCCTGTTGAACTCTTACAGTGCTGATCTCTTGCTGGATGTCTCCCTGGAAGAATTTCTCTCAGCCTCCCTTGAAGCACCGTTCCTGAGTTAGTCATATCTGTGCCCCACATTCACGCTGTTTCAAATGGCAGCATCCCATCCCCCTGAAGTTGTCTTATAAAGCTATTCTCCATCTAGCAGCATTAGCCCACGTGATGGGTGAATCCAGGTCAGAGAGCATGGTCCCTTCACATCTGCTCGGTGCTTGCTGCTGACATTTTCATTCAGCCTGCCTGTACTGGGCAGCGATGGAGGTCTATAAAGGGGGGACAGAAACATCTTTCTGCTGGGGGAGGACAATGGCAGGACCTCCCAGTAACTGCAGCTGTGTCGGGGCTCTGAATACAACAGGCCACTCTTGGCAGTGCTACTGAGGTCTGGCTCTTGGAAAGCAGCACTGTGATTCAGCTGTCACTCAGCTCCCAGCAAAGGCAGCTTTGAAAAGGCTCCTCTGCTGCTCTCCTGGAGTAGCAAATATTTCCTAGGCCTCTGCTGCTGAATGGGAGAGATTGCCATTGTCCTCCTTCCCCTCTCAGGCTTGCTGGGCTTGCTATAAATGGGCCTTTTGCAAGGGAACAATAAGCCCAGCAAAGGGTCCAGGTTGCACATGTCTGAGCAGTGAGAACACTCGAGCACTTTTTCATTGGCTCCTGTGATGTGAAAAGCTGTGCTGCCGACAGAGCAGGTTTATTTTCCAGCCACAGCTGTGGGTTTGTTTTCTCTCTCAGGTTGCACTGCTCTGGGTGTACATCTGCATGTTTCAACTAATTTTCTAGAAAATATTTTCACCCCAAGATTTCCTTTGGTCTCAGAAATCTGTTTCCTTTTGCAGCTCAAGCTCTGTGATGTGTTTGCAGTGAAACCCACAAGCCAGGTGGGACCAGCCTGCTTTCACATTTCTCTGCTGTGATAAGCTTTGGCTTAGGTTTGATGGAATATCCCCAAACTTGTATTGTCGTGTGGTTTTGTGGCAAAACCACATGCACCTTGCTGATTAAAACCTGGCTGAAAAGCCATGGCTTGGGCTGAGATTCACAATGAACTCTGGGGTTAATTCAGCTAGAAGAAGATGTTCCTCAGTCATCTGTATGGAAACAAAAGGTACAATCTTCTGCCTGGACCACCAGGGATCACGGAACATTTTCATGTCTTCCTCTGACCTTCTTATGAAACTTTCAGCATCACAGAATTAATTGCTGATTTTTGAATTGACTGATACTATTCATGCCCTCTTCCCTCCCCAGCTGAAATAATGATTTTTGTGAGTACAGCATTGACTTGCAAGCATGTGTAAGTGTACTGAAGCTTTTACTCATTGGGAAGAAGGACTAGGTCCTACTAAGGAAGAAGTGGGTTTGGTCTCCCATTGGAAAAAAGGATGCTGCACAGTGGAATACAATACTCTTACCAAAGAGAGACAAATATGAACATGTCATGTTACAGACTTCTCATTTGAAAACCAGAAATATAGCCATAATGATCCTTGGGTCACTTCAAAAAATGTCTTTTTGTTTTTAAACCCCACCCAGGTCCCAAATACAGAATAATATATTCATTTCCTCCACCTGAAATGTTCACTTTTCAGGGGGTCTTATATCCATGGCCTGTCTAAAAATCACATAAGACAAAGGAACAACATTTGGAGACTTGCAGTATTCTCACTCCCCTAGAGTGCAGCTGACATGATTTGCTTTGTTCCCCCGATGTTGCATGTATAGATGCCTGAAAGAATAGAGAACTTTTCAGTATATATAATCTCTGCTTACATATGCCTACAAATCAATGTCAGATTTTATTTAAAAATTCTACCAGAAAAATTAATTCTTTATTATTTTCAGTTCTTCTATGGCCTGATTTTCCTCCTGTGCTAGTTATACTCTAGTGCAATTTGCTCTGGTGCTTTTCTTGATACAGGCCTGTCTGAGTGAAAGGAAAATCAATGCTTCCTTTGCAAAGTGACTCAGACTGCAGCCTGGCCACACTATCCTGTCACCAAGAAGTTTGCAGAATTGAGGTGACCGCACCCTGGCTGCAAGTCCAGGAGTTCTGTGCTGTGGCTTGTCCTCCAAATGCCAATGAGGAAAATCTCTTTGGAAGTTTCTGCCTTGCTCATCCCATTTACTGAAACTAAATTTCAAGAAGCTAATCGGGCAGAGAGTGCAAAGGATGAAATGTTAGAAATCAAATTAATGAAGCTGAATCACCAATTTGTGACCTAGAAGACTATTAGGACTGATCAGAATTAATTAACTCTCCTTTGCAATGCTTCAGAGGAAGCCGGCAAGCTCGGCGTGGAGACACAAAGGACATCAATGGGATTTGACTACCTGGGCTGTGTGAAGCAGTGCAGCAAGGCTGTGCTTTGGGCCAAGCCTGGGCTCCAGGGGCTACTCATGGTGGATGATTAGCAGAAGCAGAAGGGAGAGTTGCCATGGTCCCTTCCTGTGTCCTGCTCTTTCATGCTTATTCAGGGACGTGTGGATGAAGCTGAAGCTGTGAACACGCTGTCTGTGGAGAAGCAGCAGTTCCGTTACCTGTGACTGAAGTGTAGGGGAGTCTAAGGGACAGGGTTATTGTTGAGACTTTTAATTTTCTAGTGGAATGACACTGACAATTCACAGGAAAGGTCTCATCACAGCTCCTATTCTATGAATTTGTTTCTTTGTTTTCAAAGCTCTGTTTTCATTACTCTGCTTGCTCCGCCTTCTAGTGATCAGTATTGAATTAAAAAAAAATCTCACAGCGGTATGAATGTTTGGGAAGGAGACAGGCACCCCTGCTCCTACTCTGCACTTGCTTTTCTGACTTGCAATGGCATAGTGGCGTAGAAAGGCTCTGTGTCAGGATGGCCCTAGCAAGCAGGCCCAGGAAGCCCCCCCCAGCCTGGCTGAGAGGCAAGGATCCATCCATCTAACAAAAACAGTTACCAGCTCAATTTTGGATTGTTAACTGACATGTGGTGCTCCCAAACTGCCCTTCCCAGCTGATGAAGATACAGCAGGAAGCTGTGCAGCTCCCATCACCCACAGGACACGCACCCCTCGGTGGACGCTGCGCTGAGGTGTTCCCTCGGAGCAGCGTGTAGTAGGAGAGGTTGCAGGACTGGGCCCCGTCGCTCTGTGCAGCGTGGACTGGTTGCCCTATTTCCTGTCCTGTGATTTTTTTTTGTATTACATGTTAGCAGCACCCACGGACAAAGGCACGTTGGAGGTATCCAAATGAAAGTGGCACTCACAATAGGGGCCACCTCATGCTACATCTCAAAAACCTGGCAGCAATCACCAGAAGCAGAGAAACTGTGACGCAGTTGTCTTGCTGATATTTTGCTGATTTAATCAAAACCAGGATCAAGTCCTAAACACTCGCAGGGAAAGATGATACATGTACCAAGCTGTAGCTTCTTTTCTTTCAAAGGTCAGTGTTTTAGACAGCTCTGGCTGATAGTTGCCAAAATAAATCGACCATTTGGGATACTCAGTGATACAAAGTCAACTTACCAATTTGAAGTGAATGTGAAAGGCAATACCTACTTTTAGTAATTCTTTTCATTTCTGAAGAAAATTAGTATTTTCCTGACCATTCTTTTGGGGACAAATACAGAGAAAGAAGATATCTAATCATAATTATTTTCACTAACCAGAACTACAGTGTTTCTTCTTGAGTTGATAAACTCTTTTTATACACTAAACAGCCCATGGGAGGCAGAAAGGGGAGGGAAAGCTTGGTGAAAAGATGGCTTCAATTTCTTGAATAATGGATTGTTTAGTAAATTGACTGTCCGATCAGGAAATAGTCCACTGGATATGATCAACATCGACATTGCTAGCTGGACAACTTACAAAGAAGCATTTTGGAATTAATTTGATGATTATGAAAACGTCTTGGATCCTTTGCTGAAGGCTAAATAAACACAATTAAAATATTCTTAGTTTTCAATGTGCTTTGTTCAGTTCATTAAGCGTAACTAGAGCTTCCAGTTATCTGCATTTAGTTTTTAAAAAAATTGGAGGGTATTTTTAGAGCAATGTAAAGCTTATTGCTAATTACACCTGGGGGGAAATCTCATTAGATATTCATTTGCTTTCAGAGTTTAAAACAATTCTAATGAGCTGCATTAGTTGTGATAACACTGACTGACTTTCTCTTGTCTGCTCCCCCTGGCTTGCCTGAAACAAACAAAGCTTCTTTGGAGCCTGTAACTCAGCAAATGTGACCTTGGCTATCTTTGGGGTGGAGGGGGAGCGAAGTGTAGTCCGGAGGACAAGGAGAGAGTTTGCTGCAGTAAGGGCTTGGAGCTGGAAGTGGCAATGACCTTACAGCCAGGACAGCTGACCAGGCGAGGTGTGTTGTCCTGTCCCTGGCTGCACCACTGGCTGCACCACTGGCTGCAGCACCAGCGCAGTGCCTGGCAGTGCCAGGCGCCTTTCCGGCATTTCGTGCCACTTTTGCTGTACGGCTGTGTTAAGATCTCAGGCAGCCATGCAAGCACCTGTGAGAGGCCTCACCTACTTTCTTCCCATACAGAATGAACCTTCCCATAGGCCATGCCTGGCCAGGTGGCTGTGGCTGGGGCTGGGGAGCCTTTGGACTCGGAGAAATTCAGGAAAACCCAAAGGAGCAGCTGTTTCCTCTTGACATCAGTACTGCTCACAGTAGTCTGCAGCGTAGAGCCGGTATGTCTGTCTGGGACAATGCCATGAAGAGCTACCAGCTTAGTTCTCAGTCCTCTGCTCCACCAGCTGCCAGAAGAATTGCTGTGTTTCCAATATTTGTTCAGGAGATTGGAAGGGTTTCTGGTGAGGGACTGTCACTGCCTTGGATGACTTAAAACCTGGACGATGAAACAGCTCAAGCTGAAGTGAAGAGCTGGTTTGCCTTACCTAGTGCGAAGGACGTTGAAGTAGGGCAGATAGAGCAGAATGATTTTTACTTCTCCCTGTACATCAGTATATTTTGGATGAACTGGGAAGCCTGTGAGGAATTCAGTCTTTGAACTGGACACATAAATTGTTTAGGGCTGATCTTTTCCTCCCTCCCCACTAAGCCCCAACAATTACTCAAACACAAGAACTACTTCTGCCCAAAATATGTTTTGATCTTGCTCCTTTCCATTTCACGTAGCACCTTTGTCCAGGGCAATGTGAATACACAGAGGATAAAAATTACAGCCACTCCACACAATGTACTGTAACTAGCCCGTGCAATCACTTGAATATGTTTAAGTCAGCTCTTTCTAATCATGCAAAACATAGTGGCCTGGGAAAATGCCTGTTTCTGTGGCTATGTAAGCAACATAGGATATTCATCTCCTCATCTGGCATGCAAGGAAGGAAGCTTATATGCACACACATATCTCTAGAAATGGCATAGTAGAAAGGTGACTGTGAGCCGAGACACACCTCTGGAGACCAAGGAGACTCAATGTGGATGTAAAGTGGCACATTGAGACAGGTTTACTGCTGCTTCTAGGCAGAGGCTATGAATTGAGCAGCAAGATAATGGTGTAGGAGTGATCACACACAGAGCAGGATATATAGGATTCTTTGGTAATTGGGGACATTTTGGCATTGGAGCTGAGCAGGGTGAGAACAAGCTGGCAGAGTCTGCATGTCAGCAGGAAGAAAAGGACCGGGTGGAAAGATGGAAGCTAATTTTGTTTTAACCTATTTGTTGTGGAGTAGAGATGAGGCAAGTAGAAACACCAGGCTTGGCTACTGGCAGAGAGAATACACCTGAGTCAGAAAGGAGCTGTCTGGACCAAAGTTATAAGTAGAAAGGTGGAAACCAGACTTTATTCCTCAAAGGAAAAGAGAGCACAGGAAACGAAGCTTTCAGGGAGCTGGAGGGTGTGAAGTGGATGGTTGGTACCAAACCCCCTACTCTATGGCTCTCTTATTAAAGAGGTTAAAGGAACTGTGGGTCTAAATTGGAAAGGTTTTCACAGGCACTTCACAGAGCTGAAGTGTTTTGCAGGAGATTCCTCAAAGGTGGAAGGCGGACAGCCTCCCACCATTATTTAAGGAACGACCTAGATGTGCACCAGGGTCTTGCAGGGAAGTTCATTTCCCTTCAGGTGAAGACAAGTCTTAGAAAATGTTTTAATAGATGAAAGGTGGCCTGTTGAGAAACGCACAGCTTGACCAAAGATAGCCAGTATGGTTTCCGGAAAGGACCTTTTCTGCCTCGCTAACTTTTGGAAATTTCTTTTTTTAGAACATACACTCCTGTCGGCATAGACAAGAGGCTAAGCAGCAGTCAGGAGAGGCTTGGATCTTCAGACAGTGTTTGACAGGGTCCCACGTCGGAGGTTAATGTCTAAAGGTGGGGAGTTGGAAAGGGGAAGAATTGGCTCACTGATTGAAAATTGGCCAGAGGACAGGAGCAGAGTGGGGAAAGGAGGCATAAATAGAAGCCTTTCAAGATGAAAGACAAGTTAATAAAGGAGCGTGTACTGTAGGAGACTGCACTGGCAGATCCTGGTCTTTCTGATAGTTACAGTGTATGAAAGACTTGGCTGAGGACATAGAAAGCAAGATTTCCTAGTTTGCAGATCACATCAGATTCGGGAGGAGTGGTGAATAACGAAGATTTTCAATATAGGCAAATTGGAGATCACTGCTAGGCTTTGATATGATGGCAAACACAGACCCAGACAGACAGAGCAATACATTTTACGGCAACATATTTGGTTACTGGTATCTTAACTTCTTTTAAAACAGTCTGGGATGGTCATTGGTTTTAATACATCCCAGTAGGCTTTATTTCTTGCCGAGCTGCTGGAAGAGCCTCACAGAGAGTATGTTTATGTACATCATAAATTTTATTTTCTCTTTTGGTTGGGGGTAGAACAACTGGACAAGTTTCAAAGGGAAAAAGTATCTGAATGAAAAAGGGCAGAAAGTAGGAATGAATGAACTGGTTTAGAAGGGATATGCAGAGCTGTTCCTTTCAGATCCAGTCCAAAGTTCAGAATAGCTCAACTGACTTGGAGAACAAACCACATCCTCCAAACCCACATATGTAGTAAAACCCATCTGCCTCAAAATTGAAGCAGCAGCTATTCAGTATGTCCTGTCCCAGCAGTGGTGAACACCACTAGCCAAGATGAAGCCTTTTAGGAGTCAGATGGTTATTTCTCAGTCACACTGCACAGCTGGGAAGGTAATTCACATGGCTATACATAACCTAAGGGAGCCTGGTTGACTGTGAGCGAGCAGATCTGTCATCTGGTCTGTCATAGCTCTCTTGACTTCAAAGGACTGATGACATTTTCCATTGTCTCAGGATGAATACCGTGGTGGTAGAAGGAAGAGATATCTGCTAGTGCTTAAATGAAATTTCTCTTAAGTCAGCTTTAGGTGTTTGGAATGAATCATCGAAAGAAGGGGAGTCTTGGAACAAAGTACTGTGGTGAAAGGCAGCTGTATTCAGATGGGCTGAATATCACTTCAGTGCTTCTGCCAAGTCAACGGAAAGCATGATTCCCAAGCCTGAGCTGGGTCCTGTTTGGAGATCTGCTGACATCAGCTAGATAAAAGCACTTAGCTTGTGCAATGAGATGGAGTTTAACTGTCTGAATATAGCACAGAGGCTTTCCTTGAGATGCTTCTGAGCTTCTCCCAAAATGTCTGTTTTGAAAGTTAATCCTCTGAGTGTTTTACATCAATAGTGAAATGTCCTCACTGGGGATTTTCCCTAGACCTATTCCTCAGTGATTTATTTCTTGTCCTCCAACTAGGCTTGTGTAAATTCCTTAGGTTATTTTTTGGTTACTAATTACCGTGCAGTAGAAATTATATTATACATCTGGTAATGAGCAAAATCTCAGATACACTCATACACCAACCAAACCTGGCAAATTGTAATTAGTTCAGTATTTGATATTTTCTTATTCTGCATTCCATTTTTTTCCTGAGGAAAAAAAAAAAAAGCCCTACATAATGAGCTCTTTGAACCTAAATCAAACAACATTTTCAGTGGGGATAGGTAATGAAATGTTAGTCAAACCCATTGCAATGGGCAGATCAATCACTGCCTTGTAAGATCTTTAAAGGAGCTCTGAGATAATGGTGGCAGAATGGCTCTTGCTGCAAATCTTCCAGGCCAAGACTTCATGGTTTGCACAGGTACGTAGTGGAGAGCTCATTCTTTCAATCCCAGCACACTCAGAAAAATGAGTTGCCACTTTGCTGAAAGCAATGGGATTGAGACAAGAAAAGCTGCTTTCACTTTTGGATCAAGCCAGCAAATTCTCTGTGCCAAGAGGGAACCTGGAATGAGTATTAAGTCTTGCAAGAATGCTGAGGGAACTGAATATGTGTGCCTGGACTCATGGCAACAAGAAGGGAGCGTATAAAGCAAACAGTTGTGAGCTACTAAGCTCAGTTGTTCACCAGGGAGATGAACGGCTTGCTGGAGCTCTAGTTTCCATATTAGCATCATACAACAGCCTCATCTATTAGTACAGTGTACTCTCACATCTGAGATGCTGCTGCAGCAGTGAATCACCTCCCAAGACACTAACTTTTTAGTTTCTCAGCAATAAGGCTTTTTGGAAAACAAAATATTGTTCCCCCAAGAAATTCTGATATTTTGGAATTTGGAGTATTTTTGTCCTAAATTATGATAAAAAACAAAATGTTGAAATGCTACATTGGACAAAACATCTGAAATATTTCAGTTGGGAAAAAAACCTGCAAAACAGCATTATCAAAACATTACCTTTCTCTAATACTGAGGCATTTCTGTGCAATAATTTCAAAGTGTCAGAGATGATATATAACAATAAAGTATATAGCGACATAGACTTCAGAATGTAGGAACAAATTGTTCAGAAATATTCCTATTTCAAGCTTTGTTGAACTGCCCATGTTCCCAGGGAGCACTTCTGTTCTTGATGAAACAGCATTTCCTGATTTTTGACATTCGGTCAAAAGCATTCTGAGCATCCCTGCTCAGCGAGAGTGGCTGCAGTGAGGATGGGCACAGCTCTTGTCACCCAATTTATTTAATGTTTGTTTTTGCTTCAGCTGTAACCCTGGAAGTCTCTTACACTTGCTCTACCTTTAACATTATCTCTCTCTGTATTATTACTGCATGATTTGGAAATTAAATCCAGGCTGTGATCTTCTGTCATGCATGTTGGAGGACTTGCTTTCAGATTAGACAATAGCACTAACGGGATCGATAGCTATTTCAGCCAGTGCACTGATTCCTTTTACTGGCAGGCACTTCTCACCTGTCAGTGTGCTACTTCATCTCCTCTAGGTCCACCAGGACACTTATCTGTCTATCGATCTATCTATCTATCTTTTCTGAAAACCTGTTCTGTTGGAGTCCTGAGAGACAAATCTGATGATGCATCATTGTTTGCTTGACCATCAACAGATTTAACCAGTCAGTCCTCATCCTGGGAACATATCTGCCACAACAAACTCCTCAACCTGCAGGTAATGGTGATAGAGATTTCGTATCACCCAAAGCAGCAGGTGCAGAGCAAGGTGTGTGTGTTGTGTTCTTTTCAGAATCTTTCTATCAAACTCTTTCACTTACAAAGAAGCATGACAGCACAGTTCTGATAGGATTTGCATGGGAAAAGCTACAATGAATCTGTTACATACAAGCGGCAGGAGCATCATCCTGACAGATGTGCAAACTCTTAGAAATGCCCCAAAAGGTCCCTGGGAGGGCCCCTGGCACAGGAAAGAGGAGGTGCTCCAGGCAGCTGCCAGCGCTGGCTCCACACATCCTCTCACAGGACTGCAGAGCACTCGGCCCTGCTGAGCACATGACTTGGGTAACACCATTCATCACCTGTTACCTGCCTGATGAGCCTGTGCTTTGAATTACTTGAATTACATAAATGTGCTGTTAGTAATTTGCCCTTGCTGAGCATCTCCCTAGGGTTCAGGTCATTGCTGCTGAAGGTGCCTGTTCCCTGAGCACAAAATGAGGAGCAGCACCCTAAAGCACCCTCTGAGGAAGTGTAATATCTCTGCTCTACCTCCTTTCTTGGTCAGGGATCCTGGTGCAGGTTCATCCTTGAACTGGGTAGCTTCACCCTTTGTATTTTATTGCCTGGTACACATTTTGCAATTAGTGCTTGCCAAGGCAAGAGTCCAAGTTTCTTGGCCTCTGCAACAGGCCTTCCCTGACATCCAGACAGCCTCTGGGCCTTTACTATCTTTCTAAACACTTTCCTTCTCTCCTGTAGAGCTGCCTTATTACAGCAATAAAAATAACAAGGTCCCTGCAGACCTCTTTATAAAGAACAATTTAGAGCCAGGAGTAAGCGTAAGGATTGGGATGAAAATAGGCTATCACAGTGCTAATGTGATATACAGGTACGATTCGTGTATTATATAGGTGCAGGAAAGTTGTGTGTCTTGGGAAAGCAGGGACTTGGTATGGGACTAGTCTAGGTGACTGTAGACAGGCAGAAATAGTGGGCTTGATACCCACTGTGCGGGAAGGGTCTGTGACAGCCTAGGGTCACTGTGACAGATTTGAAATGGTCTATTAATTTAGTGAATGCAAACACCAAATATCACAGAAATCTATTCAAGGACAATACTAATGTTCAGATATGTTAGACTGGAACAATTAATACAAAATTACAGCCCAGATCCCACATTATCCATTCACTTCTGTGGGCATTTTCAAGTCCTTCTCATGGCCTCCATCAGTAGCAGCTGGGCTGAAGGGAGACATATGAAACAAAAGCAAAAAGGTAAAACCACTCCAGATCCCATCTCCTACCTCAAATATATTGCTCTGTGTCTGCCCTTCTGATCTGTGGCACTTCAGGTATGTGAAGAGACTCAGGCACAAAGCAATGTAAATTAGTTACTGAGCTTGCCCAGGGGTAAGAAGAGGGTTAAATGGCTTGCAAGAGTGGTAAGAAAAGGTAATTGAAGCTTTTGCAGGTAGTATGGAGAAAGAGGAAAGGAGAATGGAGTAGTGTCCCCCATGGAAGTATTTGTGAACTGAGAACCTGCTGCTGGTGGAGCTGCTATTTTCTTCCAGAGGCCAAGTATCCCAACTGGAACATGCAGCAAAAGAATCTCAGCTGCAACAGGGGCAAAGCCAGCCACACCACAGAGACAAAAGGCAAGAAACTTCAGAAAAGGAAAGGATTTTTTTCCCGTCTCCTGCTTCAGTTCAAATGGAAGCTAAATAGGAAGCAGGCTAGGAATCCTAAGGAGGTGTTCAGGTGCACACGTTGCATGCACTTCTGTCAGGAGGGGAGCATTTTGAAGGATGGCTTGCATTACTGGCACATGCATAATGTTAATGTATTATCTTCATATTTTTTAAAAAAAACAAATTATGCATTGGGAGACATATGAAAGCACAGCAGCTCCTGACATCAGTGAAGTGAAGCAGATAGAATTATAAAGGCATATTAATAAAAAGTTGAGGTATTAATCATAGCTACATGTTTTTCCCCTCCTGCTCTACACTCCATTTTTTTTTCTTTTTCTTTTTTTTACCAGAGGAAGTGAGGTGTACCTCTGGTTACACAGATATTTTGGGTACCTGCTCCACTGCAGTTTTATTTCTGACCCTTTCTTCCAGGGTGGTTCCCTTCTAATATCTCTCAATCTGAAAGGTTCATGCTCTGCCTGCTAGCTGGAGGAGTAAGAGCACCAGGCATGGGAGCCCTGACAAGGGGGCTCTTCTACTGACTTCCACTGAGGTGTGCTAGATTCCAGTATTTGCTCTGTGCAACTCAGGAGAGCAGCGGCTCTGCTGTTGCAGGATCGTTAGCTGCCCAGCGGTGTTACTTCCTGTGTGACATCTGCCCTGCTGGTAGTTTTAAATAGAGCAAGATGAAGATCCTAGAAAACCCAGAATGTCTTTACTTGGAAACCTCATTAAATAGAAATGAAATTGCTTTTGCTCTAACCACACTTAGTGATAGCTGTAGCGGGTTGGACTGTTTGCTTCCTGTAGCTATACCGCTACTAGAAGCTTGGCTTAGCTAAAACGTTTGTAATACTGCATCTCTGTTTGTGAGACTGCACCAAGAACCATTCCCATCTGTCCCATATCTTCTGTATCCAGGTGATTCAAAGCAACTTCTAGTGTTGCAGCTACATGAACATAGGAGAGAGGTGAATGCATGTTGCTTTAATTTTTGAAGTGTAATGAGAAATCACAATCCAAACTAAGGAATTAAAAGATGAAGCTGCACTCTTCAAGCGGGGCTGTGACTTCTAGTAATCACAGCAGTAACTCTTTCCCCAGCTCAATGACAAGCAGGGTCTCAAACAAACCCTGAAAATATTGTAGAATTTCTATTAAAAAGATTGACATGAAAAAGATTCCTTGTCCCTCACTATAGTTGAGGGAGAAAAATAGTGTTACACAGAGGAGGTGCAGTTTACCATTGTCTGGTGGGATTCACAGAGCCACTCTGCCACTCACTTGCTGAACATCTGGCCTGGAGGCTGTTGCAGGAATGGGGTAGGGAGCAGGAGGGAAGTGAAATGGGACAACAGGAGAAGGATATGTCTGAAGACCTTGAGCTCTTGGTGTTCATAATGGTGAAAAAACAGATGGAATGCTAACCTGTTTCATGGCTTTTTTGATGTCTAACTTAGCTGTCATTTCTGATAACAATTTTGTAGATACCTATTTTAGAACAGAAGGTATGTTTTTTGTGCTGTCCTGCTTGTGCTCTGACTGGAAGGTTTCTGGAGACACCTCCAGCTCAATAGCAAGAGGGCTCACTTGGACCACCCTGTCCAAAAAAGCAGGGGCCCCTGTCTCACCCAGTGACCCCCAGCACCAGCCTCAGAAGTTACAGCTGAGTTAGAGCCCTTCTTTCAGGAGCAGACTTGTGTGTCTCAGAGCCCTCTCGCTTAGAAGTGCCCCAAAAGGCTGAACTTCAACTGGACAGTCAGAGGGACATTTAGTTGGCTGTGTATGCAGGAGGAACAGCTCCACCGGCACTGAGCTCAGCTGGGGCAACAGGCTCTGCCCTGCCAACTGCACCTCAGCTGTATCAGCACAGGGCACAGGGAAAGCAGGGTGGTCAGCGCTGCCCACAGGCTCTGTTCTCCCAGTCCCATTCACTGGGCAGGTACCCGGTCAGCTGAGCACAGGGGAAAGAGAGTCCTGATTTCGTTTGGCTCTGTAGTACTACATTTCATCCTCTTGTTTTCATCTTGGCTCATTCCTTGGCTCCCCTAAGACGTAACTTGGCAGGAGCACAATGCCCAGTGCACACACTTGGCGGCCCAGCTCTTGCTCCACGGCTTGAGTGTTGCTAAATGAATGATGCAACTGACTTCTGAATCCAGGCCTCTCTTGCATATTAAGTTACCGCTGCCTCCTCAATATGTTTTTCTGTACTACAGGCAAGTCCCTGTAGTCTTTCCTTCTGCTTCAGTGAGGATTATCCGCCCCATATAAAAAGCCCACCAGAGCTGTCCAACATTTGGGCTGGTCCCAAAGAAACTTAAAGACCCGCAGGGAACTGTTTCAAAAATATAAAACAATGTCTCTCTATGCTATTCTCCCCAAACCTTTCTTCTGTTGACCAGCTGACACATATTAATGGCAGTCATTGTGCAACCCCCCCCCCTTTCCGATTCCTCCCCAACCCAAC
>JAVJGJ010000062.1:2673165-2709751 GCA_035590215.1 Microhierax caerulescens | reverse complement strand
CCTCCCCAACCCAACATGTAACATGCTAGCCTGCGTCCAGCAACACCTCATTTTTCGATTGCTCTGGGCAACTGTCGAGCTTTGCTCCATGCCTGCCCTGGGAAGAGGGGAGGACGGCTGTGAGCCCTGCTGGCAGTCTCCTCCTTGAGTTGTACGAGGCTTGCGAGCACGAGATTGCTATAATATTGAGCAAGGTTTTCCAACACATGCTTTTCTCTGGCAAATCGCCACCCACAGTGCAGTGTGCCAACATAACACTTTGACTTAAAGAGGGAAAACTGCCAGATAAATGTTTTAGTTGCAGGCCTGTTTCATTGTTGAATTCTAAAATCTTGGCGAAAGCCTTTGCCAGTGGATGGGGAAGCAGCCTTGCTGTTGATGCTGGTGAATAGGGACTAAGGCAAATGTGTTCAGGAATGACATTTGGTGGACATCACCCGCCAGCTAACTACGCTACGTTCCCTTTCTGCACCAAAGGCACGCAGAGGAGATCAACGACAATGGAGTGCGGGACCCTTTAATTGTCTAGTGGTCAACAAGCAATAGGATTTCTTGTGATTTTGAGGTATATATTGGTGATTTGGGGGCACTCTCTGAGCCTGCAGCTTGCTTGCTTTTTGAGATGCTGGCCCTTCATGGTTAGGGGGATAAGCCCCTGGCACCAAGCAATGTTTCAGTAGGGCAGAACAGTACTAGACTAAAGGAAAATTTATGTATCATTTGAGTCCCTGGCTAAGGGTGGAACACAGCTCTCCTCTTTGCCACGCCTAGACTTCATCCTTTGGGGTATTGCCATTTCTGTGCTGTTAGCCGTATGCAACCTCCCCAGCTACCCTGAACACAGAGAGAAAATTGTGTGTAATCCAGGCATAATGTCATCCAGCAGATCCTTTCAAAACAACAGGAATTAACACTCCTTTGCTTCCCTCTGCCTGGATCTACAAGCACAGAGGTGTCAGAAGGACATTCTATGCTCTTCTGCCCCAGACCCAGAGACCCAGAGGATTAGCAAAATGTCAAAGAATTAGGCGATAGGAAGGAAAAGGCTGAACTTCCCTGTCAAAGCACCACTTAAAATAGAAAAAACCAAGACTACCATAATTGTTGATTTTCTAAAGAAGCCCTTGTTTGCATGGCCTATATCTTCCAGGGCAGCCACCTACACAGCTTTTCTCCATCAGGAATCATTTATTTTGTTCTCAGATCATTGTCTACACTAATTGTCTTAAACAAGACTAACTTCCTTTCTCTTTATTCCCTAGTGGTCTTGATAGGTTTTAATTACCTTTAGGTGGTTCCCCATATAATTGCACATCAAGTTCATTAATGATCACAGTATGTTCACCTAATAGGTTTCCATTAAAATCCAATGGGTTCCCATCAAAATGAGTTATGGGAACTGACAGAAAACTCACTAAAATCCCAGTATCTTTAGTTACAGTGAATTAAACCTTGTGTCTATTAAGAAAGATTAAAAACAAATGCCAAGATGAAAAAAATAATTTCAAAAATCAATAGATTTATATCTAGACTTCTGCAGAAACTAGCAAAAGGACCTTACTTCTTTGAGCCTAGTTAAAAAATAAAGTTTTGCCACCTTGACCTGATGGAGCACATCAAGAAAGTTTATCATCTAACTTCAATCCAGTGCACTGAAGTTTCGGAGGAACAGAGGAATCTGAATCTCTTGCTCGTCCCACTTCAGCTCATGTCACAGCATCCTAAGGTTGAACAGGGTATTAAACCCAGTAGGTTTAATAGCAGCAGTTATCTGCTGTTCTGCTCCTCGTATTCCCTACCCCCTGCAGTCTGGGTGTAAAAGGAATCTACTCAGAACTTCTCAGGTGCAAACCACAGTGCCAGACTCTGACCTACCCCATCACTTTGTTTTATGGCAGGACACAAAAAAGCACAGCTCAGGCAGCTCTCCTGAATCTTGCACTCCCTCTTAATAATCATCCTGGCAAATAATCTTTTACTTGCTTCCAAAACGGGCAGCACTCAGTCTTCCTTTCTCAAGCCTTTCCTCCAGACTCTTTCCTGAAGTTCGACTTTGTCCTGGGGCACCTGATTTCTAGGGATCCTGTAGCCCTGGCCGCAGATTTGGGACCACATGTGCCTCACTTCATAGCTTGTTATATGACATGCACATGTGTTTAATGGCAGCTATGAATTGTTCGGTACAAATCCACACAGCATGTTTGCTGAAGAGCAAAGGAAAGATCATAGAGCTGGGTTTTCAGGGGGTCACGCCAGGAGCCTGCTGCGGGTGCTGGGGGATGCTGAGTGAGTGCATGTGGCAGCAGGTGTGAGAGAATGAAGGGCAAGGCCAGCGTGGATGGATGGAGCTGTTCCTGGCTTTTCCTTTATCTCTGAACATCCACTACAAGCAGATCCTCCCTTTCTCTTTTGCTCCATCCCCTCTCACTTTCCCATCTTTCACTCCTGACTGCAGTAACCTCCTGAGGTCCTGCAGCAAACTGGGGAGCTATTTTTTCACCCTGCTCTCTTGACCGTTGCTCTCTTCTGTGACTGGCAGCCCAGGTTCTGGCCAGGGATGGTTGGAAAGGTGAGGTCATTCTCACATTTTCAGTGCTAAATAAGCCCAAGTTATGATGCCAGCCCTGGGGCTGTTTGTACCTTCTCATTCCATCTGGATCTTGTAGGCTAAGAGCATCTTTGAGCTGACAAAGTGCCCAGGACAAATCTTTTCATTTGTACCTGAGCTGCCCCTGCAGTGTTGAGCCCCGTTGAGTGGTTCTGCTGCTACGTACTGGTTTCTGCTGCAACAACCAGGACTTCAGTGAAAAAATCAAACTGCTCTAAATTCCAGTAAGCAAATCTGTGACTCTTCATGGCAACTCCACATTATTCCCAGGTTGTTTGCTATTTTCTCTGTTCTTCCTTCCCTGCTGCCTTCATTATCACGCTGAATATCACCAGGGCAGCATGACAAGAATCTAGAGAGACACATTATTAGGACAGGCTTGTTCATACCTCTGAACTGTAGCATTTGTTAACATTTCTGAGCTTGAAAGGGTGGGGGAGGATGGCAAAATCTGCTTTTCCAAATTAGAAAGATGTATTTTAACAGTATGTCTGAGTGAGATACATATTTCACAGTTGCTAATAGTGACCATTCAGGGACCTCTCTATTGCTCTGCCACATAGCAAGCTCCTTGGAATGGCACAGTCTCAGCAGGGGGTTGTCCAGGTCATGCCCCTCCAGGCACACTGAGCACAGGATCTAGAGTGTTATCCTTGCCTACTCTTTGCCTGTAGGTCCCATTACAGGTGCTTAAGCAGCTCTGACCCTGTACAGTGTAGTTATAGTGCATTATAAACTCTCTGTATAAGAGGCAGTACGATGACTTGCAGGCAGCATTTCAGCAGCAGTAAGCAACGGGCTGCTTAAAAGATGGGGGAAACAGTATGCAGCAGCTCCTGCTCCACGCCTGCAGCTGAGCCATTTGCAGACCATTGGCAGGATGGTAACAGGAGTGCCTGGAACTTCAGGCATGGGTGTTCAGGGCTGGGATGTGGACACTTTAATGTGACCTTATGTGTGCTGCCAAAGGTCAGGTTTTCCAATGAGTGCAGCTTTCATTTTGTTGCCACAAGTGTTGTCTGCCTTTTAATGTTAGTTGGCAAAAAGGCTGCCCATGAATGCAGAGTGCAGTACCTGTCCTGTGTGTGGACGGGTCCAGTCTAGGATCAGACCGTCCTGGAGTAAGATTGTCTGCTTGCCTTGTGTGAAACAGGGCTTAGCATAGGAAATCAGGACATTACTTCTCTTTTAACTCCCTTGTGTGTCTAAGTTAAAAGCACAGAACTGCAGGACACAGACCTTTACTTTCCTGTTTCAGCCAAGTGCCAGGCAGCCTTTCAGTGGTTCCCAATAACTTCAGCAGGAGACAGAAAGTGAAGGGAACTGGCTTCCTGTCACGGCAAAGGTTTGTTGCCTGTTTCAGGCAGCTTCCTCAAGTTCCCTTAGTGCCAAGAGGGGAACCAGAGGAAGTTCCTACAGACAGAAATGTGGTAGTACCATTTCCTGTTATGAAAACCCACCAAAGCAACAAATCTTGGTGGTTTCATTTGTTTATCTCAAAATGAACGAAGAAACTTAAAAGTTTTTCTCACAGAATTAACTTACGATTTTTCTCTGCAGTTGCTGGAGGTAATTTAGCATTTTAATTAGCTCTAAGCTACAAACACATGACTGACCTGAGAAAGAAACAAAAAATTGTTTTCTGGCACTTAGAAGTAAATAAAATAGTCCTCCTCTTGCCACCAACTTTTATTTAGCACTGCTAAAAGTCAGCTTTGGAGACTAATTCTTCCTCCTAGACAGGAGACCATATCTGTTCATAAGGAAGAGAATGCTGTTGCTGGAAGTGCACCAGGTGTCTGTTCAGCTCTGGCCTTACCTGGCTGCTACACTGAACCGCCTCTGTAAGAGAAGGTAGTGAGTGGAGGGCATTGAAGGTAGCCTGGGGTTTGTGGAGAGCTGTCTTCTCCCCTTCTCGCTCCTTCCTTCCCTGTGCTCTTCCCTCATTCTCTGGCTGCAGATGTTTCAAAGCCATCCTGATTGCACTGTTCTCCAGTTGGTCACATTTTTGTTGACTGGCTTTTTTTTTTCTTTCCAGGAACACATGTGCTTTGCTTTCTCTCCAACTCTGTCATTTTTTATTAATGCAAACAAAATTTAGGGAAGCAAATACCCCTTTGAAAATACTTTCAGTAATTTGATATGATACTGTCTGAGAAATGCTGAAACCATTCCAGGGCTCCAAGAGAGCAGACTGTGGTGGTGTCAAGGAGAGTTTTACAGCACATGCAGCTGGGTCCACAGCTCCTGTTACAGTCTGTCAAGGCTGGTCTGTTCCAGCCCCACTCTGCTCGTTACCGCTGACAGACCATTCGGGTGGTTGAACAGGAATATGGAGTGAACTGACCAGTGCTGTGTTGCAGGGTATGGGACAAGGCGTGCACGTCACGCAATTGCTAGCCCAGCCTGGCTTCCTGATACTCCCTATCCCATTCAAGCAATCTCGTCTCAACTTGCATGCAGTATTTTATATATTTGAAGCACTAATATGGGCCAGACAGCGGCTACCCGTGTAAACAACCCCGCAGTGACCTTGGCAAAGGTGGGATCAGAGCGCCAATGCGAGTCTGTGTGGTCCAGCTGCCTTCAGTGGAATATAGCCAATTTAAATCAGCTGAGAGTACTGGAGTACTTGGGAAGACAGTGGCTTTGACTTCAGTACTGAGGAAAAGGGTCATGGAGAGCTGGACTTGCAGAGCTTGTGGTTTCAGGGAACATGAAGCACCTCCTGACTGCAATAGGAGTCGTGAGTGCTCAGCACTTCTGAAAACTGGGCCTGTTATCAGGCTTAACATACACAGTACTGGGTCCTGCTCTGTGGGAAACAGCACTCAGCTTTGGCTGAAGAGACCCAAAAGATTTAACATTAAGAAGAAAATTGCACTGCCAAGAGAGACCATGTTGCACACAGGACAAACTACGTAGGAGTGAAAGCAGCATGTAGAACGGCTGTTAGACTCAACCAGAGGCCAAGGGATGGACTCCTCCTTTACACTTATATCAGTGAGGCTTCAACTACTACCTGTATTAGCTTAACAGGCCCTGCCTAAGACCTTGAGCCCTGGGCAACTTCCCTGCTCACTTGCTTCCAAAGCCAGCAGTAGGAAATCACAAAAGCTATTTCAGATACTTTGAGACACATTAGAAATAACCATGATTACTTCAGTGGGTGAAATGAACTGGAAAATGGACTGGAAGGATTAAAACAGCCAAGGATTTTGTTTTAAAAAAATGTGTGCTTCTGGAAGAGGGAACAGGCAGCAGACCAAGCTGTGCTGCAGTGCCTGACTGCTCCTGACTTAACACAAGAAGAAATGGACCTGTAAGATGTGTATGTAGAGCCCCAGCTCTGCATCATTTTGTATGAAAAAGCTCAGGCATTGCCCAAGATCAGATATTAGATGTTGTTTGACACCTGTGACTGCCAGAACAGAGAGGAAAGATTAAGTTTTCATATTAACAGTTCTTGGCAAGCTCCAGATTTTTCAGCTTTTCATAGTTTGCAGAAGTGCCAAGAACAGAGGCAAACAAAAGGTGAAAAATGTTTCATTCGTCCTGTAAACAGTGAGTTCAGGGACACCCATTATTAACTGAGTCAAGTGCAGAAACTCTGGATCCAACCCTGGGCAGGAATGCTCTCTTCTGAGACTTGTTTTTTTTGAAAGCAGCGAGGGGGATGGAGCAAATGCAAGGACAATTTAGTGAAACTCTTCTTTCTTGTCAAATTGAGCATAAGATGTTAAGTTTGTACATACCATAACTGAAAGGCACTTGCTCTCCAGAAAACAGTTCATAAATTTCCTTGTGCTCCACACCCTGTATATAATGTCCACAGTAGATAACCCCTTTTTCAATGCCAAAGGAGACATATGCCAAAGAAAAACTTTAAAGAATCGTTGCCTGAGACTCTTCAGAATTTTTCAGAACCTGCCACATCGTTATTAACCTTTCACTATTTGTAATGCGCTAGGGCAATTTCCACTACTGTGACAAGTCTTGCAGAGAGACCGTGTACTGCAAAGCAGGAATCCTAAGATTAACAAAAAAAAAAAAGAGTCTTTTTCATACCAATTGTACTTTCAATTCAGCAAAATTATTATTTGGGTCAAAAACTTATCAGGGCAAAAAAAAAATATTTGGGATCTCTGGATTGTCTCATTACTCACATGTAATAACGAATTTATAAACACCACATCACATTCTGGGCTGGATAGCTAGACCTTGCTGCTTCAGAGCACAAATTGCTGTCCTGCTGGGGGGGGGAGAGGGGGGGCAGGCGGAGCAGAGAGGAACTTGCACTGCGGGCAGCACATTTTGCACTTTTCTCTCTAACAGCTGCTGCTGACAAGTGTGGGAGGCAGGACCCTGGGGCAGACAGACCACTCAGCTCATCAGTTACAGCAGTCCCTGTGCTCCTGGACCCATTCCTGGGAGGCTGATATTTTATCTCTTGTGGTGAGTCATGCCGCTGCTCAAACTTTGTGCTTCTGTGATTGGTGGTTTTGAGTATGTCCCTAGTACTAGAGGATCAGGGAAGGATTCCTCTGCCATACAAGCTCCAGCACACTCATACCCCAGTGGAAACAAGGTGCACATGTTCCTAATAAATTACATATCACCTAAGGTAGATTTGTGTAAAAAGAAACTTATCAACTTACTTTACAAGCTGAAAACTTATCCCAGGTTCACTGAGAGGTTCCCAAACCCTGTGCTTAGACCTGGCTGTTTGGTGCTTTGGGGAAGCAGTGGTACCATGCACTTAAGTGACGCTTTACATTGTTGTTGTGACATCTAGCAATGCTAGAGCTTTGTTTGGTTTGAAAGTCACAGGTGAAAACTGACGGGAGTTTCAAACCTTTGTCAGCAAAATACTTCTTCCTCCCCTAGCCTTGATAGATCAGACAAATTCCAACCTTCAAAAGCAAAAGATACCAACAGGCAGAAGCTGCATCTAGGCACAGAAGTGGCTTTGCTGGAGAACAGTGTATTTCAGTGTAGTGATTTAGGGAATCTGTCTACGAGCAACTTGTGAACTCTGGCAGAGGTTATGGAACTGCTGCATGAATGTTTCAAAGTATGTTGTTTCCACATGTCACATATCTTTCAGATCAAGCATAATGGAGGTCCCTTATGTGTGAATAGGTCCCACAAACATGAGAATAAAGGAGGGCAGCAGCCAGGCAATGTCTCAGATGATTCTGTCTGAGAGCTGGTAGGGCTGGGAAGCCAAACAGAACGTAATACTGGGGCTTCAACACAGCAGAGTCTGAGAGGTTAAGGAAGAATTCACTCTCTCCTGCATAGAGAAAGCATGGTAAGGAACACAGGAAAGAGACCATAGTTTCATCTGATGGGGAAGGCATGTTCTTTATCATTCTAAGACCAGCCACATTAAAGGATAACATTTGCACAGGAGTGGAAGAGAGAACTAGAGATACTTTGCCGTCCTTTGGAATGAAGAGATATTTTCTGCTGTCTCCAAACACTGTTCCTCAAGCATACTTCATGATGGCTTTCAACAAGCCATGGAGTTATTTTACACACTTGAGCATTCCTGAAAACCATTTTTCAGTTGCACACACCATTTTTGAGTTGATTTAATTTCTGCAGGCTTGTGATAGACTGCCATGGGCAGAGAGAGCTTCAAATAGCAGGGTATTGAAGAAGCAGACAAGCTTCTGTGAAGGAAACACAGTCCTTGAAGTACTTCAGTTCTGAAAGCCTCTCTTATCCAGTGGTAAGTACTGCTGGGAGTAATCAGCAGAGCTAATAGTGTGTGCTCAGAGGAAAGATTTTGCCTGAGTTTCCATATGTCTGTGTAAATCCAGATCCAACTGATAACAGAACATGAACGCACTAAATGGAATGAGCTCCCCAGGTGCAAATGGCACAATACAACATGGGTGTTCCCAGCACAGGTGATGCTCACACAAAATGAAGGTAAGCAGAGACATCCAGAGCTCTCTGGAGAGCTTCTTTCCAGAAAACAGACCCATCTGATTTCTATTATGGGAAGGAAACCAGGTGGCAAGAGTTTGACTGGTCACTAGAGAATTATAGGGAATGTCCACTATGTGTAGGCAAAATGTCTTTGCAGCATGGAGGAAGTCAGCCAGGGGGATTCAGTCTGGGACGCCAGCGCTGGCAATCAGCACTTCACAGGGGGTGGCCTGACTCTGCCAGAGATGTGTCACGCAGGGCTCCATGGTGAAGAGTCATCTCTCAATGTGCTCTCACAGGAGCTGCAGCTCCAGTTTCAGCTTTCAACCTGTTCTTTAAACCTGCAGCTAACTGTAGTGCTGCAACAGCGCAGAACTCAGCATGGGCCAGAAACCCAGCCCAAAAGGCTGGGTAAATACTTGGGGCTAAGCACTAACAATACTGTTAGACACAGCAGCTGCGCTGCCCGCAGTGCCAGAACAGGGCTGCTTAAATCCTGCCCAGTACTTCTGTCACTTAGTCCACTTAGTCGCTGCAGTGACTGCAGAGTAGACAAGCCCCATTAGAAATAATGCATAAAGGTTAATGAAATATTTGAAGCTGTTTTAATAAGTGATTAGTCTTTTATTACGTACTGTTACATAGTCCAGCAGAGCGATAGATTGCTTTTAATTGTAGCTTATCATTATCTATGGTAACTTCCACTGATGTGCTGGTAACCATTTTGGACACATGCTGCTTATATATATAGCAAGCCAACAACTTCAATTAATTATTTATTAATGCCTTTTAAGCTGCATAGAACTGGTACCATAACATGAAGCGTAATCAGGGCAGGTCTGCAAAGTATCTGTGGTATTGCAGGACTGGCTGGGAGTGCCCAGAAAGATAACTGCTTAGCAGGAGCTCACACAGCTGACTGCAAGGGCAGTGTAAGCAGTGGGGCTATGGTTTTTCTGGCATTTTAGGAAATCTGGAATGCTGCCATGCTTATGTGGGAAATGCCCAGCTCAACCTGCGTGCCTTTCCCCAGATGACTTCATAAATGAAAAGCTAAACCGGGTCAGCCTGAGCAGTGGCCTAACTTTAGACTGTGCCCTAGGCATCTGCCTTGGGCACTGATGGAGACAGGACACTGGCTAGGTGAGCCTCTGGTCTGATTCAGTGTAGCTCTGTACCTGTACCAAAACTCGCTAGCTCAACAAGTGAGTGTCTGTCTAGGCATTTCTACAGCACCAATCCTCTGAGCGCCCTGCCCAGTGTCTGTGTGACTGCTTGCTGCGTATTTCCAACTGAAATGGCAGTTCAAGGATGTGTGATACAGAAGGAGTCCATCTGTCAGTGAGATAACTTAGGGACTCTCCCTTATGCTCATGGTTGGATGCAGGCTCCCACCCTTCTGCTTTCAGTGGTGCCTATGATTTGCCTGGCAACCCCTTTGCTTTTAAAATTTAGACCAGTGATTTGAATTTATGCAGAGCCTGAGGTTTGTGTGGCTGTTCTTGCAGTGCTACCATTTGAGTACAGTTTTTAGGTATCTATGCACAGAGAGCAGCTTTTCTTATTGTTAACTTTGATTAAATAAAAGCTGGTGAAGAAACCTCTGAGCATGACTCACTGTCTCACTCTCTGGGTCTTGAAGTCACTTCTTAGAAAATGAAATGGGGAGAGATACTGTTGCACCCCTCTGATAATTGTCTGCAAAGAGGGTGATGTGAGTAATGATCTAATTTTATCATCTTGTGGTTTGAAGAAGCATCAGGACTGGTTGCAGATATGTAATTAGTGTACGGCTGGTAAAGGATCTCTGACACAGTCATTACCAGTTCTGAGGCAATATGGAAGACAGAGAATATGAAGGGGAAACTCAGCTCAATGTACTTATTGACTCATCAGGCAAATGCTGGTGCGTTGTTGGGGCTGATTAGCAATCCGGTTACTCTGTGATCTCACTGGGCTACAATTAAACCAAAGGCGGTCATTAGCTCTTACGAAAACTGCCAGTGAAGCGTCGCTTTGAATGGTTCCTGTCTCCCTGTATGAGCCTGTGGACACACGGACGGCTGAGTCTGACAGTGACTCCACTTACTCGGTTATTCTCCAGCTTTGGCACTGCTCTCACTCACCTGGCTCCATGGGCTAGAATTTGCCACATGATCTTTAAAAGCATTGGAGAAATGAAACAGAGGGCAGGATTCATGCCCGTTTATCCCTTAGGATTACTTTCATGTGTTTGTTCCAACCCGATTCCTGCTACTTTGCAAATCCAAGGGATTGTGGGGATGAGGATTCCTATGGAGTAGGTAGTCCTCACCCTTTTGAAAAGCCTACCTGTTTTAACAGCAAAATTTTTCTTGATATAGCTACAGCAGCAGACAAAAAGATGTACATGTGGTTTGCTTTGGCGCCACTTTCCTGAGGAACAAGGACATGAGTCAGCTATAAATAAAAGATTTGTAGGGACACTCACCCTGGGGCAAATGCCCTGCCTTCAGTCCAGTGCCTAAGGATGCTGAGCTGGTGGAGACAGCAGAGTGAGGAACAAGGACCCTGGAACCTGTAAAACCAAATTACATCTGCCTTAAGAGTAGCCTTACTAACACATTCCTTTTCCTTCAGACTGATCCCAGGTCAAACAACCCTTCTGCTTTGGGACAAGTCTGATAAGTGTATTTCTTACTGATCCCATCTTAGCATTTTTTTTTCCCCTTATTCTGCAATTTACTGCTTTTGAGGAACAACTGACTGATGTGGTGCTAAAAACAAGGGCAACACTTTAAATGGCAGGAGTGCCAAGAAAAGGAGCTCCTTTTGTTCTAGAGCTGGGGAGAAAGCAGCTCCAGTTCAGCAGACAAAGGACCCTCTGGGATAATAAAGTACAAAACAAGTTTTTGTTGTTTCACAATCACAGAAACAGTTCTACACCTTGTCTGAGCATCTTCTGAGTCCTGAGATTATCGTAGGAATCCTTTCCTGCTAATCTTGGGTCCCATCAAACAGTATTCACAGCTACATCAAGCATCTTTGTTAAATGTTTCATTAAATATCTGTGGATATTCAGCGGTTTCATGCTGAAAGGTGCCACACGGAGGACAAAAAATGGAAGCATGCACAGAGAAAATGACCTCTCAAACATGCACCTTCTGCTTTCCTCAGCTGGGCCTCGGGGTTTAGGTGCAAATGAGAAGCACCGTGGTCTCACCACTCCCTCCAAGTAGCATTAAGTATCAATAATGGAAGTGCTTACAGATACCCTGTACAATTCAACCCTTATCTTTTATTTATAGCTGACAAAGCTCAGAGAAGGAAAAAATATCATCATACTTTAAATAATAGAAGGTAGAGGTATTAAAACTACCCAGGCAGTTACAGTAGTTGCAGAAATGTCTCCCAGCAGACCTGAGTGTGCATACACTGACTGCATTTTTAATTTTTAAAACATATTTCTTTCAGAATTATTCAGCAATACAAGAAAGCCACTTTTATGGGGTGATAAATTACTGTAATAAAGTGTCTTTTGTCCAAGCATACAGAAAGCAAGCCATTGCAGGCAGCAAAGACAGGCGTTAGCCCCGAGAGAGCCAAGACCCATAAGCAGAGGAGCATGTTGATTTGTCTCACATGATTTTAATTATTTTTAGAGCATCCTCTCTGGTTTTTAACTGCAATTTTGCTTTCAGTTAACATTTATATGAGGGTTTGATTTCTCTCTGAGTTTTGAATGCAGTATTAGACCTTTGCACTGGTTCTGGAGAACTCTGCTGCCCCTTCCCTGCAGCCCAAGCTAAATGACACTGTACCTGTCATTTACGTGCAATTAGAAATACTTTGATAAGATTTATATTCCTTTGAAAGTTTAGAAACTTCTTGCAAGTATTAACTGAACAAGGAATCATGAGTGATAATTAGGGGTCTGAGCCAGCTCCCTTCAGGGCCAGTGTGTTTTTATCACAGCTACATCCATCATTTTAGCAGGCTGGTGTATGATTACGCATGCAAATAGAGTCACTCAGTTCTCAGTGGACTAAGTGCCAGTGGACACAGGGCTTTTTTGTTGTCCCTCTGGACAGGAGTGTCACACTTCCACCCTTTGCTTCTCTATTAATCATCAGCATTGTTGTTTTGTAAACCCAGATTATCTTTAACCCCAGTCCTATATAAACACCTATATCCCTGTTCTGCACGTAATTCTTGCCCCCAAAGCTATGGCGTTTGAACTTCAGAGAATAAAGTACATTTAATTGGACCTATTATTTTCTTGCAAAGGCAAAGCCTTTCAGATCAGGCTTCAGCCTCTCTGTGCCAATGAAAATACACATGCCTAATTATTTCCATTTTTCAAAGAACCTCAAAGGCAGCTGATGAAAGGAACCTTTTGCAAAAGCTCACAGCAAACAGAGTGAAGTCACCTAATGTGCAGAGAGAGAAAGCAGTGATCTCCTCCTGTGTGCATGGGGCCAGTGACGCTTTGCATTGCCTTGAAAGAGGGTGTCTCACTGTTGCTCTGGAAAAGAAGATTGTTGGGAAACGGTTGAATTCATGTCACCAAAGAGTTTTTAGGGGGCTTAGAGCTTTTAGGGCATCAAGCCTTTTGGAATAGGACAAAATGTTTTACCCTGCTGCTGGTGCCTGTACCCACAGGAGGCACAGCCCATTGTCCAGATTAATCAGGTGTTTCTTTCTCAATTTGAGAAAAAGATTTTTTCATTGCAATATTTATGCTAACAACTTTGGCTTCACTGACAATGTACTTTTCCTTCTCTAGGTGTCATATACATATTGAGTAAGAATTTTCTGTTGCCCTGAAGAGCTCATGGTCTTAACAAGCAGTTCTGCTTATGATCAGCTGAGGGTCAGTCTGAGCGGTGGTACTGCAGAGTTCCTCTGTCTTCTCCCATTGCTACCCACTGCAGCCCAGCAGCCCTGGAACACCCTCTCAAGCGAGTTTGAGAATCTCTTAGCATCAGTTAGCATCTGTTAGCCTCTTGCATGTGCGTGAGCTGAGACACCTTGCTTTTCTGTTTGGGTGCCAGGAGCTATTGTTTGAAGGGTAGCATGGGTTTCTTCCACTTAATAGTGGCTGAAAACCGTTCCCTATTTTGTTTAACTTATTTGGCTTTTAACATACTCTTGTCTTCCCCAAGCCTAGCAGTACTGCTTTGTATTCTTTGCTGCAGCTAATGTGTGATGCTTTCACCAAGGCAAGTCACAAAACCCTTCTCTGTTTTCTCGGGCTGATGCCTGAACGGGATGCAGACCCAGACACTCACACAAGCGCTGATGGACGGGCAGAGAGCGAAGCCCTCTCTCGGTTCTCCCCCCTTACGCAGTTGAGCCATGGCTTCACAGCCATGATGGTCTGTAACAGTGCTGTCACTGATCACTGAGCTGGGAAATCTGAGAGCAGCCTGACAAGGCACTGCTGATTCTCAGAGGGAGTCGCAACAGCCTGCCAGGTCAGGGAGCTCTGTATGCAGTGGCCACAACCACCTCTGCATCAGTGTCTTGTCACTGAAAATCACCTCCTGCAAAGCGAGCGCTTCCCCGAGAGCAGGTAGGGGAGGAAAACAGCGCTCTGCCACCCGCGGTTTGTGTAAGTCCTTTCTCTAGCCCTGACACCAGGCCTGCCTTTGTATGGGAGAGCTGGAGACATTTCTCCCCGTCTTTCAGCAATGACAGCCTACCCCCGGCTAGGAGGACGGGGAGGGAATACCATGAAGCTCTGGACTGCTGCTCAGCTCAGGAGGGAGAAGGGAGCAGGTGGGAACTCATGGCCTGTTGCATTTTTTCCCACAAAACAGAGGACGAACAGTGTCCTGTTAGGCACTCTGTGTACACCAGTATGCCCCACTTGGCTTCTGCTGCTGTTACCTGTAGCTGCTCCATCCACTTCTTTTGCTGTCAATGGAAGATTGATGCAGTCTGGAAGCTTTTGTCCCCCATTCTTCAAGGATAGTACTTATTATGAATTTTTTAGCCTCAGAGGACTTGGCTTAGGCCCGGACAAAGAGATTTGCAACAACAGAACACACTTGAATTGAAGCAAAGACTGAACTCAGATAAAAACTATTCTGGATTTTTTGGTCAGCCTGCAATCATTTGTTCAACTTTTATTGACTTTGTCTTGACTATTAGAAGACTTTTCTTCATCTGGACTTAAGCCCAGCTGGACTTAAGCACATGCTTAGGATAAATATGAGTTAAATTACTGTGCTGAATCAGGGCTTTTCTTCTTTCCGAGTTATTTTGCTGTGAATGCATTTTTGGTGCACATGAATATAAACTGAAGCTGTTATGCTAATAAAGTTGAACCTCCTGATTTTAATATTCTACATTTCTTTTCATTCTACATGGAGACGGTGATGACTTCTTTTGTATCTGAGATTTACATGCAGTCCCATATTTTAACAGTGACACATAATTTACATGTGATTAGATCAAAGTATTTACTTCCACCAGTTTTAAAACAACAAAATCTGATACAGAATATGCCTATTTTCCACACCTTTTAAGTGAATACAGAATAGAAATAGCAGCTTGAAGTAGCAGAAATTTCAAGAGATCTGAGTTTAAGAGAGAGGTTTCACTGCACTATCCTTTCAACTGCTACTGTCATGGCTGGGGAGTGAAAGTGGCAATGTTTTTAGAAATGTTTCATGAAATATTTTATAAGTGCAGTTTAAATTACTTTTTAAGTTGGGTAATCTGCCAAAGCTTTACATTGTTAACAGAGAAGAAGAAATTGCTTCAGAGCTGACTGGTGTGCTCAGGAGATGGGAAAGCAATTCCTGCCGTGAATTCACTGTGCTTCACACAGAGTGTATTCCAGCATCTCCTAGCTATGTCAAGAAGCATCCCTACCTGGCAAAGATAAGCATGTTTTCTGAGCTGCATGGTAAATGCGAGTACATCTGAATGGAAATGAACCCAGACAACATGCTGTCCCAAATGGGCTCCACATTTCTTTGATAGAAATTACTATTGAGAGACGGGTGTCTTGTGCTGTCCATTTCAGATTAAATACAATTGGAAAAATTCAGCATTCCTGAACCTGCTTTTTCTGATACTCTGTGCTTAAAACCTCTTTCTGCCAGGTGGGTGAACTGTTCTGACAGTTTGTATGAAGTCCTCTGTGAGGCTTTCATTCAATTCTGATTTACCAAGTCCTGCTGCAATCCCAGTTGGGTACCCTGGCAGCTGCCCCATGTAATCCCTGTGCTGTGCACTCACAGCTCCACCTCGTCCTAGTTGCCAGGCTGCAGGATTCATTTATTGCATGCTAGCCTTTTTGCTCCTTTTTGGTTAGGATAGAGCTATGGAGAGCTAAGACACTGCCGCCTACTTTACATTGTCTGTCATTGTTGGGTGTTGTAAAACCAGTACCTTCACCGCAGGGCTCACAGCAGCCGGCACTTCAGGCATTCGTAGTAACATTGCTGGTCCCCTGGACTGCAGAGCATGGCCAATGTCACGGGGGTTTTATTCTGTAGACCTCAGCTAATCAATAGGATTTGTCTGAGTAGTCTCAGGCCCTTGCAGGAGAAATCCTTCCTTGCTTCAACACAGCTCTGTGTGTGTAGACATACGCAGGACTCTGTATACCAGGTACGGTGTGTTGTGCAGACCTGAGCTGTTCCAGGCTGCGCTGTAATTGACTTTGAACACTGAGCGAGACCTAATTCGTCTGTCTCACAATTCCTCTTATAACACAAAGGAATCATCTCTCCACTCTCTGCCCAGGCACAAGGAACAGATAATTAATTCTCCAGGGTAGGGATGAGGCTCTGGGGAGGTTCCAGAGGCAGAGTCCTGCCCTTGGAGAAGCAGGAACAGCTGCACTGGCCCTCCTGGTTGGGGATTTTTTTTTTCAGCTTACCCAGATAATAAGATCCTTTCTCCTCTTAACCTCTTACCTAGAGTGCAATTAGGGGTAAACAGAGCCGGCTGCTCTGTAAAGAAAGATGTGCCCTTAATCTGGCAAGAACAACTTCTTAATTATTAAGCCAACAGTGGGGAGAGTGGTCTGAGTCTCTCTGAGCCAGGTTAGCAGGAGAGCCTGCAAGACTCACCTGGCTCAGTGTAAACTCCACACAGTGCTTTGATGAGATTTCATCTGCTGAACAGACTCTGTGAAGCAACAGGCTCACCAAGATTAGGCTCGGCCAGAGTACAGTGCCCATCCCTCCCTCCAGACCTGCTCACAGAGACTGTTGGTGATGTCCATGCCGGTCCCAGCAGCCTGCTGGCAGTGTCGCACGTTCTGCCGTGCCCTGCGCTGCCCGAGGGTTGCTGTGTGTGAGCGTGTTCTACCATGTGTGTGTGCACGGTCATGCTGGTTTACCAAATCCAGTAGTCTCTGTGGTGGTCTCATGGGAGCAGACAGTTAAATGGATCACAAGACACTTTCCACCTCTATTATCTGATTTCCCCTGAATGCATTTGTTCAGTCTCTGCTACGCTGTTGTTTGGTGACAGCTGTGCTCAGTGAACCATTGTCTAAAAGCAGAGTGCATCCAGTTAACTGCTTAACCTGGTATAGCAACACTAAGAGTTTAGCTGGGAAGCTTCCCCTCTGAGCTGCTTCGGCCTCTGTGGGAATTACTATGGGAGCAAGAAGTAAGACCGGTGCTGAGGGATCAGATGGACTTTTCAGCAACATCTTTCCAGTGCTGTGGTCCTGGGGCCTTTCTGCGCAGACCTTTTGAGTTTTCTCCCAAATAGCAGAAAGATAACTTGCTACTGCAGCAGATGACTTACATAAATGTTAATGAGCATCTAATGTGCACAACGTTTTCCTGCAAAAGGGGATCAAAGGTAGGAGAGTTTTGACAGGTCTTATTCCGGGGAGCAAAGGAAGCCAGTCAGCCCAGGGGCCAGAGCTCAGCACTGGAAATGGCAACTCTAAATGCAGTTTGCATCCTGGCTCTGTTTACCTCTTCCAGGCACCCTTTTTACTCTCTGCTTCAGTGGCCTTACAGGCGAGCAGGACTTTTATTTCCCCATGAAAGCAATATTACTCTCTCAGGCTCATTTTTACAGCACATTGCTGCTACGGCAGCATCAGCCAGTTCCCATCTCACACTGCAGCACCCACCTGCCTGGATGCTGTAAGGACAAGCAGCATGTGGGCAGACCTGGAGACACACATGCCCCTGTTCATGTAATCCTTTCCCTCCTGAGGCAAGTTGGGTGGCTGAAACAAAGCCCTTTGCAGTCAGAGAGAGCACAGGGAGGATGTGGGACACATCCCTGATTTTTGTGAGGGAGCAGGTGTCTTCAGCACAGCATCCAGCTATTCCCACTGACAGTCACTGGTTTGTTGTTGGTATTGTCAGCAAGGCCAAGGACTAGCGAGGCTTTAGATGCTGAGCTCCTCTGGCTCTCCTGGCACCTTGCAGGGCAAGGTTAATGCCTGACTTGGTTTCTCTAAACCCTGCCCATGCCCTGTCTGTTCTGCCTGACTCCTCCCCATCCTGCTAGGCTGCAAGCCTGCTTGAGACATGCTGTCTGGTTACTGATTTTACACCCATCTTATCTGGGTGTCTTCTTTACTCATCAGTTAGCTGAAACTTCCCCACACTCACCCTGTGGTAAACCCCAGAGCTTGTGGACTTACTTTGATGGCATGTTGGGTTAGGGCTACAGCCAACTCCAATGTTGATAAAGGCTATTTGAACTGATGTCTCTAAAGGCTTTACAGCTCCTTCCATTAACTGAAAGCAGGGCTTTTTCTCCTGATTTGCAGAATCCTGGTCCCTGGAAGGAAAGGGGACTAAGGTAGCCTGCTGGACCCCAGGTGGGAGCGCCTGAGCATGGCCTGTCCTCCCTGGACCCACCAGACTCTGAGCAGGAGGCCCTCTGTCACCCTGGCTGGTACACATGATGTGCACACGATTAAAGGGACGCAAATGATTTAAACATCCCACTTCCCATTTCAAGACATCCGTGACCCTGTAAGGCAAGATCTGGGAGGTTAATTATTGCAAATAGTGTTGTCAGCAAATTATGCCTCTTTCTCTGTTGTTCCTGATCAGATCATGATAATTGCATTTACGCTTTGAAATGACTGAGGTAGTAATGAGGAGTTCTTGGTCTGCAGTTTGTTTGTGACAGGAAACTGCCAGCATGTACAATTGAGGTTTGCATTGCTCTGGTTTGACGTGCTGTGCATGTGATAGCATTTCACTTCCCAGACCAGGTAAATATAACTCATGGCATCAGGTGCGAAAGCTGGTTTATAAGCCTCTAATTCCCTTTATGGAACATTCTTTCAGGGTGGTTTAGGATTTGCTGGTCTGTGATCATTCCTACCAGTAAACTGGTGTTCCTGGGATGTTCACTGCAGGCTAATGTCAGAGGAACGTTTTATCACACAAAATACAGCCTGTGCATGGTTTAAAAACCTTTCTCTATAATGAAAAAATAAAAGTGAAAAATGTGAAGCATTAGGCCTTTTTCTTAAAAAAACTACTTGGAACACTTCCACTAAAAACATTCCCTAAGAAAATGAACATTTTCATCCCAGCCTTCTGATAAGCACATTTTGCACGGACAATACTTCTCATTTCCTGCTTGCTTTATGAGCAGTCCTGTGTCTGACTCATTCCTGTCCATACCACCTGGCCAGTAGTTTCTGGTAAGAAAACAGGCCAATAGGTGTGGGACTGATCTTCCTCTCTGAGGACCATGGGTCTCTTGTTCTTTTCTGTGGTTGTATTTCCACTGCTTTTTATTGAAACGTAAATAACCATGAACAGCACTGCTCTCCCAGGCTGGCAGTTTGCTGCAGAGGGGCAATTTTATTGTTTCTCCTCAGGTAGCTGAGCAGATACCTTCCAGCTGGAGCAAGAAAGGGGATACGGGGGCATGTGTGAGCATCGGCGTTTCAGTCATCTCTGCTGCTAGGTCTGAGATTGCATTCTGACAGGAGAACAGGAATGTATGACTAAAGAGAAGGAAGTTGTTATCTGATAAAAGGCCAGGCCTGGGAAGAGATGGCAATATTTCATTATTCTGCTCTGGCTTAGCTCTTTCCATGCTCCCTGGGTACATATCACCTACTAGTGCCATGACATGATTTCCGACAGTGCTGCTGTAGCTTAAGCTTCTCTGGTGTGCTGTGCACTTGCTCAGCTCTGCTTCAGAGGAAGCTGCCGTGGGGAGTGGGTGCAGACTGGGATCCAGCACCGCTCGGTAGCTGCTCGGATGGTGCGGTCTCCAAGGGGAGCTGCTTGGCTCGGCTGACAGTGTGGCAGGGAGCAGCGCAGCGGCAGTCCCTCCCGGCCGCAGAGGCAGGGGACTCCTCCACAGGCTCTGCAGCCTTGCGTGGAGCAGCAGCATGAAGCCCTGCTACAACCCACTTACCTGACTCCACCGTGCACCAGACCCCAAGGTTAAGACCTGGGGCAAACTCTTCAGCCCCCCCGTTTCACCAGGTCTGCAGGGACCTGTCCTGACTCTCTTCCCTCTTCGCTTAGCTGGTTGCTGACTCCTGAGAATGCTGACATCCCTTGTCAATGCCATGGGGTGAAACATGTCCGTGGCTGGCCCCAAAGGGGGCTACATTACCTACCTGGCCACTTCAGCAGTAGATCCTCCCCGGCCACAGCAGCTGCGAGGGATGCTCACAACGGCAGGCAGCGAGGTGCGGGCCCTGCCCGGCCAGGGGGCACACAGCGGAGAGCAGAGTTGGAGAGGCAGCTGCTGGGGGGTTCCCTGCCCTGCAAGGCCTGACAAGCCTCTGCCCACAGCAGGTGTGCCAGGCCACAGCAGCCTCCAGGAGACACTGGCACAAACTTCAGTTGCCCTGGGATTTTATATCTAAGCCTGGAGATGTCAGAGCTCTTCCCTGAAGCAAAGCAGAGGGTGTTTGGTGAGGAGACAGCCTTTGCAGTCTCCTGCCTCCCACAGCAATCCCCTCTGCTCCCCATCGAAGCAGGGGTAGAGACGCACCCTCCTACCCATCTTGTTTTCGGAGGCAGCAGATTGGTTTGCCTCCTGGTGCTTCCTAAAGGAGTTCTGATGTGGCAGGCTGCCTCTTGCAAATGAGCTGAGCTGCAGCTGGGCAACTAAAATAGGTCCCAGTTTTCTCCGACAGACCAGATCTGGCTTGCAGGTGGCCTGCGCTGAGTGCCAGCATGCTGGAAACTGCTACCAGGAGCAGGGTGGCAGCCGGAGCTCACTGGACTAGTAGTAGTGGCTCCATTATCCGGCACATTGGAGCCAACTCTTAGCCTCTCAGTTCCCAGGCACTGTGACATATGCTGTCTTAATGCCTCCGGCAAATTGGAATCAGCTTGGCTTTTTCAAAAGCCCTTTCATACAAAGGGCTGACATTTTCTGTGCTTTATTCTGGAGCTGGTTTGGGTTGTTAAAAATTATACCCAGTGGGTAGGAGCTGCCATACCTCCAATTGCCTGTGAGGCTGCCCTGTTTTTATCCACCTTTTTTGTTTTTTTAATTTTGTAAATTTGGTGTAAGGAGAAGGCACCATTGTTTTGAAACTGTAAGAAGACTTTCCAATAGATCTGGAAATGTGCTAGTGGTAAATACCTACCTGAAGAACAAGCCACCCCCTGGCACCTCAAGGACAAGGCCTCCAGCTGTTCAGTTATTCAGACTGGATCATGGGCTCCAGCTGTAATTTCTGTTCTGCTAGCTTAATTCTACACCATTTTTACACTCGCTTTTGAAAAATGCATGTTTATTCTCTCTCTGCCTTTCCCATTAGCTGTAAATGCCTTTCAGAGGGTCACACTCTGGAATGCACTTGTCTTTATAAAGCTGTTCACAGTGCTGCATCAGGACACCTGTCTGCAGAGAGGACGGTAGGAGCCATGCATTCAGGATGGATCTGTCTGAGTCCACTCACGGTGCTGAGCCAAAATGGAGCAAAAAATGAGAAGAGCAAATCTCTCTTGCCCTGTCTGAATGTCAGCGTGCATACGTATAACAGCAACAAACGTATTGCAGGCCTTTGAACTCATCTTCCAAGAGACTGGGAATGCTGGATGTGCTGTCCTCCTTCCCCTTGGATCTTCATCTGATAATGTGTTTTCTCATTTACTTAGTGGAGCAACTCCTCTTCATTTACGTTGCAGCAAGGCCAGTGTGATCATTTTCACAGCAGGGGCATAGAAATCAAGCAAGGCTATGGAAAGAGATGTGGGAGAAAAGCATGAACTGAACCCTCTGACAGGTCGGGACAGGTGTCTTCACAGGATTTCAAAGGGATATGCTATTTGAATAATGATAAAAATAGAGTGGAATTAGCAGACACCGAACTGGGCTGGGAAGTGCAGTGTACATTAAACTTCTGAATCATTTTTGATGGGAAGTGGCATTGTTTCAGCCCTCTGACTCCATGCTGGCCAAAGCATGAGGTCAGAGCAGTGACTAATCTCTACAGCTCATTTTGCTTCTGTGTGTGTTCCAGGAACAAGGTGGTGTGTCGAAGCACGACTTTCACTTCTGTTCTACACTAACTGTTTCAGACTCTCTGACTCTGTATATTGATCACAGATATTCCAGACAGCTCTTATGGTGTGAGTGGTGAGATCGGAACAGACTTGTTTCCAGTGCCTAGACTGGACAAGCCTGTAGACAGTTCTGGTCTAAGTGCCTGCGTGGGTGAAATACAGGTTAGGCTTGTGAATGATGCTGACTCAGGTGACTTTGAAAACTTCTTTTCCTGATCACTTATGCCAGGGAATGCTCCCAGAAGTCAGCCAAGTGCTCAGCTGCCCCACAGGGATGAGTCAAAGGGAATTTGGACTGCTCTAACTGGTGAATGTATCACGGAGGACAGCACAGAGCAACCTGCAGCTGGGCTATGGGGGCCATCTCTCAACCCAGGCATCCTCTGGCAGGCAGCCTGTACACCTACAGTCTCAGCTGAAAATGCAGCCCTGTCGATTCCCAGCACCTGGGCCAGGGACACAATTATCATAGGCTCCTTGAACTCCTTCCCTATAAGATGCGATGTGGAAAATCCCCTTCCCCTGCTACCTTGACCACAAAGCCCATCTAAACTGGATCTCTGCCACCATGTCTCCTCCTTGTGTCCCTCTGCCTTGCTTGCAGGGAAGCATTCTGTCCCTGAGGGAAGGCAGCTCCTGTCATTAAGGCACTGAATGCTTGGTTTTCTCTTTGGCTTGTTCTTGCATTAGCTCAATCCCATGGGCTATGTAGAGGACCTGAAGCTAAAAAGGGCTGATTTGTCTTCCTGCATCATCTAATGGCTGTTGCCTATTTATACCATGCTCTAGAGCTTTAGGGAGTCCATTAGATCACCCAACTGAAGTGGAGAAAATGAAACATGTCCTGTCTCTGCCAGTGACTCTGTAAACAGTAAGAAGAGAATTAAACCCTCCCCAGTAGAGAGGTTGCCCAAGCAATTATTTACTTTGAGCAGGCGTATCTATATTAATTTGCTTTGGTTGGCTTGATTTTCTTGATGAAGATTACAGCAGATGAGTTTTAGAGGAAAGTGGATTGCTTAACTGCCATTCAATACCAGCTGTGTGTTTCTGTGTTTGTAGAGATTTTTAATGGAGATGCTTAGTTTGGGATGAATGAAATATGAATGGAAATGTGCGTGTATCTATGGGTAAGTGACTAAGCAGTAGTTTATATTTAAGCACTTTGTTAAGTGAGTTAGCGGGGAGTGGGTTGTTGCTCAGCTGGCCAAATATTCACAAACATTTATGCCTATGTGTTTTCTAGGATCTTGTTTCAATTTCCTAAAGAACAGCAGGAAAGACACTATCACAGCACTGCGAAAATGGCACATACTCTACCTGAGACAATTTGTAGGATTACATTTAAAGACAATGGATTGTAATATTCCCTCTTTTGGCTTGTCATTTGGAAAACCTTAAGTGAAACATTTTCCAGTGATTTGTGTCAGTGTGATTCTGGCATTACCCTCCCAGATTTCTGTGGTCTTAGTTCTTCCTTTTCATTGCTCCACTGCTGAGCGTACAAATCAATAACTTGTTTTTTAATTCCTTTGGGAAATTTAATAGCTATTAGGGGGATTCAACTAGAGGTGTAGGCGGTTTCATTTTAACATTAAAATAAGACTTAAAAAGTAACTTTACATTAAGCTTCAACTTCAGATGGTGCTTCAAACTCTGATTTTCACTGGTGGAAAATGGAAACAGGGAGGTAAAATAGGAGCCTCAGCTGCTCTCACAGCCCTGCATGGACAGGGACATACTGAAGAGCATCCTGGGTTTCCAGTTTTTGATACTTTGATACTGAGCAAAGTAAACAGCATGTGCAGAAAGGCAGCCATGTGTTGGTCCTGGCTTCTGGAGCTCTCAGCTCTGTGTCTCTGCAATTGGAGATGAGACAGAGTTAACTTTTTCCACTCCTCAGTCTCGGCCCAGCTGCCCTTCTGGTTAAGGCAGATGTCAGTCAGCCACTACCTCTGGAGTACCTCTGACTTGATTGAAAATAGGCAGTCTTGGTAATCTCCTGAGAGACCTGGCTTTCCTTCAGTCTCTCATCTTGCTCTGCAGACCAGGAAGCTCAGAGACATGTTTGTTAAAAATCTTCAAGTGGAAAGAACTGTCTTGAACCTGTGGGATTTTTCTTGTCAGTGTCCAGGAAAACATCTCCTGTCCCCTGTCATCCCTGGCTTGCTCGGTAGGATGGGGATCTCGCAGAGCTGACTTGTCTGGCACCACATGGCAGTTCTTGCAGCTTAAATTGTTAACACTGAGCATATCAGAACAGCATTGGATCAGAGATCCCACTATCCCATGGCTCTGGGACTCACTGGGACTGCTGTCGGCATGTGCCTCGCTCTGCACAAGGCTCTGTGACTCTGCTCCCAATGTAATAGGGCAGCTTTGAAAAATCCCTGAATAGATGTTTCAGAGCTTGATAACAAGGCAATAGGTGCCTTAGAAATACCAGATCGAACCCTTCTAAGTTCATTTTGCCCTGTAAGCTGGGATGGACCAAGATAATTTCAGCATTTCATTGTGTCATCTTCAGTTTAATACACAAATTACTTTATGTGGAGTTGTGACTGCAGGAACACATTGCTGTTTCCTGTCCTGGTCTTAGCAATATTGAATTTCCCCAGCTCTACCAGGACTCGGCTCCTCATGCCAATCACAGAGACTGGTCATTAAAAATGGGAAAGAAAAAAAGGGAGCTGTTCCTGTAAGCTGTGTGCTCCAGCTGATGGGGAAGGCAGGAAGGAGGATGTGGGCTTTGCTCCTAATCAGCCAGAGACATTGCACACTGAGAGGCAGACCCCGCGTTGCCTGAGACAGGCCTGAACCACACCCCAGCCCCGGGAGACCTTGTTTAAACTGTACCTGGACCTGTCTCACTGGTCCAGGCTGTCTCTGCTGTAAACAGGTCTTTGCTCAGGAGCTCTCCTGACATATTGTTGGCATATCCTCCTTCTCTCCCCACAGTTCTCCCACTCCCCGGGGTGGCTGGGCAAGATACGCTTTCATCTCGTATCAAAGACAGGGACTGTTCTGTAAAAAGCCATTGCTGCTGCTGAAGAGAAGAAACAAGCTAGCATCGTGTTATGGGTGAGATGCGGAGGGAGAAAACAGGTCTATCACCCAGAAAGTGGATCTCAGCCCTGGCCTGAACTTAACAGCCTTCAATGCCAGGGGACACGAGCCTCTGTACAGATGTACTTTTTTTTTGTCTTTTTTTCTTCTTGTTTGCTGAAGGGGAAGAAAAGGAACCAAAGAGTGAGAATGTAATGGAAGAGAGAGGGGTTTGAAGTCCAGGGCAGGAGAGCAATTGTATTGTGTGAGCAGGACCCAGCCAGAGGCTCTTCTGTCCCAAGCACAAGGACCTCAACTCACTGGGTGCTGGGCTGGAGGCTCAGAAAAAGCTAGGCATGTGTATGTGTGTCAGAGTATGGGACTGACCCCGGAGATGATGGAAGATGTTTTATTTGGAATTTAAGGAAAGCTTTTTGTTCCGTAGCAAACAAGCCAACCGTGTGCCATGCAGTCTGCCAGGGCAGCGCTCCCATGCTGATGTGGGGGCTCTCAGGGTGTGTGCGCTGGCACACCGAGGGGGCTGCGTTCTGCAGTGCCATAAAGCAGCTATACAGTAGCAGTAGAAACACTGAGCCTGGGGCCCCTATAGCAGGTTGTGGGAGCACAGCAGGCACTGCTCCAATTTGACAAGCACAGTGAGTGATTAATGAGCCAAGGAAAACAGGGTGACACATGCAAATACTAGAGATCTACAGAGGAAATTCTGAGGATCAAGTCCACCTTTGTAAACAGAAATATCTCTATTATTGAGGAAGACAAGAAGGGAGCAGAGAAGCTCTGCGACTTCCCCAGACAGTCTCTAATGATACTTTCTGCAGTTTGCATCAATCCAGATTAAGCTTTGGGCTGACACAGACAGATCTTAACTAGGCTCTTGTCCAATGGAGTTGCATGTTCCCCTGTCCCCTGCTTTCTCTGTTGCTGAGCTAGGCTCCACGCCTGACAGAGTAGCTGCACATCCCTTTGAGGGGCTAACCCTGCTACCCTGATTGCTCTGCCAAATGAGGCTCTCGTTTCACTGCGATGAGGAGTGCTGCATTGATGAGGACAGTCAGTGTGCAGGAGGAAGTGGGTTTGGTCTGTAACTTCAGTTGTTCCAGGCAGAAATTGGAGCAGCTCAGAGAACTGCTGAAGGAGGCATTCTTAGTCTCCCAGGGTGCCTCTGCCAGTGTAAGGCCACTTACACTGCTGGCCCCTAAGAACAACTGTTTCAGCGATGGGCTAGGCCTCAAAAAAAAGCTCCAAGTTTGGGAAACAATGTCAAATAGAGTTGTGGTCAATGGGAAATGCCATTGTGGTGGCTTGGGATGGTGATGTGCTGATCTGGGGCAGAATGAATGGTGCAGAGCAGTGCTCCTTCCACCTCTGTGCTGAGATCAGAGAATGTGGCTCCTAGTTTCTCTCAGCCCTGAAAAATGCATGTCCGGTTCTGCAGGAGCTGCACACGCCACAGACCAGCCCAGTTACTGCAAACCTGTGCAAGTGGAGCTCTGCATCAGTGCTCTGGAGGCACCGCTAACAACAGCTGCTTTTTGACAAATTGCGTAGGACTGTATTCTCTTTCAGAAAGAGATTTCATTGTGGCCTCTAAAGAGGAGATCAGTAATTATTTCTCTGCTCTCCATCTGGGGAGGAAAGTCCCGACCTTCTGGTACATGGTTAGATACTGAAAACGGTTTGCTGCCAAAACAAACTTCTGAAAATTTCCCATGTCGCATAAGAGGGGAGAAGTTTTAGTATGAGATTTTCAAAGCTGTCTTGGAGTCCATTTTCTTTAGACAGCAAATGGAGATTTGAAAATCTGTGCTTTGGTGTAAGTAAGGTTGAATAATGTGGAAGCTCCTTGAGCCATACTGCAGTTGTCCTGGCACTCATCCACAGACAGTTGTGAATTCATTTGCATCAACTTGAGTCTTCATTCTGTGCCTCCTGCTCATTCAAGTGACCCCAGGAGTCTGTGGTGCCCTTTCCACCATGGTACAGTACAAAAGCAGGACCTCAGCACAGCCTGGTAAACATAGAGTAATTATTCTGGGGCAAGTGGGGACATGAGAAGCATGATTGAACATGTCATATGTCAGCCAGGGATGCCCATATCTTTAGCAGATAAGGAAGCAAGGTAACTCACTTTTCCAGGCTTGTGTTATCTGGAAACTTTCTCCCAGCTGGTGTGAGTCTACGGTAACACAAAAGTGGCTGGTAATTGCAATCTGCACAATGTACATGCTGCTAAGGTGAAGCCTTCTACTTCTTGAGAAGGCGTGAGCTTGGAAGGGTTCTGGGCTTGATTGTCATTCTAGACAAGTGTATCCTGACATCCTTTCCTTTTTACTATAAATCAGAAGCAAAATGAATAAATTAGTTATTGAAGTTCCTTGTGGGCTTCATTGATGCAATTGCAGGTGGAAAAGACAGGTAACATAACCAGAGGGAATTGGTGTCAAGGCTGCTCCTTACAGACCCAGATTATGTCACCAATCAGCTGGTGAAATAAAGAGATTTCCCGCGTATATTTAGTAAATCAACATGACAATGTCATATACAATCGGAGTTAATTAGGCAAACCTTCTTGCTGTGTATAGCATATCTCATGCCTTAAAGGTAGAGAGGCTTCCGTCATTACTGCAGCTTTGCAAGTGTCAGGGGGAGCTGGCTGGTTGCAACTCTGCAGTGAAGGGCACCTACAGCAGCATCCTCCACGGGCTGCTGCTCAGAGCAGACCTGGGGGAGCTCTGGGCTAGGCAGTTTCATGCCACCAACCCCAAGAAAGCTGAGGCCTGGCCGATAGCACCAGCCGCTGTTGTGAGGGGCACTGCTGCGGTTTGACATAAAGGGGAGACAGGACTCATTTGTGGGAAGCCTTGCATTTCTCATTTAATCCCTGTGCTCCCTGTGTTTCCTTAGCCCCCTGTGAACCTGACCTGCTGTACTGCCAAAAGTCACATGCTTGTCCCCCAACAGCACCCACTGCGGGATGCTGTTCCTGAAATACGTGAGACTGGCTTCTCAGGTCAAGGAGGGACAGAAGTGACAATAACCCCTGCCCCTACCCGAGCTGCACACAGCCTCCTGGCATGTCTAGGCCAAGAGGCATTTGATCTCTGAAGACCTCTTCCCTGTGCCCCAGGGAGGAGAGGCCAAGTGTAGGGCAATGGAGTGCCTTGTCCAAGGTCAACCCATGTCAGAGCTAGGAGCCCTCCACCATTTCCTCGCTCTGACCGTGGGACTCCCATCTGGTTTGATTCAGCTGTCAACCCTGGAGCAGAGAGTGGCAGTAACAAAAGGCTTTTTCAGACATAATCCCACTAAACGGAGACAATCCTGTTACGTTTCCAGGCGACAGGAATTGAGACTTTAGTGCCAGAGTGTGAGGACTCTGCCCTGAGGGCTTTGTTTCAGGACTTAATGTCAGGTGATCTCAGGGCCAGCCTGGTCTTTGTGCCCTAAAGCAGCACAGATGAAGCCCCAAACATGTATTTTTAAACTGAGTAAAGCCCAAGAGGTGTGATACACAATCTGGGATGGGGAGGAAAAACCAGACCAGCATCCCAGTAAGAGGGATTAGTCTGGCCAAGACAATAGCAGCCGTGAATCTCCAAGGGGCATGGCCTGACATGCCAGCTGAGGGCTGGGCTGCCCTCCCCATGCCAGCTACACCAGCCTGCCAAAGTTCAAATGTCTGACAAGCATCACACTGCAGCTCCTGTATTCCCAGCCCATGTGTCCTCGATCCCCAGCAGAGGCCAGTTAATACCCAATTAACAGGACTCTTTCTAATGAACTGAGCCTTAACCGCCAGCCACTCCGTCCTTTAATCTCTCCCAGCCGGAGTGGAAGTGCTTGGCAGGTGCCACTTCAGGCTGAGGTGACAGGGCAGATCTAACCTGCCAAAGTGCAGCCACACATCTGACAGCTCCTCACCGAGCCCTGCTACCCCAGAAAGACGATTTACCCCAGGGCAAACAGCACACACAGCCCTGTTGCCATGTTCAGCTGAGCTGAGGAGTTCATCTCTCCCTGTCCCTGCCACCCCGCTGGGCTGCAGCCAGGACACATTACCTGCCGGGCCAGGGCAGCCTTCCTCAAATGCCTGTCTTGGCCAGTCACACTCTGTCCAAGCTGTCCTTTGGTACCGGCCTGCCAGAGCCCTCTTTTATAGCCATACTCAGTGCCACCACGTGCCCCGGCATCCTCTTTATGGCACTTAGTCCCCAAATGCAGGAGTCATCAGTCCCTTGCGTAAGGCCCAGGGATGCAAGGAAAGATGAACCTCCCTTCAGGAGGTATGGTGAGCCCAGAGACCTCGTCAAACAAACCAGGACTGGGTGTCTTCAGCTGTTATTTCTCAGAACACAGGGAAGCCACACAACCCTGTCTCATGGGTCCCCTCAGCACCTCAGAGGGCTGGATCTTGCCGTAGGGAGCTTTAGAGGTCAGTGGTTCAGGACTTAACTTGTCCTGGGGAGCATCAGAGTGAAGCTGTTTCTGCTGTACGGGAGTGGCTGTCTTGCTTCACAGGGACTATTGTGCAAACCAGATTTTCCCCTCCATGTTGATCTCAAAAGTAGGAATCTGAGAGATTGTTACAAGCTCGGAAATCCCCTTACATGTCATATATCAGTTCCCCTTGCCTAATCTCACCTCTCAGGAGGCAGTGTGCATGCAACACATCCCAGCAGCTTCAGGCAGAGCAAACTGTGAAGATGTGTACAGTGTAGGTGCTGTGGAATTTGGATTTTGGGCCAGATGAGGCCATAGGGAAAGAAAGATCACATGAATAGTAATTCTGGTGGCTAGAGGCATCCCACACTTTTCCAGTGCCTCTCTGGTGGCAGGTAGCAGCAGCAGAAGCCAGTGGTGGGTTGTGCTGGAGGCAGTCCTAACCTGAGTGCCTGGCCTGCTGTGAAGATGTCTGACTTGGCCCTTGCGAGCCAGGGAGGTTACTGCTTTGTGAGTGGGGGTCAGTCTGTAGGTCTGGGAACAACTGTCATTCCCAGCCTGACCCCTCCTGCAAGGTGCCTGAAGCCCCATAAACCATGTTTTTGGACTGTGAGTTTGTGAGAGGTGGTACTTAACATGCCAAAGTGACATTGTAGCACCCCAAATCATCGTTAAAGATGACTCAGTCTTCTGCATGCTGGGTTAGCACAGAGCTTATTTCAGCTCAGCTGTGCCAGTGAGTTGAATTTATTCTCCTGGTTGCAGTTCTTGAGTTTCTGAGTTTAGAAAGCAATAGGTGGGATGAGCCCTCACAGGATGTAGCTTCATCGTGATGAAAAAATAAGTGTTATCTAAGAAATCACTTAGGCTGCATCCAGGCTACCAGGCAGAGCAGGGGACCCATCTTAAACCTTCTCTGTGTCATGCTGGGGAGGGTTGGAGCATGGCTTTGAACTACCCTGAGTAAGTCCTACTTTGAGTTGTTTATCAGAAGAGCTGAGGAGCCAGGTTAGGTTCCACAAGGAAACAAACTTCCCATCTCTCCAACAGCGTGGCAGAACACTGCAGGTGGGAGAGGAACTCCCCTGGGTCTTCAGGGGTGACAGTGATTACTGTGTGATGGGGGTTTTCCTCTCCTCAAACTGTGCTGAAGGATTAGTGAGTGAATTCAGGTGCCTTTGTCCCATGTAGAAGGAAATAGGATTTGATAGTCCTATAGAAACAGACTGCTCACCTCTCCACAGCTATGGTACGGATGTTTCTGGCTTTCCCCTCAGTGCTCCAGCTGCTTAACTGGTGTTTCTGGGAGTGCCAGGAGCTGCCAAGTCTGGATACAGGGTGAGGGCTGAGTCTCCAAGTCCAAAAGATAATCACACAGTATCACTGCATTATTGTATTTCTTTCATCTGTAGATCTCGGCATGCTTCAAATGTACTAACGAAGACTAACACCATCCCGGGAAGGGTGAGATGTATTAACCAAGCTTACCAATGGGGAAAGTAAAACTCTGAGAGAAGGAATGCATTTAGACACTGGCTCCTGTCTCTGTCAGGTGCCTGCAAGAAGCTGGGCCAAAAAGGATTTGCTTAAAGCCCCACAGCAAATCGCTGGAGCAGATCTAGGACTCTGCACCCCAGCCTTTGGCTGCCTTAGCCACAAAATAGCTCCATCCCCCAGACTGGGAGAATATTGTTTCTTAATTAATTCACAGGGCTTCTCCAGATTTTGGGGGACTTTGTAAGGAACAAACCTTTGAAGTACTTTCTTGAAGTATTGGCACAGCCCCAGAAGCTGTGACACGAGCTGCTCACACTCCCAGTACTGTGACAGTCTCTAGCCTCGTCTGAATTTATGTTGGTGCCCGTTGCCTTGATGCTACGCAGAGCCAGGCAGCTCCTGCTGTGTGACTCCGCTCTTCCCCCAGCCTGGCGGAGAAAGGTTTGAGCTGTTCAGTCATTGTTTTCTAGGAGCCACTAGCCTAAGCCTGAGGAAGCAGACTGGATCCTAAGGGATCGCTGAAGAGCAGTAGACGGGATCCTGTGGGATCTGTGCAGACATATTGCTTGAGCAGCTTGTGCAGCTCCCCCCACTTTGCAGCTAACAGTGTATAACAGAAGAATTGAGTGTGAAACAGCTTCCCCGCAGACCCCATTAGCCTGCGCTGGCAATTGCCAACAGAAGGCCAGGCCACGCAGCCCTGGAGAGATGCTTGAGCTAGTACGGCGCATCTTGTCAGAGCTTCCCAAAGCAGGAGGGAACGGAGAGGCAACGAGCAGACAACTGTACCTTTTTTGCTCTTGGGCACGGGGCCGCCACTTGCCCATTGCTTCCAAGCAAAGCCTGCTCCCTGGCCCCTGCTAGCAGAGGATTCTCTGAAGGAGCTGGCTGCACTGAGGATCCTTCTGCCTCTGGTGAGGTGGGGCTTCTCTCTACCCTAATTTTCTCCCAGATGAATTTCTCCTGTGCCTCTAATTAAGCTTCCTCTTCGGCTTAGGAGTGTGGACAGTCTGAGCATTTGTAAATTACCCCATCCACCAGACAGGCTTTGTTCACCTCTCAGACCTCTAATTATTCTGTTCAGCCCCTAGAGATGAGAGATCTCCTGGAGACGGACTGAGCAAAGAATATCAGGTGCGACAGACCCTGCTTGGACAGCAGCCCTTGAAAACGTGGCTGCTGCTGCCTGGCACAAAGGGCTTTCAAGTATAACCCGAACCTGTACCAAGCAGAGCTCTGCGTTTGCACATAAAGAAGAAAAAACTCTTCCCTGCTTGCGTGGCTGGGCTGGGCTGCGGTCAGTGCCCCCGCACTGTGCGTCTCACGGGCTGGTGCCCTCCCACAGCGAGCGCTGGGCACAATTTCCTGCCAAAGTGCAGAGTTCGTGGCAGGTCTCCCTGGGCTGTGCACAGCCAGCTCTGAGCTGAGCCTCTTCCTACTTGCCATGTGCATCACTGCGATGCTCTGATCCCAGGAAAAAAGGGATGACTGTCCCTGCCCGAGGAGACGACCAGCAGCTGGAAGCACCAGAATAGGTAACTCCTGTTTGCTGTGTCCATAGCTCCCCAGCAGCAACTCCTTCAAGGAGTTCTTCGGGTGGGTAGGACAGCACCTTGAAGGCAGTGCAGGAGGCTGCTTTGGGTGAGTTTACACATAATTATTTAATATGGCATATGAGATTCAGTTCATCATTTGAAAGAGTCACGTCGCAAGTTACTTGCAATCCCTTCTCTGCAGCTCCTTCCCCACGTAGCTCAAGCAGCCTTTGTGTGTGCATGAGTATTTGGATTTGTTTACAGGAAGTATTTGGAGAATGTGGCCATTCTGGGTTTTCTGTTTTCTTATAAACAAACATGCAGGCAAAAGAGTTGGTCTCACACACTGGGCTGCGCAGGACAAGAAGTAAAGAAACTTGCCCAGCTGGGCTTGACTGGGCAGGCACAGGGAACACTGAGCCCAGCAACTCCTGCTCTAGGAAAGAGAGGTCCAGGAGCCCTGCCCAGCACCTGGCAGTCACTGCCTTGGGCACGGCACAGGACGGGTGCATCTTTGGGGGAAGAAGATGCAAGCAGTGAGTTTGCCCTCTCTCCTCCAGGGCAGGGCAGCTGCTGCAAGATCACTCTTTATGCAAAGATTAAAAGAAAAAAATGCACCTCTCTGAGCTAGCTGCTTTGTCTAAGTCTTGAATGATTTTCTGTCACTAGGTATCAAACTGTAGTTGAAAGGATTTCCCGTTGACATTTAGCAGTATTAAATTACAAAATAACCACAAGTCAGCCACTCAGTATGATATAAACAGTGGGATTTGACAGAGCTTTTTCTGGCCTTGGGGACCAATTTACTCATTTTTACAGTCCCAACTCCAGTCATCCGCTGGTAATGCACAGTGCCTTTTGGACACCATCTATTTGGAATTAGAGACACATATGGCAGAGTGTAATTACCTATTTATTCTGCTGCTGAATCAGCAAACTGAGGCTAGTTAACATTACAGCTCATAAGCCCCTTTCATAAACATGGGTCAGTGCTGGAACTGGGCAAAATTAATGCAAAAGAAAGAAAGAATTCCTATCGAAAGGGGAGCCAAAAAAATCAGATGATTTAACAGGGAAAAAATGGACACTCAATGCTTTCTGCGAGGAAGAAATCCGAGGAACCCACAGCCAGGCTTCTGGGAGGAGGGGCCTGGACCATCACTTATTCCCACTGGTGTAAATCGGGAGTAGCTGTGGAAATGTCTTGCTGAAAGTCTAAAATAAATGAGAGGGAAATCAGGCACACTGGCCAGAGCTGCGGCTCAGCTCCCTGAGGAAACAGGCAGCTGGTCTCAGCTCGGAGCTCTGCGTACTGCCACCCCAGGTCCAGCTCAGGCCTGGCTTCATGACGGCTTTTGGGCTTGGACTGCAAGTCACACTTGTTTGCACCGCGAATGGATTTAGCCCCTCGTCACCAGCTGCGACACGGTGGCTGGATGCACACAGGACCGCCTGAACCGGGGCTAAGCACACCCCCGGCTTCCTGTCCTATTTTCTGCCACCCCTTGAAGCCCTGCATGCAGGTTGTTAACCAGAGGCAGAAAGCGCTTTGCAACTCTCAGTGAAGCTGAAACATTTCCTGGTGAGTAAATGGCAAAGCAGCCAAGGTGGGGAAGGCTGCTCTGGGGGAAGGCTGCGGAGAAGCGCTGCTTGGCTGACGCGCCGCAGGGGCTTCCCCAGCCTGCCAGCCACATGGAGAGCCCCAGCCTGCAGGATTCTACGTCCCCAGACAGCTGCAGAGTGTGACGCTAACGTCTCTGGGGAACCAGACAGGAGTCGGGGCCACTCCTCGTGCTTTCACCCCGTGCTCTGCCACAACAGAGCCCAATCCCCAGTTCCAGCACATTTCCTTCTACTCGCCCCATGCAGCCTGCTGTGGGACCATGTGCTTTAGATGAATCAGGGCTTTGTGAAAGCAAAACTCCACCACAGAAAAAGGAAAGTGTCCACCAGCTAATATAGGATGGGAGGAGGGTCTGAGTCTCTTCCTCCCAGCACCCCAAGCTGGGTGCACCCATCGGCCGGGCACTCTGGGCTTCTCCGGCAGCCTGGCAGCACAGCCATGCCTGTCCTTGCCTGCGTGCCAGAGCTCCACACACCAGCAGGAGCTGCCACCAGGGACGTGGAAACCCAGGCGTGATCCCGATTGACTGCAGAGCAGCCCAGACCTCCAGCCCAGCAGGGAGGCTTTCCACCGGCCTTGGGGCTGCACAGCGGAGTGTGCTGGCACTGCCCTGCAGAGCCATGTGGCAGAGAGCGCCAGGGCACCGTGTCGTGTGTGCAGGGCTCTGGGGAATCTCAGTGCCTGTCCGCCCCTGACTGCAGGATCTAATGGCTTCTGTCTTAATCCAGGCACTGCATGTGGGTGTGGGCACTGCATCCTTGTTCCTGGGGTTTGCACATCTAAAGTCTCTGGAGATGAAGCATCGTAGCAGCAGCGCCCTGCGGGACTGCCCATGAGCGGGCAGGCGCGTGGCCATGAAGGTCACGTACTGAAAGGCCGTGTGCCCATCAGCCTGGAGTACAGGAGAGGTGCTCTAGGATTAAGTAAAGTCTGTGGTGTTGCAGTGTGACGTGCACAGGGGTGGTGGCTGGCGAGTGGGGAGGAGGGTGAGATGAGGCACAGCGTCAGGGCCCGCCGCGGGCTCCAGGCCTGGCACACAGCGCAGGGAAGGGCTGGCTGCTCACAGGACTGCCCAGGGGAGCAGGGGCGATGCTGGGCAGAGGCAGCAGGAAAGGCAGACCCTTGGGAGGGCCGGGAGAACGGCTGAACACCACAGCCATGGAGCTAGCTCTCTGCAAGGGCAGGGCTGAAGCCTCTCTTGTTTTTCTGGTTAGTGCAGTGATGTGCCGGGCAGCGCAAGCAGTGTAATGCTGCAGGCCTGGCGGGAGCTTGCTGCGCAGCAAGGGCTTGGCAGCAGCTCGGCCAGTCGAGGGCAGGGGAGGGAGGCAGCTTCCCTTTCTCTCCATATGTAGCAAAGAGGCAAAATAATAGCAGGAACCTAAGCTGCCAGCATAAAAGCAAGAGACTATTCTGGAAAGCACCGGCTAAAGCTGTAGGAACACGTTTCTCCTCCCACTGACTCTGAAAGCTTTGCAGTGATTAAGACACACGTCAGTGCCAGGAGTCCTCAGTAAGGCTATTAGGTGGTTTACCTGTGGGACAGGGCAAGGTACAGGACTTCACAATGAACCGAAGCAAGACTGAGGAGGTGGCATTGGTCCCCGTCTCCATCCAGCTGGTCCTCATTCAAGCTTCTCTCTTGCAGGGAGGTGTGTGGGTCCTGGTTTGGAAAGTACCTGGGAGCTGTGCTGTACACAGGTGGCATGTTGCAGCACTTGGCCTCATCTGGGGTGTCACCTGGCTCCTGCTATTTCAAAATAGAAAGGAGCAGTTTTCATTTCCTCTCTCTACATTAAATTTGCCACAGTGGCCAGTCACTGCCACAAACAGAAGGAGGGAACTGAGTTCCTTGGCTGAACTTTGAAACCTCAAGGACCACAGCTGATGGGGAAGGGGCTGGCACACCAGGGTGGGCACAGCCACTCTGTGTCTTTGCCCTGAAAAAACTCATGATCTGGACAAAGTTCCCTGTTCTACCCAGCACCTCAGCTTCTACATTTATAAAATGGGGATAATAATGACAAGCTTCACTGCAGTGCTACAAAGGCTGATACTTAAGTTGTACTTTTAAGCTCTTCAGAAAAAGGCATTAGTATGAAGTGAGCGTGGCATCCTGGAGCAGGCTCCTGTCCACCTGCACCACTGGCCGGAGGAGGGAGCAACCCGCATCTCCTACAGGTGCAGGCACTCTTGGCCTTGTTCCCTTTCCATTTTTACTCTTCAAAGGGCTGGGCATCTTGTATGAGGGTGTGCGGGGAGCTGGGATTTGAACTCATTAGCTTTGTGCAGCCTGCACCTGCATCTCACTTATGTCTGCAGCCTATGGGGAAACAGTTGTGGGTTTTTGGGTGGGTTGTGTTTTGGGCTTTTTTTTTTTTTTTTTTTTTTTTTTAAAAGG
>JAVJGJ010000062.1:2595525-2654775 GCA_035590215.1 Microhierax caerulescens | reverse complement strand
AAGGTTGTCTAAAATGGATGCTTCGTCCTGGTAAAGATAGAGGCCTTGGAAATATTTTTTCTGTTACCAAGTCCTATTAATGCTGCATTTATTGTGGTCACTGTTCCCTTTGTGAAGTGTCTAGTACAAGCACGTGCAAGTACTCGGCAAGTTCTATGTGCTTTTTCATCAGTAGATCTCCAAGTGCCCTAGAAGATAAGCACAGTTTATCTGGAAGCTGTGGATAACGGAATCGGGCAGTTTTGGTCTGTCTCCGTGTCACGCAGTCCCTAGCTGGCTGAGCTAACATTGGACAGCTTGGTGCTACTCAGCTGGATGGGTTCCCTTGTGTTCTCTGTCCCCTGTGCCGGGGCTGCTGTTCTGACTATTGGTGAGTTGGTTCAGCTGAGTAAATTGGTGTAAACCAAGGAACCAAAACAGGAGGGAAAAAAACCCAAAAAAGTTTAAGTAAGAGCCACTTTACTTGCTGTGGCTGCTGAAAGGACAATTTGTGTTTTCCCTAGCTGTGTCCTTGCCTTTTCCCACTCTGGGGTCAAAGGACTGCTGCAACCAAGGGTGCAGGATGTGCCCCGAAGAAAGCAGGCTGGACCCAGCTGGCCTGATGCTTTTACAGGCGCGCGGTAGCCTGTCAGCTGCAGAGCGGGCTGGGCGTGATGTGATGTAGTGGGTCTCTTCTGCTTCTGAATTCCATGTTTCGCTGCAGAGCTGTGTCTTAGAAGAAGGAAAAACCCCAAAGTGTTTAGGAGATAGAATAAGATGTGTACAAACTGAGAGGTGATGTTGGCCCAGACAATAGTTTTTTTTTTCAAGGGGGGAAGGCCAGAAAATTTGCATGCAAAATCTAGTTTTAAAACTGACTTCAAAATCATGGTGAATTTTTCCAGCAGGTTGAAATTGCTGCATGTGTCTAAATTACATAGAAAATGATGTATAAGATAGTAGTTTAAAAATTTCTTACAGGTTTGGGGGTGTGTGGTGGAGGTGTGTGCATTTGTTTTTAAAGCCAGACTGGAAGCTGCTGTCTTTCGTTAGCTGAAACGTAGGACAGGGAGAACCAAGGTTCTGTGTAACCATGTGATGAAGTGGGCAGTTCTAGAGCTTATAAGCTAAATTTTGTTTAAAAAAAAGACCACAGGGAGTTATTTTTAGCAGTGGTTTGAATGCAGAAGTCTGTAAAGCTGTCAAATACTTTTATGGGTAGATAGGTCTTTTTCTATCTTGGCTTACTTTTTATATGCATATTGGTTTGGATCAAGATTACTTCAAGTTCTAACCTATGCTAAGTATTTAAACATCTGGACTTGCTCTAAGTGCCATTGAGGTACATGTGTGAGAAGTCTCTTGGATTGTCTTTCAACATTTTAAAATATTGCAGAAAAAATATATTTATTAAATTAAAACAGTATATTTAGCTTCCAGTGTTTAGTTGCATGATACGGCTTATCACGTGGCACGATGCAGTAAATTGCAAATAATTTTACGGTGTCAGTACAATTAAAGAAATTAAATTTCTAAAGTGTTTACTTCAGCTTGGTGCTACTTTAAGTGTCTGCTATCATAGATTCCAGGCAGTGAACAGCTGTCTGTCACAGATGGGAGAGGGGGGAAAAAACTTCCCCTTAGCTTCTTACTTCTAAAAAGGTTTCCATATAAAACCAGTAGTAATGTAATCCAACCTTTTAGTCAAATTTGTTTCCTGTTACATGTTTAAGCGAACCGACAGCAGACTTTATCTATTTGAAACCAAATGGTGTAAGTGAATGAGACTCTAGGAATTTCGTACTCCAAAGCGTTCTTGAAACCTCACAAATGCTTGTTTAGCAGTCAGAATGCATTATTTATTACATTAAAAAAAAAAAAAAAGAAAAAGAAAAAAAAAAAGATTTCCAGGTAGTTTATGAATTGTTTCTTTAGTCTGCTGTGTTTCAGTAAGATAAGGTGGTATTGCCTGTCCTGTTCTTGTACTGTGTTTTACGCAACAAAATCAAGTAGATTAGAAACTGTCAAGGAAGCATGTAGCATATCTGTATTTTTAATAGCCTAAGTGCAGTGAAGTCTGAGAAAGAGCAGCTGCGAAAGCCACAATGATTTCTGGTAAGAGTGGAGTGTTTTCTGCTATGATCTCAAGATGGCAGAAATGGAATTTGTGCACAGAACTACATGAATTTAGTTTTATATTGTGAATTGGATGTGATGTTTTATAAGCTAGTACACCATGGCAATTATAAGACTTATTAAAATAGTTATGACATGTTTGATCACAAAATGCAGAAGATGGTAAGATTATTGTTTTTTTAAATTAAAAAGTTGCTCCTGCTGGCATAAAGCTTTTCCCCTGATGGTGGCTTCCTTGCTATCTTTCTCCCCCTGCTCCCTGACTATTAGCAGGTATATTACAACCCCTAGGCACTTCTTAAAAGTTTTTGTGTTTATTTGCTTTGAGTAACTTCAGTCTCCAGTTCTAGACTCCAACCTTTGTATGTGCTTCACATGATGAATCGAAGTAGGTGCCAAGCTATCCTCTGCCTTTGGACAGACCTCGGGCACCAACCCTCAGATCAGTGCATTTGCTTTTTAGGAAGGCAGTTTATTTTGTTGTTTTATCAAAGCATTGACTGGTTTTGGTTGTAATTTCAAGCAGTTCTCATTCTGAAGCTATTCTGATTTCTCTGTAGGGAGCTGGCAGGTGCAGCGGTCCATGAATGTTTCAGTTCACCGTTTCTTGAAGATGTGGCTGCGGCTTTGAACTGAGTTATCTCAATATAACGTGTAATATACTTTTTAAAATTTAATTATTTTTTAGTTCAGTGGATGGATTGTTTGTGTAACATCAGTTGGAAATTGTGTTGAAGCTTTTTTCCAAGTGTGGAGACGCTGCTGAGGCTGTTCCAGAACCCCCCTTTGGGAGCGAGCCTGCTGGTTAGGGGGAAGAGATGACTCCGATCTCGTGTTGCCGGTGGTGGAATGCCGTGTGGGAGTGCTCCCTGGCGTGTTTCAGGCAGTGCTAGTGTGGTGAGCCGAAATCCCTACAAACCAACCCAACTGAGGAATCAAGGGTAATAAACCCGAGTGTGGCAACGCTTGGCAAAAGGGCAGAGATTCCCGGTTGAGCAGGGGGTTGATAATGCCTTGCGCTGCCACAGCTATTTACGAAATGAATGGCTGTCAGCAGCCTGGCTGGTGCATCCCCCAGTGTGCATCTCGGCATTGCCAGGGGACAGCTGAGGGACCTTCCTGAAGAGGTCTCGGTGTCTCATTTCAGTGCAGCGTCCCACCTTCCGGGCCTAAAACGTCCTCTGGTATTTGACCAGGGTGGGATTCCCCCGGACTGGTTATGCTGGCCATTTGGGGGATGCTTTCTCCATCCTGCTCCTCCACACACCATATCCAAGTGAATCATAGTCACCTCACCTAGTGCCCTCGTATTTAGGGGTCAAAAACTGAACTGATAAGAGCTGTGACCCCGTGCCCAGCCTGCTGACAGAGCAGGTGTTGCTCCACACCCTGGGGAGGATTTGCAAGTCTTTCATTTTGCAGGGCTCAGCGACAGATCCTGTTCTCCCGTTACTTTTGTTGTTTGGTCCTTGAGAAGCCCACTTGCTACAAGGCGGGAAATATCCACCAGCCTCTTGAAAACTCATGGTGTGCATGAAGCGGAGCTTTAAGTCCATGCTGACAGGAAGAATGGGTGCTGGGTAGTTGGGATCGCTCCCTCGGAGAGCCAGTGTGCTGGGAGGTAGCGCAGCCCAAGCTGTTTTGTCCATGCTTTTGCTGCTCAGCGGTGCTCGCTTCCGAGGCAGCCGCTGTCTCCGGGCTCAAGTGGTACAAGATAATCTAAATTCCATTTTTTCTTCTTCCCTTAGAGCCAACTGTCCTCTTTTGCTTGGGAGAGTAACTTCTCTCTTAACCTAGTGATTTTTAAATTGTGGAGTTGGACACCAAAATCACTGCAGATGGTGCAATAACTGGGGAATGTCGACCTACAGGATGGATTGCAACTTCACAGTACATTCAATACAATTCCTTTCAGGAATTTCAGTTTTAAGTATCGGTGCTGTTCTTAACCTTGCAGATGCTTGTCTCTGCCGTCCTGAAAAGGAGAGGGTTTTCTCCTTGTTGGAACATTCTGTTTCTTGCATAGGAACGCTGAATGCCAAGCCTGTCTTGGAGAATTTGTGGCTGGTTCTGGTTCTCTGAGCATACACATACGTCATTGCAGTGAGAAGATGGGGAGAAAAGCTGCAGATATTTTAAGGTTCCTTTCCTCCAAGAGTAGGGACTCAGGGTAGAAGAAATACCAGCAAACATGGACACAAAAATTCCCTCTTTCATTCATGGAAGTTCTGCTTTTATTCTTTAGTGCTGTCACTATTTCATTAGCAGTTTTGTCAGAGTTGTGCAAAGCAGAAGTCTCAAAAATGTTAAACTGGAACAAAAAAATCCAAAACAACCTTGGAAAGGTTTTTAAAAATATATGAATGTATTCTGAAGAAGCGAGTCAGCTGCAACCTTGTGTGTCTATGCTACCCTTTAATCACTGGTGACTTTGAGCTGTCACTATATTAAGAACCAGTGCTGCCTTTTGTGGCAGTCTGTATATACTGAACTCAGTATATATAGTAAATATTCTTGCTGTGTTTTCATAATCATTCTACTTAGAGTAAGCGCTTCTTGGGTGGGTATTACAAATCTGTTAATCTTTGTGGTATTTATAGGGTAATTTTTAACTCTCTTGAGCTTCTTACTTCCTTGCGGGTCAATTACTCAATTTATAATGTTATGTCAGTTGTAAGAACTTCACCGTCCAAGGGTAAACATTGTTGGGTATGGTTCTTTACCTGTGTTTGCTCTTAGTCCTTTGTATGTTAAGGTATGCAATAACTTACTCTGTGACTTATTTATTGGGATTTCTTTTAGTCTCCCTGGTTTGTACTTTGAAGTGTCTAAAGTTGACCTGTTATTTTAGTTTTTTGCTTCGTGACTAATGCAGGGAGAGGGAGAACTTGCAGCAGTTCTTTCTGAAGGAAAGACTGTTAAGTTGCAGCTACTTAAGTCAAAATTGCTGCAAATAGTGTTTTAAATATTTTTGATTTGTCTGTTGATGAAACTGGTTAGTGTAAGTCAAACATTTTGCTGCATTGCGAGCAGACAGCTCTCTAGGGAAGGGTTTGGCTCTAGTAGGGGGAGGGATGGCTGACTTGATTTTAAGTTCTTGCTGTAGTTGTCCATGTTAAAGTGAAAATCTGCTCTGACTCTATGGGGTTTCAGTTGGCCCATGGAAAGAGACAATCGATTCACCTCCTGGCACTGGAGTTTTTCTTGAAATTGCCTTTCTCCTTGCTCCTTTTGCTTCTGTCAGTGCTACCACAGCACTGTGACCTGATGGTGCTGATCCTTGTGTAGCAAAGGGACGTGCCCTCTTTCCATAGAGTTAAGTTTGGAGCTGTAGGGTGGGAGAGAGGTGTGCGTAGTCAAGTAAATTGCTGGTGAATTGGAAACCCTGGAGTTGGGAAGCATCCATCGTCGCTTGTGTGGCCATTAGCTCTTAGAAACAATGTAATGGTAGGAGATTTTCTGGAAAGCCTAATGTAGATAAGGCCAGAGATGCTGAATAGTCTAGTGCTGAAGTTTCTTCCTTTTATTACCTGTGAATCCTGAAGTGTAATCTACCGGCTTTGTTTCTCTTATGCTTTTCTGATGTATATTTTTCAAGATGAAGCTTCTGCTGCAAAAGCAGGTTTCAGCATCTGTGATGGCTTTTTGAGGATCTAGTAAGTCCCCAAAGGACCCTGTGTTCTAGTTGCAATTTTCTTTCTTCCCAGGGGTAAGCTCTGATTTATTCTCGTAGACAAACCCACTTTGTGGCATTTTTGGTATAACATAGATGGTTCTCAGTGAAGTGCCTGTTGTTTTCAGAGATTCAGCCAGGTGGTTTGTTGATTTGTTCTGGGTTTTGGGTATAGGAAGGTCAGATGTTTACTGCCTCAGCATTGTTTGTTCCATCAATAACAAGGCAATGAAAAGCAGTATTTTAGCACTGCTTGGACCATCCTTTCCTTGTCACCTTATTCACATCTAGACACATCTTTTGAAGTATTTGATTTTAGGTTTTCCTAAAGGCAGCTGTGTATGAGAGCTTTGTGCTTGTGTCTTCTCTTCCGCACAGCGTGGCCGTGGCATGGGTCTCTGCGGTGCCTTCTGCCTTTTGTCACCTTTATTTCTGAGTTTGCGGGACTGGCAGGAGAAGCTGGCAGTGTCTTTCCTCTTACTGGTGTGTCTGAAGTTGGTCAGCTGGAAAAGCTGAAGTGAAAGTGAAGCCTGCATTGGCAGGAGATGAGTGGTGTGTGTGTCTTTAAACCTGTTTTCATGTGGTGCTCCAAAGGAAGTAAAGTTTGAAATGAATCATCCATCACGAGTATTAACAGACTTTGCTGAAGACGCATATTATCTTTCCTATTGTTCATCTGAAATTGAGGACAGCTGAGTGCCAGCTTGCTCATTTTTTTGGTGACATAGATGGCACTAACGAGTTTGATAAAAGCAGCTAGATGATGTGGGGAATGTAGTTTCCCTGTGGTGACTCTCTTTAATTTGCTATACAGGACCATACTTAAATTTCTATCGGCAGCAGTAATAACCAGGGTAGCTTTTGTCATGCATCCAATATATTGCATTAATTCCCCTCCAGACTCAGTTGCTGTTGGCTGTAGATTTTCCTTCACGCTGTTACCATAGCATGAAATACTGGTTCTTGCAAGTATGTAGCTGTATGTTTAGCTGAGAGCATGCGGCAGTTACGCTCTTCCATAGACTAACTATCATTTTACAAGTAGGCTTTTGGCGTGATTCAGACTGTAAACTCTTCAGGGAGTGAGTCATCATGCAGTGGAGCTGGGGTCATTTGCTGTGCTGAAGCAGCTCTCCTTGCCATCTCCCATGTTTTAAAGGTTGGGTTGACCTCCAAAACTGGCTGGTGTAGTCCTGCCTCTGCCTCCCTGCACCAAGGGTTTGTGGGCTTGGGACTTGCATTTACCTCTCTCACCTGGGTTTGATCTGAAATAGTTCAGGTCTGTCAACTAACTGGTAGATGTTGCAAATTCATTAATAATTTTTTTCTATTTAAATAAATACTTTCTTTTTCTTCCACATAATCCCCTTTTCCACACGTTTACTCCTCTAAAACAAGTTGTTATGCAGCTCTTGGTCGTAGCGTGGGAAGTCTGTCCACTGACAGGAATGTGTGTTACCGAAACAGCTTTGTTGTTTTTATAGAAACCTTGCCCACACACTCCTTTTGCTTTCCAGATATCTAGAAATCCCTGCAGGATCCTGCTGCCATCACTGTGGTGACCCACATTATTTTGTGATGCTATCTAGGGGTTAGAGCAAAGCAGAGTATGGAGCAAGGACAGGCATATTTTGTCCCCATCTGTGACTCCAGTCAAATTGCTGTGTCACTACTAACTTGTATTTTTCTGCTAGCTCTTTAAGCTGGTTTGTTTTCCATTTGGTTAATTTGAACCTATCCTGTCACTTATTTTTTTTCCTGCTTTTGCACTTGCATTGCCCTGTTGCTTGCTAGTTCACTGGTTGAGGATAGCTGTGTGTGGATTTTGCTGTACTTAAAAAAAATATTTCTGATGATGAGTAGCATGTTATTCACAGGTATTAATAAGGTGTCAACATATTTTGCATTGATATTACTAAACAACATTGTAGCTTATTTTGAAATACTACAAATATTTGTGGTTTTTTTCTGAAACAAAGCTTTGTGTTTGTGCAAGTATCTGATGGTAAACAGTTGGTCTTTGCTGATGAACTGGTCCATGGCAGATATTTTCAGTTGTGTTCTGCGTAATTACTCTTAAAAACTGGTAATTTGAGGTGGTTGGAAAACTACTTTTTACTTAGTTCATGGCTTGCTGAAAGCTAAATTGCATTCTGTGCCTCAGCTGGACTTTTTTGATTCTCTCTTTTAACTGCATTAGCACTTTAACTGTAAGTCCTGCTCATGGCTGCGGCTGGTCGGTGCACGTCTGGGTGTAGATAGAACAGATGCTGCATTTTGACAACATAATGTAAAGGCCTTTGCAAATGTCTGTTAATTCATTGGTTTCATGCTCTCTGACCCAAGTGCTTTTTTTGTTGTCTGAAGGACTGTGTAGTACCTGTAAAACAAGTGTGAGGTAGACCCCAGTTTTAGGGGGCAGGAGAGACGAGGGCAGGGCAAGTCAGGTCCTCAGCCCTCTAGAGACTTCTCAGATAAGAAACAGGATGTGAAACTGTGGAGCTGCTGTCTTGGTAAGTAAAGCGGAATTTTTCTAGCAGCCTCACAAAGGTGAATTACTGTTCCAGCAGCACAGCGTTAGTCAGAGATCAGCGCGCGGTGTCTTGGCACTCAGCGGGGGCTGGGAAAGAAATGCAGGGTGGTGGGCAGGGTAGAAAATTTTTGTTTGCATGAGTAAGCTTATGGTTTTTAATAATCTGATACTACAGCGTTTATGCTTCAACACTGAAGTTTATTAGAATAATAGAAAATTGTTACATAGAGGGCAGAATATAGTGTGAAATGTGATTTGTCTCTTATACAGAGCTTGCACATGTAGTTATAATTTTCTTGAAAGGTTATTTCTCAGTTTCTCTTCAGAACATTCTGTGCAGGCCTTTGCTGTAGAGGAAGAAAAAAAATTGGACCCAATTTAAATAGACAAGTCTTGTGAATCCTGAAAGAATTTGGGCATTTAGCCCAGGAAAGGGAGAGTTCTCTGGAAGAACTTCATTAACCCTGTCTGTCACCAGAATAAGTAATAAAAGTAGCTACGCAGACTTCATAAAGAACAGATCTTTTTTGTTTCACCCTGAAGCCTAGATCTACAAGGTGCTGGTGAATGAATCTTGTTCTTTAAGGAAGCCTGTGCCTATGTGGGAAAGGAGATTAAGATCTGTTACGTACAGCAATGTAGAAGTGTGGGTATGAACTGAAGAGCTGCATTAATTTTTAGAAAGAAATTTATTTAGAAAGAAATATTAGTTCCAGATACTCGGGAACGCTTAGGGAAGCAGGCTATTTTATTTAGTATCAATAATATACCTTATATAGCAGTATTGATAATGCAGTCTTATTTAGCATATGTTGAGGCAGAAAAAATACAAACATGTTTATAACATAGCTATTTTTGTAAGTAGAAAAATGTCAAATCTTTTTACACAGGGAAGAGTTTCTGCTTCCGTTTGGCTGTTACTTGCAAGATCCAGATGCTGTGGACGCTCTTCCTGCCATGCTAGCATCTGGCTGCCTGGAAGTTTTGCATAAGGCTTTGTGAGGTGGCTTTGAAGTTGCCTTTGGATTTGAATCTTATGCATCTTTAGGTTGGCTGGGCTGAATAATTCTTGGCATCATTTCCTCTTCTGATTATGAGAAATGTGAATACTTCAGGCTGTTCTGATGTTTTGAAGTTGGGTGGACATACATCTATATATAATCTTCCACTGTTCCATTTCCCTCTGAGACAGATACATTGTCTATTAAAGATGCAGATTAATGGCTCTAGAGATAAACTGCGTGAACAGAGTGGTTACAGCGGGTTTCATGGATTTTAAACCTTGGGCTTGCTCCTTTACATTAAACATTTGAGAAATTACAGCAATATTTCAGAAGTATCTTTTGTGAGGTTTGCTTAATATTTGTCAAATGCTTGGAAGTGTGCTAATTAAAAGGTTTTTATCAGTGCTCAGTGGTGGTGTTTCTAATCACATATGTATATATGTGTGTATTGAAAACTTTGTTAGGATTTAAAGTCATATGTTTTTTAAGGTTTCTGAGAACAGTTTGGACTGAACAGTACAAGTTTTGGGGCTGTAGCAGCAGAGGTGTGTGGTTGTTTGGTTTTTTTTTTTTGTACTTTGGATGTTACTTCTTTTGTTGTCTTGCTGACTTAAGGTGGTCTGTTTGCCTGTGCTCTTGTTAGTTTGAGGTGGTTAGTTGCTAAAGGTGCCTTGTTAGGAACAAGCTGTGGAGGTATTAGGGCTTCTTAGTTGTGCGTGGTAGAAACTTAATTTAGGGATGGGTTTAAATTGGATGTTTTCGGCATAGGATGGGAACAGTCTTCCCTGCTACTTGATTTCTGGCTCTTCTTTTTTACAAAGGCTCTTCAGATGTTCATCAAGAGTGGAAAACTGCATTTCACATGTAGCTTGTCAACTCGCTGGTCATACAGTAGGTTTGCTTACGTATGTGTGAAGGCTGATTGTTCCCTTGGTGCCGAAGGGAGACTGTACAGCCAGTGTGATAATAAGCTGGCACTGCTGGTACAGACGGTGCACGGTTCATAGCTGTATGTGATGTTACTTATTTCAGTTATGATTTAATGATGTGATAATGTCTGGCAGTTTCTGTGAACGTATATGTTATGAATACATTTCCAGCTTATATTTAATCTTTCCTTCATCAGAAATGAATGAATTCTGAGAAGGATAACAGAAATGTTCTTAAATAATTTGGCTTCAGGCTTGAAAGCCTTATTGCATTATAAATTAAAAGGTGAGCATGTTGTTGCATGCTTAGTAAGCAATACAGTAAAATTCCAGGTAGATTTGGTATGTGTTTATTTTTAACATGTGTTTCGTTAGCACTGATAGTGGCCTGAGAGGTGTGTCTCTAATGTTTCAAAGGTTGTAAAAATGAATATAGTGAGTACTTTTGGAATGCTCAAAATTGCAACTAGAAGAATATTGAGGTATGTTGGCTTCTTAATGTAAGTTAAAACTTATGTAAGTGAAAACTTCCTGCTGTTGCTGTACTGTATTGGTTCTCATCACAGGAACTATTGTCACTTTATATGCTGCTGACTGCTATCCATCCTCAGTTTTGGGTATGAGTATGTATTTGGTATTCATCTATACGTTAAACATTGTACATTAATATTTACGTGTGGTGTTGCACTAGGAAATTCTGTGCAGCCAAGTAAATGGTAGGAATAGTCCAGTTAGGCTGGTGAAAAGGAACATTTACCTTATCACATTGATTACTTGGTCATAACTATAAATCACCAAGTATCTTGGCCCCGATCCTAGGACTGTTTAATGGCAGCCGTGTGAAACCATCCCTTGTAATGGACGGGCTGAGCTGCATAGCATCTAATGTGTAGTTAGAAGACCTGTACAAACGATTATGTCCTTTGATTTGGGACCAAGTTCTAGGGAGCAGATAGAAAAAAAAAAACCCAACCCCCCAAACAAAACAACAACAAAAAAAACCCCAAACCTAGCCCTTAACTCAGATTAAACATTTCTGAATACAAATTAGAAGTAAAATGACTACCTTCCTGGTTGGTGGTGACAACTGATGAATTTAATGGGCATATGAAACATTCTATCAAAAGCATTGTATAAACTCAACTAATACAGCCAGGGAGGGGAGAATACTGTGCCAGACCTTGCTATTTTCAAGTAATTTTACTAGATTATGTCCTCAAACTAGAATACAGAGTATTTGAAATTATAATCTTGCTTGCTTGAAATTGGAATAATGGACAAGAGCTGGGTGTTGAGTGCTTTGAAAGAGAGTGGGAGGTTTGACAGAGATACTTAATTATTGGCAGGAAGCATTTGTTTTATTGACATTTACAGTGAGATGGCTCCAAATAGCTTTAAATAGTTGACTTAATGTCGTTTTGCTTCTAGGTATGGAACAGTGAATTACAGTGTCTGTCACAGCATTTGTTTAATGAATATCAGTTGTTGACATAGTATGAAAAAGCTCTAGGGCTTTTCAGCCACTTTATTAAAACATTCTCAGTTAGTGGATTTTGTGTCTTTGAGAAGCCAGCACGCCCTAACTGCCTGTTGAAAATCTAGTTTGCACAAGCTTAACAAAAGGTCTGCACAAAGTCTTGAGGCAACCCCATCTGCACCTGCGTTCAGGGCAATTCCAGTGCTTGTATAAGGGAAGGTGTAATTAAACCACCCTTCTGCTCAGTGGCCAATTTGTTACAAACATCCTCACCCTTTTTAGGGGTTTATAAATTGCAGGTACAGTTTTCACTGGGGGCTGTGGCTTGGTTTCTGCATTTTGATTGGGCAACAGCTACTTGTAAAATTTTGCCTGTATAAATAAATAAAATTTTGTATTTTCTGACTGTGAGGTCTGTCCTGTAGTTTGAATATTCGTAACTTCTTTTAATACGAATTATTTAAGGTTGGATGAGAATATGCTTCTAAAAGTTTTAGAGTAGATCCACCTATTAAATGAATTTCAAGTAAAGGTTGAGTTAAAAAACACATCTGGGGACTTTGGCACTTAAAAATATTGATAAAGAAGATAGTACTTTGAAACACCACTACTGTCTTTAACTGTCTTTGGTGACTGATTTTTTTACCATTTTTAGTACTGGATCTATGGCCTACTCTTTAAAGCTTCCCTGATATTAGAGACTGGGAAGGCTGATTTCTGCCAGCTTTCATTTGCCATTCAGTTTATGCTAATGAGGATGAGTAAAGTTACATTAGATAATATATTAGTATTTTGGTCATGGACAACATCACTAAATGTAACAAAGCTGTGTAACTGAGCGATCTTAATGCATTGCTTTTAAGAGTTTGTTCACGCTCTATATATTTTACATACACCTGCAAAGCCCGAGAAAGCAAAACTCGCACTGTGTTAGCGTTCGCATGTGCGTATCTGTAGGTACAGTTTCATCTTAATGGCAAGCCTAAAATTTTGACACTATTTGCTGGTGATATATCTGCACCCTGTTGAACAGTTTGTGCTTTGGTTCCCTCGCTGCAGCCCGGAGCGGTCGGTAAGGCAGCGGTACGGCCCTGGCTCTGCAGGTATCCGTGCCTCTGCAGCTCCAGCCAGCTGTGCTGAACGGTTCTGTACTGAACATATTGAACTGTGCTCCTGCAGCGTTCTCTCCTGTCTCATGCATTTCAGTGGCATTCCTCATGTTGTTTCCTTTAACATTCATATTCATATTTTTTTTTCAGTGTTGGCAGGTGTGTATTTCACATTAACATGAGGGGTTTTTTGGATGTTAGGCTGCTATTTGCTTATGGTAATTTCCAGTCATCATAAGGTGACTGTTGAGAGAGATGAGCAGAGAGGAAAAAATTGTCAAGCATTTACAGTAAATACTCTCTGCTTTTGGAAATGCTGTCAGAAGTTTAATTGTTAGGTTCAAGTAAGTTTGTCATGTGCCAGACAGTATCAGTCTGCTGTAATGAATGGGTTACGCACTTCACCAGCAAAAAGGGAGAGTGAGAAACCAAGGGATGCTCAGGATTTCCTGTCACCTTGCACTGCAGAAGGAATGGGGTAGGCTTTTTAACCTAGCCTGTAATTAGGTTTTGCATGGAAGCATATATTACTGCGCTTGCTTTGCCAAAGCTCTTCAGTATGATGGATGAGATTTAAAGGTTGATCTGACTAAATTGCAATGAGAATACTAACGACAAAGATATTTCTGTTGTGAACTATTCCTACCAGACATCATAGCTGTGACAGAAATGGTGTAAGATAATGGACAATAAAAGTCACTCGAAAATAATACTCTCCTAGGATTGGGCTGCCTTCCCCACAGCACGTACCCTGAACCACAGCGATAATGTAATCATAAGCCAAGATCATCATTTAAATATATAGGTAATCTCATATAGTATCCTGACAGATTTATTTTATGAGCAAGCAAGAGGAAGAATATTACTGGGCAGTAGAGAGGAAGAAAGTGTTACTGATGTGGTTGTGTTTATTTTGTAAAATAGTTTGCACTGCTCCCGTCTTTGGGGACTCTGCAGTGAGCGGCATGCTGATGGCTCAGGGGAGTGGGGGAGACTGGGCTCCCACCGGCAGCGCCTCTGCTGTGGATATCGGCAGCTCACTTAGGAGCCTGCCTTGTGTGCATCGGCAGATTTTATTCACCATTAATCTCAATTCTTTGTATACGTTAAAAGATAGAAATTTGTGCATTAGTTTAAGTAATGTGCTTGACTGTGTTTAAACAACTCGTGAATTTCTGGACCTATGTACGACTTGCCTTTTTTGTTTTACATGGGCGAGGTACCCAAACAGAGCTGCTTGCCTCCCCTTCCCAAGTCCCCATGTAGCAAGAAGATAGGAGAGGGATGTAGTAACTGGGTGGAAAAGCGAGTATATCTCTCTCACATGACATTTGAGGGCATTGGGGCAGGTCAGAGGCATGAATAGCCCCTCAACGTTTCCAGGAAGGGCACAGCTGCGCCACGTCACAGCCAGGAGCGCTGAGACTCCTCGAGATGGAGTCGTGTCGCTTTTGCAGTAGGAAGCGGTGCGAAAGTGGAAAACCTTGTCGTTTATTGCGCAGAATATCTTGTGGCAGTACCGGGGTAAGCTGGAATCGCTGTGTCTTGTTCTGCATTTACAAAGCCGTTCGCCGTGCAGCCTCCCGTCCGTTAGGGAAGGAGCCGCTCAGCGCAGTGCCACCGCTGTGTCCCCAGCTGCCGAGGATGGGTTTAGCGGTGGTTTGGGTCTGGCGGTGCCTCCCGTGCTGCGGGCAGCAGCAGAGCTGAAAGCTGAGCACATGGAAGCAGCTGGTGTGTCTTGCAGCAAGGTGAAGACGGTTGTAACGCTGAGCGCTCAAAGCACTGCTGCTTTGCTGTCTCCTTTAGAGGTGCATGGCCCTGTCGTGTTGATTATACATCTGGGAGCAGATAATTTGGCCTGTAGTTGAGTTTGAGGCATCCAGAGGCACGTGGTGATACCAGATGAGGCTGGTCACAGCTGTTTCGCCAAGCCAGTGCAGAGAGGAGCTGCACCCGGGGCAGTAGGGTGTGTGAGACTGACTGGCAACATGCTCATGAGGTTCTGCTCCTTAATGAGTGTCTTGTAACTAATGATTTTGGCCTTTGCTACCGAGTGCCCTGGGCTGTTCTGCTCTGAGAATGCCACCTGTCAGGTACCTGCAAGGTCCCACAGGATTCCACGGGGGTTTGTGTTTTGTTCTCTTTCTACTGATTCAAGGTCTCTGATGGATGGGCTTGGGGCGTAAAGGCAGTTGGGCACCCAAAGAGGAATTGCAGGCTGGGACATGTTAGGGGACCTCGCTGCACAAGAGGGTTTTTATTTTCCCTTGCTTTGTAAAAGCTCCGGGTTACCTGAGAGTGCTGCCACTGTTGGCAGTAATAACTGTGCTGCAGGAAGGTGACAGTAGGCAGCAGGATGATTAAAGACTTTGATACCAGTTGTGTTGCTGTGTGGGTGGAGTCGTCTTTTTTAGGTGTTTTGGCATACTAGGGCATACATTTTGTATTTCTCCTTTTTGTTATTACTGCCCTATGGAGTGGAGGGCACATGGTGATAGAAACCTATGTCAAGTTGTAGTTTGAGAGAATAAGCTGCTTATCCCATGTGGGCTTTGATCATACTCCCCAATGTGGTGTTAAATTTATTTTGAACTCTGAAGAGAGTCACTGAGTTGCCTACAAAACTACTGAGATACGAACCTGAAGAAAATGAGGTGGAAGGTTTTGGTACCTTGGGTGTTTTCAGTGCATTGTTTTCAAAATCCCTCAGCTTATGCCTTAGGATCTGTTGGGAGAAGTGAAGCACTGCTGTGCTGAATTCAGTTATATTTTCTCAAATAATTATTTATTTTAAATAATCTTATACTTCCATTGTTTTCAGAAACTGTTTCCCCCAGTGGATCAGGTACAGTTAAAAGAGTCCTGCACCATTCAGTTATATGGGAGCTGCCATTTTTTGTGTGTGGCTCTGGCCTGTCATGATGTCTTTATCGTATTAGAAGATTAAAGGCTGCTTTAACAGAGCAACATATGTCTCACGTTATTTATACTGCGCAGCGAAGTACCGATATCTTAATAATTGGAAATAGCAGCATATATCTATTCATCAGGCTTCCCGTCTGGTTTTGGTGTGATAAAGGTCCTTTTGTGGTTGGTGCAGAGGGAAGTGAGCCTGCAGAGATGGCACATATACAAGGGAATTGATTTTGCCTGATGTTCAGTGATCATAAACCCCAGTATTTGAAAGTAACCTGAACTGCTGACACTTTTTGTGTTGTAAAGTTATAACATTGGTTGTCAGTCAAACAAAGTAATTTGGAGTTTCTCTGGCTGATGAAAATTGACCCTAAATACTAAAACAATTGTAATAACGTCCTTAACACGACTTGGCTGGAATATCCTGGAAGTAATGCTGCATCAGGAGAACTTTGGTGAGATCTTCCTTCCTGTGCTGCTTTTACGAGTAGACACAAACATGGTTATCTGCTCTGCTTACTCCTTCCTCTCTCCAGGGCTGGAACCCAGTTGCTGCCATTTGTTTTTTAGTGCGTAGTTCCCAAAGCAGATAATCACTTTTCTGTAGGTAGAGGTATATGCTTCAGTTTTGATTAAAATAGGGTGGAAATGTGTCTTCAAAAGCTGGAAAATTCTGCAAGACATTTTATGAACTGCATGCAGTCCTTCCTTTTTTGTATGTGGATTTTTGAAGCATATGTTATTGGGGACTTATACATGTATGAGACACTTGAGTATTCGCGGTAATTCCAGAAAGCTGTTAGGTTGCTCTTGTAATGCCTTTCACAGATGATGATCCTGTTCTCTTATCCACTTTCTGGGAAGATATGTGATGCTTCATGCAATTTAAAAATGTTTTAATGTACTGTCATGGCCAAGACCCAGTGTGAGTCTGTTTGACACTGCAAAGTTTCATAGGAAATTTGGAAGCAGGAATAAAAAAGCCTGTCACTTGAGAAGTAAAAGTGCAGAGCTATAACAAAGTAAAAATGTGACAATGTTTAAGAGAACTTATTCCAAGACCTTTTGTCTTATTTCCTACTATTTTCTTTGGCTGTTTAAACTGCCGATTTTTTGATTGGCAAGATTAAAAAACCCTGAAATTATTTGTCTGCAACTGCTTCCCTCTGTTGTTCCCCACCCCCCTTAATAATAAGGAAGTGAGACTGAATCTGGAGCGTTATTGTCACTGCTAGGTTTTGTGTTAGTAGCTTTTTTTCTTCCCTATTTCATTTCTTTGAATCAGTATTGTGTTAATGGTACTGTTGCTGCTGACAAGCCACATGTAAAGTAAATCTGTTGATCTTGATCCAGCTGTTAGTAGAGTTACATCTAACATACACCAGGATAGTAGATGTGTTTTCTCCCAGCTGTCCTGCAGGTCAGGGACTGAATTAGGTAGAGACGCATAACTTTGGTTTAGATACTGCGATCACTGGTTCTAGATGTTGGTGAATTAAGCGTTGCATTTAAGATAGCTACTTCAGAAAAATGATTAAAAAATAATTCATTGCCTGTTAATATCAATGTAGGTTAGTGAGGCATTACATGCTTTACCTAAATGAAATGTGATGTAGTTTAGGCTTTTGACAGCGGTGTGATTAACATTCACATGTTGCTGTATGTAGAAACAGCTTCTCTTGGCGGGAGATAGTTCCATCCCAACCTGTATAGCCTGAGTGAGGTGGGAGGTTGTAACTCATCCAGGTAACTTTGAGAAGATCATTCCTTTCCAAACAAATAAAGATGCGGCTTTTGGTATGCTACATCTCATGAAATGCTAATGTAAATTACAAGGAAGGGTTTCATGGTAGCTGTTGGATTCCATGAGATAATTTAATGCACAGATTGTGTAGCCTGAAAGGAGTGATGGGGTAAGGGGTAGCTGAACACATTTAAACGTTTCTTACGTGTTTATGGTTTTCTTCGTTAGTCTAAAATAACTCTGACGTAACATGCTGCAGCTAATACAAACTTACTTCAGGACTAGTAAAATGCAGCTCAAAATGTGGTTACTTCCTCAGGAGAACGCAAGTATCTGGCATGGGGGTGGAAGTCACTGGCTTTAAGCTGTTGTATCGGACACTGTCATGTTTCTGCTCAACACTTTCATGTTTAAAAATACAATTGCAATGTTGGTTCAGTTAGACTTTTTAGAGAGAGTCTCAAAAACCTTGTAGAATTTTTAGAATTGCAGTTCAGTGCAAATGTGTACCTTTTTTGACATAGCAAAGTGCCTTTGTGTTGTTGGCTGCTATTTGAAGACCCTCCACAAAGCCCATTCCCGGGGATCCCCCTTCCAGTCTACCTATAACATGTGCTTGCCAATAGCCCAGAATAGCTGAGCTGACAGCTTTCAGCAGGACACGCTGTCCCGTAGGTGTCAGCGGGCTTGGAGCTGGTGTCATGTGAGCTCTGCCGTATCTCTTTTCAAAGCTGGTATTTTGTTCTTCTTCCTTTGCTTCCAGCTGTAGTGCTTTAAACAGCGACCAAACCCAAATACTCCGCCTAATACATTCCCATACAGCTCATGGCAGCTAAGCTTCTGAGCTGTTAATTGCCCTCCCGTTGTCTAATCTTTACAGTAAGTAATTGTACCTTGAGTTTCCTTACGGCAGCTGGAAAGTTACAGTTCTCTTAGGAATGTTCCAGATTTATGTGTGATCAGACAACTCGGGTTGTTGTCTTCAGAGAACCCTTTTCTCTTTTTGAGCTTCAGTCCTTTTTGAAGGCAAGATGAAGTAGATACGATGTTTGATCAGTGTTAGACTGCAGATATTTTGCATGATGCTGCCTGGACATGCCTTTTATCTCGAGGCTTGAAATGTGAAATTTCTGAATTCCTTTTGGAGATAAGTGGTTGAAGCGAGGCTCTCAGTAGCCTGCAGTCCATAGCGGTGTTTTCTCTGTGCTTGTGGACTTAGAAGAGAAAGAACATGTGTTACATTCTCCCTTCAAGTAAGCAGCCTTTCTTCAAATCATGAATAATAAAATACGTAAGATAGTTTTTTCAGAGTAACATAAGTTAGCAATTTCATAGGACAGCTTAATTAAGAGACATCTTTATTTTTCAAGTGTTCACCTGGTTACTAATAAACCGACAGATGCCTGATGCTGAAGGAATCTTAAAATCAAACTTCATATTAATAGTGATTATCCTTTTCTCACTGGAGTTTCATAGTACTGACTTAGAAAAACTTTTTATTGAGAGCAACCCATGTGTTGGCTTGTCTATATGCGTCAGGTACTCCAGCCCTCGCAACCCTTCTCTGGTGAGTGTCTGTTAACAGAGTGGTAGTTCATTTGCTTGAGGAATAAGAAGAGCCTTTTCCCTACTCGCTCCCTGATGTCGTGTGTGCACGTGTTGCAGGGGCTGCTGGTGGGACAGGTCTGCTGGAGCTAAAGGCTTGTTTTACTGACAACTGTTAAAAGAACCGAGCATGACTTGCTACAGAAATTCTTCTGCATCATATTTTCTCCCCCACTCCCTCAAATATTTAAAATATCTCTGTATTTTAAATTAAGTTAGTCACTGCCCAAGTGCCAAGCATGCACTATTAATACAGTAATGAGGTCAGGTTGTGTTATTTCACTGAGTGAGTACTTGCCAAAACGCTTCAAGCGAGTTTCTGCAAATGCTTGTGTTGGCCACTAAATCTTCCCTTGTCACCCTTGGGCTTCTTGTCGCTGCTAAGGACAGCAACAGTGTGACTCTGAATTACGTATTGCCTAATGTGTGTGTGGATAATGAGTAGCTAGCTATGAATAACATTCTTAAATAAGCCCAAAAAAACTTGCATACAGCCCTTTGTAGAGAAGGGATGTTAGTGCATTTATTGTGCGTGTTGCATGTATGCTGTGAATGTATTTTGAGGACTGGCTTTGCTCGGGGCTAGAGCCTGACCCCCCAGCGTGATGTGGGGCAAGGAGCACTGTGATCTCCTCTGAGAATGTCCCCAAAATAGTTTATAAAACTAGTGGGATTCATTCTAGAGTCAGGATGTTGATGGTAATAGTTCAAATATGGGTTTTGTTTCCTAGAAGGGACAGAAAATATGTATACGTTTAGTCTCGTACACTTCTGCAAACAGATGTATCTGGAAGACTTTCAGCCAAAAGCCCGAAACTGCCCCCCGTTAATGTTCACTACTGCACTCCTAAAATCCATGCAGGGCTCTGTGTCGGAGGAGGGTTCGTTAATCTGGGGTCCCAGTGGTGTTCCAGCACTGGGGATGTCTCGGCTGCCTGATGGGCAGCTCTTTACACCTTCTGCCCTTCACGGCACCATTTTTGAAGGTGAGCAGGCTATCTTTTCAGATCACTGTGTTGTGCTGGCCTGGAAACGGCAGCATCTGAGCCTACCCTCTGCAGGGAGGGACTTTGCGAGGTGGAACATGTGGAAACTGCCCGGGGTGGTCTCAGCGTCAGAGCTGGTGTCCGTGGGCAGGGGTGGCTCGGCCTGATGCTGGGCACGGCGGTTGCGCACACACTCGGAGGAACGTGGTGTTTCCGCACCGTGGCGATGAGCAGTTGTACTGCTGTGTGTTGGACCTGGATGGCGTTTTCAGATGTCCAGCAACCTATTTAAATGATGACGACTCTGGTACATCCAGTTCGGGAAATAAGTTCCTTTGCCTCTTTCAAACATTGTAGAAATTTGACTTTTTTTCTTTCTTTTTCTCTTTGTTTTAAATTCTGAAAACTGGAAACTGACTACCACGCTTCCCATTCCTTCTACTTGGTTTGTGTTACGGGTGATCACAACCCCTTTTTTGAGCCCTCTCACCCAAGTACTTGCGTCTCTTCCTTCCTTCCTGTTACCTGCAAGCTTTTGTTTGGTTTCATAATACAGCTCAAAATAAAACTAATCTCATCATACTGTGAAATAATTTGATTCAAGGTAGATGCAAGATGTGATGTGTAGAAGTTTTATGTTGCAAGTGCTGGATTTCACAGCTCTTAACCACCTGTGCTACCAGCATAAATGAAAGTTAAATTTTGTTTTGTGTTGCACTTAAGAAGGAAGGGAGATTGAATTGGTCTCTGTAGGGTGAAGGGTAATTTTAGAATGAAAATGAAGAATCTTTGCAAACGGTGATGGTGAATTTCTTTTTAGGTCCTTACAGTAAGTTCTGTATCTGATAACTCTTGCTAGATTCTCTTCTCCAACACTGCATCTGCTTAATTTCTGTAATTTTTGTAGGAAATTCTGCTGGACAGTTGTGCCCAGTAATTGCTGCAGGTGAAACTGGAACAAATAAATTCATGGAATTTTCCCTTGCTTGTTTGTTCCTACAAGAGTACTTTGATCTCATTGATTCTAATATGGTTTCTAGCTGCTGATTTGTGTGTCTTGCCAACCTGCATGAGAACTTTTAATTTGGGGGTGGGGAAGAAGGAATGTGCGTAAAGTTACGCTTTTAGGTTGTCTCTGCCAAATAAGGTTACAGCTGTCTGGTGGGACTTGTTGCCATTTTTTGTTTTACAAAGGGAAATGTGCTAACTTTTCTTGAATTGTCTGCTACGTGTCTGATGCCATAGGGGATCATCTGGGTTCAGTAGTCCTAGGGGGGAGGTAACACGGGCTGCTGTTACAGTTGACAAAAGCACTGTCTGTTGTGGATAACATACTACTGACCAAATAAACCCATTTTCTGCTATTTTGCTTAATATGAAATGATACCTGTAATATTTGTGATACTGGTTTTTTTGTTCTGTAATTCCGGGAGCGTGAGGGTAGCTGTGACCTGTTGCGGCTCCGTTCAGCGCACAGGCGGCAGCAGCGGCGGTGTGCTGGTCTGTCAGGGACCAGCTGAGCTCTGGGGCTGGTGGCAGATAAGGGGTTTCTTCCCTCAAGAATTGTATGTGGGGGTCAGTCTGAGGGAAGAAGGGGGAGGAATCGGTTCCTGCTGTCTTCATGTATGATGACCACAGGTAGGCTCACACCTGGAAATAGTTTATTGCTTTCAGTACTGGACAGACAGTGATGAGACTTCTGTCTCCCCTCTTTCTTTTAATTCCAGCAGAACTGTGAGGCAGAGTTTGGTATGATACCATGGAAGGGCAGCATAACCATCCGCATCATCTAGGGGACCAGAACAACCCTCTTTGCAAGCTGCCAGGGCAGGAATACCAGCATGATCCTCAGGTGAGTGCATGTGTCTCTTTAATCTCTCTCCTTCTGTGTTCTCTTCCCTTCCTTTCAGAAAGGTTGATAGTTTTCTTAGCATTTAACCTTTGCTCTTTTCTTTTTTCTCTTCTGTTCATAGTGCAGTTACAGCAGTTTTAGGGTATATCCAGTCTGGGATTCTGCCAGCCAGCCAGTTTCCTGAATCCAGTTTTTTGATGATAATAAGAGAAAAAGGAAATAGTTTGAATTTTGCTTAAAGCAAGTATTTTTAAGTCATCTTATAAAAACATGTACTGTGTTGGCTTTCTCTTCTCTTTGATCCTTTGAAGAAAAGGCCAAAGAAAAGCAGTTGACTGTGTAAGTGAATAAATGTATTTATTTCCTTTTATAGTTTAATAATAAAAGCTGATGAGGTAATTACCAAATAAAAGAAAAAGTTCATCCTACATGGAACTGTAGGCTATCTGACTTCATTTCCTGTGGGTCTCTGGAATCTCTGCTGCAATCTATTTTGTCTGTACTACTATTAAGTTTCACTATAGTGGCTCGTGTATTGCTCTGTTCCCTGCCTTTCTGCAGAAGTGGGCCAGAGCTGGGGTTATTCCTGCACTCAGCGTGGCGTCAGTACCTTCACTGCAATCATGAGATTTGTATTTTGTGAATTCTGGCTGCTTGCCTTTTTTAGGCTGTCTGTTTATCAGAGCAATCAAGTTTTACCTATATGTATTTTAATGAGTAAGCAAAAAGCATCATGGAAAAGCTGTCAGAAAGAAAGACTTTTGCAACTGTGGTGTAACGTTGCCTCGGGGAGGGAGGGGGCTGTGGGTGTTAATTTGTCATTTTGAACGGGCAGTGCAGTGGTGATCCAGGTTCCTCAAACAAGGAGCGGCGGTTAGGAATGTTGTATCAAAACACAGGGTAGGATTTGCAAAAGTGGGAAGTTGCTTCTACAGAGTACAGCGGTGAATGTGTCTTAACGCTGCGCTGCTGGGAAAGTAACGTTGTATGGAGCAAAGCCCCCCTCTCCTAATGTAGCAATTTGTCATATTAAGTCATTTAATAATAATTGAATCCCCTTGATTAATCTCCTAGAATTAGCCAGTTGCATTTTGAGCAATTAGGGTTAATTACTGCCTCATTTGGCAGGATAGAGCCCCTGTAATTATTTCATGAACAAGATTAGGAAGTGTTCCTGTGCAGCAGATACATTCATGGCATCTTGGAGCACATGTTAGAATTTGTAATGACATAGTTAAGAGTAATTAGTAGCTAATAATCTATGTTACACTGATGCTGAGTGTGCTCATTTTGCTGTATGGTCATTGTTCAATGAAACCTCCCCTCAAGTCTGTTAATATCCAGGTTGTGTTAGTGGAGGTCTCTGAGTATATTAACCGTTCTGAGAGTGATCTAGTTTGGAATTAGGATTGCAGAAAGACTTTTCTTTGGTTTTGCTGTTAAAATAATATTTTTTTTAAAGCTGGATGATGAAAATAGAGTCTACCAGAGAACTGAAAACATTGTGTCTCCTCATCAAGCTCAATTTAGAAACTAACAGAAATTGTACTATTTAGAGGGCAGGCTACCTTACACTGATGGCATGATATGATTGCTTATTACATATTTCTGATTTTCCATTTTGCAGGAACATAACTATTTAATTTTCATTTTTCTGGTACCTATTACCTGGAAGAATCCAAAATTACATTATTTCTTTCTTCTGAAGATACAAGTAATGCAGACATGCTATATAGTAGCTTTTGGAAGATAGAGAAGTTTAAGAAGGAAAAATTGGCCAAACTTAAAAGAAATGTTGTGAATGGCAGGGTTAAAAGCTTAAGCAGAAAAAACAGAACTTGACCTTTTAGAGTCTTGGATGAAGAGAGGGTTTTGTATGGAATGGCCCTCTCTCCCTTCCAGCCCTTTCATTCAAAACTAGTGTCACCTCCAAAAAGACCAGAGCAACAGTGTGCTCCTCTAGCAGAAACTTCTCATACAATAGTTTCTTAAAGCTTCTTCCCCTGCCCCTTCATTTTGATAGAGGTGTTATTTCTGCTTTATAACTAGTTAATATAGACCTGTGGGTAAGGCATCAGACTAAGTGAATATATAAATATAAAAAAGGCTCAATAAAATCACAGTTTTAGCTTCTGACTGCCTTACCTGCCCAGCATTACCCTGAAGGAGTTCATCAGCAGGAGGGAGAACATTGCCTAGTAATGTTCTGAAGTGAAAGTGTCAATTATTTAAGTCTCCAGATTACTTAGTGTTTATAGGAGTAAGCAGTAAAAGTTATTTAAGAGTAGATCAGTGGTATAAAAATATGGAGCTATAATTTTTTTACTTAGTTTTCATACTAAATAAACACAATAACTCACTTTTAAACAACTCTTTTATATACTCACACAGCTTAGCAGAGCTGTTCATGGTAGTTTCATTTTGGTCTGCAAATTGAAAGTGGATTTGAACTGGTTGTCTAGCAACAAAGACTCTATTGTTTCTGAAGTGCTCAGAGTATTTCTGTGTTAATACTAATTCGTGAATATCACCTTGGTCTACTATTTTCAAGCTGGTCTTTCCTTGTCATAAGCTAGTACAAATATCTGCTGATCAGGATGTTAAAACTTAGAAATTCAAGCCAAGTTCTTTAGCAAACTTTAAATTCTAGGTGACAGGTCAGTTTAAGTTTATTTTATGATGACTCTGTAGTCTAGTTTTGAAGCTGCAAATTGAAAAACCTGGTGTATTCTTCAATAATTACTTGACTACCTGTTTGAAGGATAATCCATATTTTAAAAGTGTCCTCATCTCTGTAAGCTTAGAAGTTCTTCTTTTTAATCAGTCTGTTCTAATGTGTTCTCAAATTCACCTGGAATTTCAAACTCTAAGTATGCAAAATTCTTTTTAGGTAGGCATTATTGAATGAATGGAGATGGGTGTATAATTTTGTATGTCATAAAGAGGTTTGAAACACTGATGTTGATAGTAAATCATTGCTCATGATGTATATGTGTTCAACTGGAGGGGCTGAAGCTTCCCCGTCTACTATCACAGATGTCTTTTAACAGTGAAATTAGTTTACGGTAAATGTCATTCAGATGAAGTATGCACTTTAGAAGCAAGGAAACCATTCCTTTAAAATTAATGATGCATTGCAAATATCAGAAAAAGCCTTATATGCAGCATAAAGATAATTAAAATTCAGGTCAGAAGTGTATGACTTAGTCGGGCTAAATTTTTTAATGAGATTTCAGAAAATTAATTGGGCGAGTATGTTTTTACTCTTCTAAAGAATATTTCATTTCATGGCTCTACAGGAAAGATGCTTTTATTGGCATATAAAGATTGTAGTGTCTGACTTTTTAACTGTTGGTTAACCAATCTTTAACAATTTTTAGGTTGATTACAAATAATCTAAATGCCTTGTGACCTTGTAGCTGTTTGTGCAGACTGATGACTAGTGCCAGTTTTCCACATGCTAATCAGACAGCAGTAAAACAACTGACTTTATTATCAATTAACATTAGCACTCTGGGTTTATATATTGTGCAATTAGCAGTGAACATTCCCCTTTTTTCAGCTCATTCAGGCTTATTTTTTTTCGTGCCTCTGGGAGAAGCAGCTGCACAGGCATTGCTCTGCAGCATGTTAGTATTTTACCAGTATTTTTGTCGTCAGTCTGCCAGTATTTCCCTGTGCTTGAAACATCAGGTTAGAGGTTGCAGGAAAGGCTGGTTGGTTGGACAGTTTTCTCAGGACAGCTCAGAATTTCCCCAGCTTTTAAATAATTACAAAGAAGTAAATTTATTGGCCAAACATTAATTAGTCTGGAGATCGAAAGTCTTTCTACAGAACAGTTTTTTTTCCTTATTCTTCTTTATCCCAAAATACAAATTCTGAGTTGTACAACTACTCATTTAAAAAAGAAGTACAAAAAGTGTGTTCAGTTACATAGCTGTCCTGTCTGCACATGCTTATTAGCAGTGTATGAAGGATTTTGTATCAAATCTCCTGTTGTAAGTTTTGACATGTTTGTGTTCTTGCATGTTCAGAGTTGCCTGTGGTCAGGCGGCGATGGTAGCGCTGTTACAGACATCCCCAAAATCTGGAAGCCTAAGTAGAAACTACGTACTGTCACCTAGGAGCAAGTCTATAGCAAGGAACTTTCCTAACAGTCATCTTCTGTCTTTGCCTGGGTTGCTTTATAATCTGGTATATAGAGACTCCTATTAATCTTTAATTAAAGTTTCTTACTCTTTCAGCGTATCTGTTCAGTGTGTACAAGATAATATAAAGTTTTTATTTCATTGGGGTTTTTCAGTATCGCAAAACCCTACTAATACTGTTTTGCAGAAAATCTCATAATGCCTCAAAATTTGAGGCTGAAAGTTCTGGCAAACTTCTCCCTTCAGTATTGTGACAAGGGCTGTCATTGCATGCTTCTGCCAGCTTTGTAATTTCTGCTCTCGCATCAGTGATTACATCTAAAAGAGAACATGTATGCCAGAGATGTTGTCCAGAATGGCTTGTTCTTGGAATAATCTCTGTATTTCATCTTAAAAATGAATAGCCTCTTTATTCAAATAAGAAATTAATTGATTTTCGTCTTTGGCGCTTTTTTTTTTTTAATGGAGTAGTAGAAGAATGAGACTTCATTGTGTGGATAAAGAAAACAGCTTTTGTCTCAAAAACTAGTTCTTCCCAGCCTCCCCTTCCTACAGCTGTCCTGGGAGCAGAAATGTGCAGACAGCCCAATTGTCGTAGTGTCTTCAGAGGTCCAGTGGTTGGAGGGGGTTTTTATTTGCTTGGGTTGCCCCCTCCCTCCTTTTTTAACAAAATTATTTTTTTCATTCTAGCTCAAATCACTGACTTGCAACCTGTTTTGCAGGGTTAGTGGTTTGGTTTTACTGTGTTCATGTAGACCTGAACCCTTCACTGCGCCTGAATCTGTCCTGAAAATGGGAAAATCTGTTCTTGATGAAGGTTTGAAGGTTTGAAGATGATGGCAGGATGTAATTTTACACACATTTCATACCTGTATATGAAGACTCTTGAGGTTTGCAGAAATAAAGATCATGGTTTATTTGAATGGAGAAGTATTAGTTCTTTGACAGCTTTGTGAAAAATTGTAGTGGTTAAACATGGAAGGACTTGAAAAAATGGAGTTTCCCTTGTCAAAAGTCATGAAGTAAGTTAAATGTATGCAAGGCCAGGCTATAGAGATGTTATTCTGAGAAGGCAGGCATTTCTTAGGTATTCTAAATGTGTCCTTGTAACAGTATTTAGAAGAGTTACCTGCTTATATTTCAGTACAGTAAAGCACAAGAGGGTTAATTTTAAACAGAGGTATGGGGAGATGGACTGCTGTAATCAATAGGGAGCTTACTATGTTTGGTCTAGCCTGAGCATGCTCCCTGGTTTATACCATAATCAAACGTCTTCTAGCCTGTATGAAAGCTCCATTACTTTAATTAGGTCTGATAGGTTGTGATAGCAAATGCAAATCTAGGTCATTGCATATGTAAATGTGCAGCTGTAGTCCTGGAGGATGCCAGAACATATCAGCTAAGGTGTCCAGTCATCACCCAGCATTACCTCCAGCATGGCAAGCAGACTTTATGTGCTAACCATGTGAAAGTGGTTAGGACACACACATACACCCTGTCACTTGCCTAACATTTATTTATATTTTCAAGTTAAGTTGCTAGATACTTCTTGGCACACACTTAAAATATTAATTTACACTTAAACACTTTTGGTTTAAACACACAGTTTAATGATTTATGAAGGGCAAATGGATACCATCCTTGATTTCAGCAAGGATTTCTTCTTTAAAAAGAAAGTTTTGTGGTAGTGGCTTCATAAAATAAACTGCTAGCTCTATTGTGAATGCTAATGCCCAGGCAGAAAAGCTTTTTGCTCAGCCTTTCTTGCTAAAGAAGAGCGTGGCTCAGGAGGCACACCTTCACAATGAAAGAAATGCTTTCATTCCTTTCTATCTTTTAGTTAGGAAAAAGTGTTCTGTAATTTTATATACTGACACCTCGGTTTTGGCTGGGTAAAGCGATTTGACCGGACAGCCCAGTTTGTTTAGTAACTCATATGTAAAGCAGTCAGAAAATGGAGATGTTCATGGTTGTTACCAATCAAGTTGAACAAATACTTGTGTTCAGTCTTCTGGTGGTTTTGTGACACAAAAAATGCATGTAAGCTAATGTTTCATTAGCAGTTCCTGGAATGAGATGAATACTCCTGTATTACTGTAATGTATGTTGATGATTATTGCTGCGTATCAAATCTCGGCAGAGAGAGATTGCAACCAGTTTAAACGGAGAAGGCTGCAGGGGCTGGTTACTTTGAGTATTTGCTTGTCTGGTTTCATCCCAGGTTGTTGAGAATTTAATAACTTCCAGTGAAATTGGTGTAACTAATAAAGCAGTGTTATTGTCACATTCTGCTCTTTAGCTTATGACCCATAGGCTACCTTCTTTCTCATCAGTGGGAGGGTACTCCCAATTTATTGTATGGCAGACACTGCAAAACTTGGAGAAACAAGTACTGAATCTTCATTTTAAGTTTTACTTTGCTGTGTTACAGCCTGTAAATGCAGATAGAGCTTCAAGCAGAGCACAGGTACTGCGAGTACCCTTCCTTTGCTTGCCCCAGCAGGCTTTGGTTGCAGGCAGCGGTGGCTGCGCAGCGAGGTGGGTGATGGGGCTCCTTCAGACTGCAGGGGAAACTGAAGTGCCCTCCACGGGGAAACACTTCCTGGACTGTGCAAAGGAAATACTTGATGAAATGAGCTTCCTCTTTGCGTGTGACTGGCCTTTGTGAATAACTGCAAATTTGAATGCAGCTGCTGTATTTGCGTAGGTTATCGTACGCGAATTAAAATTTTTATTGTCATCTTCAGCATTGAGAAGTGAAAAACGTTTCTCATAGTATGAGAATATTTAAATGCTCGTGGTGATAGATGGAAAAACTTACCTGTGGCCTTGGCATTTCAGAAATAATTACTTGAAGTGTCGTTTCATTTGAAAAGGAGTGGGTTTGCTCTTTTAGGGAACTTAAGCTAAGAAAGCTGATGATGGTGATGGCCTGGAGTTATATTTCCAGTTAGGTGCCTACTTGAATTAGCAGGCATGGGCTGGATGTTACGGTGTTGTGGTTTTGTCTCCTCGGGAGTTGATAACCTCTAAGCTTTTCAGTTAGCAGCGCTCCCTTCCCCGAGCTGCGCAGCGCTGTCCTCGGGAAGTGCTTGGCGGCTGACACGGCAGCGGCGTGGAAGTGCCGGACGAGCCCCAGCAGCAAACAGCATCTCGGTGCCACAGGGACCAGGGGGAAGGTGACACTGAGGAGAGCCGATAGTCTTTTCACCGTCTGGTTTGTGACTTAGAGCTGTGTCTCTGTATCATCAGCATTTATAAAACATAATTTTTCTTGGGTATGCCTGCAGAAGAGTAGCTTTTGTCGTGGGGATTTCTCCTGTGTTTGTTGTGATAAAGAGGCTGTAAGGGTGATGGTCTTCAAAATAGCTTGTCCTCGTTGATTGATGCAGTTTGTGGGTCAGAAATTACTATTTAGGGGACTTTGTTGGTGAGTTTTCTTAAAAACATTGAATTTTACAACTTTGTTTACGAAGCCTCTGCCAAGTAACTGTGATGGTGGTTCAGAGTTGCGTGCACACCTTGAAATGTGGAAGCTTTCTCAAATGCCTTGATTGATACTTTTTATTGTTTGTTGGATAGTAGTCATTTTTACTTCTGTTGCAAAGAAGTCCAGAGTTATTAACTTGTCAAAGTAAATAGACACTGTAAGAGATCTTCATGCTGCCTTGTGTGTAGTGCTGGCCTGAAAGCTTTACCTGCGTTTGAAATCTTACTTCCAGCCCCAGCCCTCTGTGTTAGGAAATGACGCCTTCTTCAGACATCCAGCCCTCCTGGTCCGCTCTCCCGGGAGCTGCTGCTGGGATTGCCTGCCAAGGATTCAGCTGTGAACGATGGCTGCATCCCTGGGAAGGCCTCCCCCAGCTTCTGCTGCATGCTTGCCCTTCTGTGGTTTTTGATGGGAACTCTGAAATGGCTCAAGATGCTGAAGCTTAAAAATATTCTACTTGGCATGCATGGCAACTTTAAGTCATTAATTTCCATAATTCCTTTTTTAAACATTGGTTATCATCATGTTAATTACAGAAGAGACCAGAATGACTCTAGGGAGCAGTTTCTAGTCTGTGGAGTACGTAATCCTCGTTACGCTGTGTCTGCCTCCCTGGCTGGGTATTTACCTGGGACTGCTCAGAAGTAAGCATCAGCACCTCCCAAGTGACACAGGCAGGCAAAGTTGATGAGAGGGTCTGTAACTAGGGAGACCGTAGTTTGGGACCAATTAGTTACTTACACGGAAGGCAAGACTTTATTTCCTTTTTAAAAAAGTCATTTAACTTAATTCAGCCTATGTTACTAATACAGTTACTAGGAATTAATGCATTTATGGTCAGAGTTATCTATAGGCTGATCAGCCTAGATTAAATTTTGGACCATCAGCAGTGGGAACGAGAGGATGCACGCATCTGGTGATCTTAACTCTGTTCTGTACATTTTTAGTAGCTGTTACTAGTTTTATGCTTCGGTTTGGTTAATATTTTTACCCAAGCCTGCTGTTACATGTGTGTGCACTCGCGGCTGTATGCTGTGCTTTTCTGTTGCGACTGCTCTGGTGCAGAATTGTCTGAAGTGGACAAAGGAAAATGAAGGTGGGAAAAGGAAAGCCAGACCACTCTGTTGTCCATCGTACACCAAATCAACAACAAATTTCTTGTCTGTCTTGCTGGGCCATCCTTACTGGGAGGAATTTATTACCCTGCATGTGATTAGTCATAGAAACCGCTAGTTTGTGGTCATAAACAAGACAGATAGGGAATGCAAATTCATGGTTTTGCATGACTTTTTCTAGTTCATTAATACAATTTCTTTTTACTTGAACAGAGACATTTAACATCGTACCCATATCGCTGCACATTGGCAGATTTTCAGATAGAGAAAAAGATTGGACGAGGACAATTCAGCGAAGTTTACAAAGCAACTTGTCTTCTGGACAGAAAACCTGTGGCATTAAAGAAAGTTCAGGTGAGTGTTGAAGTTCAAAGTCCTACTATTTAGCAAGTAGAATGGGAATGTTTTAAGTTCTACACAGATTACTTTGAGTCAGATATTCTTCAGTATTCTTTTGTCAGCAGTAATAATGCAATAAAATGCTTTATAAATAGTTTGAGAGCACTGGATGGTCTGGTTTGCTATTTTTACACTAAAAAAACCCCAACACTCTGCTTTCTTATTCAGCTGAGTTTTGGAGTTGGGTTTATTTTTCTCTATTATTTCAAGACATGGAATAAAAAATAATGCTTCTGAAGGTCTCAAAGCAGTTTTACAAATAACTGATTAGGTCAGGATAGTTTCACGGTGCTCAGTTTACATCTGGATGTGAGGGGCCAGCTCCTGCCTGCCCCTGGGCTGTATTCTCTGGGGCTGCTTCACCTATAGCCTGTATACCGTGTATTTGAGCAGTCTGTTTGCACTGCATGGCCTTTATCCCTCGTGTTCCTGGAGTGGGTTTATGTTTCTAAATCAGAATTATGCAGCAGTGGTGCAGCTTCGTGTTTATTTTTAATTTTTTGTTTTACTTTATAAAAAGGATTCACTAAATCATAATTAAATGTGTGTGAAAGAATGAGGCCCGAATGGCCGTAGGTGTTCAGCTAGGAGACCGCCGTCGCGACAGAGGTGAAGCAGGAGAACATGAGCACCAAGGGGGAAATGCCTGCGCTTGCTGAGGGAGTTTTAGATGAATTTCTGAAAAACTTCACTGCAAGCAGTATAGGTTTGTAACAATGCTTGAAGTATTGTGCAGTGTTCAGAACAGCATTTTGTTTGAAGAAATTTGCCTTTCATCCTTCAACACATCCTTTAAACTCATGTTTCTAGTGCCTTACTCCCTGATTATTACAAAATGAATATTAATGCTCAGTATTATTGTTAATTATTACAGATAAGTCAGTAGAAGCTATTATCTCTGTTTAAAAGAAAAAAGTAAACATTTTATCTTTTATTTACCATGTAAAATTAATAGTAACTAAGATAACTATGTTTTGAAAATAACAGCAAATTCATAAAGTAGTATCTTCATTTTTTGTGCTGCTTAGAATATTGCCTACGGGTTCTAAGATTAATTTTACTCTATTCCTGGCCCTTTAGCGGGTTCAAAATAAAGAAAACATTGATCTTTCTTTGATCTGGGGATTGTGTGAATACTCATTACGGCAGAGGATATACAAATTAGGAGAGAAAAGACCAATTTCTTGTTAAAATATAAAATTCTTTTTTTTGTTGTTCATTTTAATCTTCTATGTTTTTGTCTTTGAAGATTTTTGAAATGATGGATGCCAAGGCTAGGCAAGATTGTATTAAAGAAATTGACCTGTTGAAGGTAAGAATTTTTACAATGACTTTTTCCTTTTTTCGTTTTGAGAAAAAAATTGTTTTCAGGTTGGCAACAGTCACTTGCCTTTTATAGCAAATAAAGCTTATGTAGCAGGCAGAATTAATAGTCTGTGCTTTCTTTTGCAAGCTGGAATGCCTACATGATGCAAGTTTTGGCTTAAAGCTTAATTTTACTGAGGTTTTTGCCTATAGTCCAAGGAGTCTTAATCTTTCTGTCATAAAAACGCAAGTACTCCTCTTTGAGAGGCATATAAATTCTGCCCTTTAGATGTTTTGATTTGTTTGTCACTAAAATAAGCTAATTGACGAACTAGCTAAATGAGAAAAGTTTTGCATGTGTATGTCGTGTGTGTGTGTGTATCTGTGTGTATATATACATATACAGACACACATTCCACGCATGAAAAATGGTAGTTTAGGTAAAGGTGATGAAACCAAGGAGTATTTTTTAAGTGGTGAAACGACCTAGTACTTTTTTTCCATCTCAGTAATTTATTTCAAAATGTTGGTAGGAAATACATATGCATGGCACTTCAAATACTTATTTTGAGTAAATGTAACAGATTGTAGAAGGCTAAAATTTTAGTTTAGCTAGACAAATTTAATTCTAAAAGTATTAAATAATACGTTTTCTAAATGTGTTTTTAGGTATTTCTATTTAAATTGTCGATTTATATCCATGCAGTTGTAGACAAAGCTTGAGTCTGCTAGACTGTAGCAAAGGCATACAGGATATTGTGTGAACATGATCCAGTTGCTTAACAGTCATGGAGAAAAATAATGCCAACATTAACATTCAAAGCCAGAATTTAAGATATTTTTGGGTTCTAGGTAGTCTAAACAGTTTTGTCTTGAGGTCTGGTTATGGAAGATACTGTAAACTTGCACTAGATGTATTTAGATCAGAATGTGCAAATTCATCATGATTAGATATATAAAATATATATAAAAAATTATAAAAAATATGAAATTATTAGAATCAGAGGAAACTGAAACTAAAATACCCATGCTGACAGGAGCCTCCAGAAGCTCAGCGCCCCACCACCCGTGTGAGGTGGCCAGAGGCAACCTCATCTGCTTGAGTCAAGTTTGCCAAGAAGCCAGATACCAAACTGTGGTTGCTGTGAACACGAATACGATATACTGGGCAGCGTAGGGCTTCCCTATCCACTGCTGAAGTAATTTAAATTACTCTCCCCACTCTTTATACCATCACCAAAGCTCTCTAGACACGCTGCGGCAGTATTGGAAGCCCGAATTAGCTCCTTTTGAAGTCAAAAGCTGTTGTTATCTGTCTCTGAGCCAATGTGTTTAAGTTAAAAGCCTCTGTTTGTCCGGAATTAAGCAATATCTGTACGTGTTCTGTACGTTCAGCCTTTGGTGGTTGTCTTCTGAGCAGGGTAGCGTGTTTGCCATGCTTCCAGCTTCTTGTTTGAGATTGGTTTTTAAGTAGTAGCTGGAGCTCCCTGGTGGGAGTTTCCATTAGACCAGCAAAGTGCAATTCTGCGTTGAAAAATACTGGTTAATAAAACTGGATTGTTTTGCACGGTATTTTGTAGAAGAATAGAAAACACCAGTAAATTCATTTAGTTGGGGTGAAGGGAAGAGCAGGCATAGTTGCTGGCAGTCTACAGGAAGGTACTAATATGCTGTTTATTTTGCAAAACATTACTGTGCTGGTAGTTTAATTAGCCTTTATTGTTGATTTTCAACAATTCTTCCTACTTGGACAGTTGTGTAGCTCCATCTGAGGAATCTGGAGTACGTTAAAAAGTCAGTTTGAATCCTGTTGTATTAGAGATGCAAAGGGAATATATTGATATTGCGTGTAGTTCACTTCCTTCAGATGACTACGAGCTTTCCACTCAGAGCTAACAAAATACATTGAATGTTATCAGAGATGCATGTAGCTCAGCTTTGGGGAAGATCAGCAGATAGTAAGTAAAAAGTAATCAAAGCTGAAGCTACCAGTTTTGGAGCTGTGTTAATGATGCTGTTGTGGTCAGTGTGTTCGCTGACCCCGTGCAGGCGCAGGCTGTTCCTGCAGGCAGCGTCACTCGGAGCCTGTCTGTGGACAGGGAAGGGTTGGCGCATCTGTCAGCAGCTGGACCGTACATCACTCTGTGCCCTAAGACGAGTAACCGATAAGATCAATATATCTGCAACTCATCCTTTGCCAATTAATCGCTCTTCACTCTGTGAGAACTGCCTGTTGTCATAGCTTCACAGAAATAACTGAAGATGTGGTTGTGTTGGGACAGTCATGAAAAGTCACATTTAAAAGTTTTAGAGCTGCTTCATCAGAGGAGGACACAGCTCCCTTCTTGGGGCTAGGCAGCAGGCGTTACTGCTTGTGCAGCATGGGCAGAACAGTCTGTGCCTGGAAGCAGGAGAAAGTTTTAAAAGTGACAGTTAAGTTCTTGCTGCAGAGTGTGCTTGGTTTCTGGCCTGGCTTTTTACAAAATTTCACGGGGTTTCTGGGTCTGTTGTGAGCTTTTTCACATTTTGGTTCCTTTAGAATAGCGTGTGTGCAGCTTCAGGAAAGTAGGACAAGTATGTTTTTCCTAAATGAATGACTGTTCTCAATTTTAATTTCAGCATTTTTAGTGTCATTGTATTAGAAGATAAAATATGTTTCACTTCCTGAGTTTATCAATTAAGATAGTTGTTCCTATGTCTAGTAAGTATAAAGTGTACAAGGACCTGATTCAGCCCAGTATTTCAGAGTCTGATTAAATCCTGCTGGACGCAAGTATTTTTTCATCACTCTGTAGATGGGAAGTACATGTCTGCCTTGCAGGAGTCTAGTGTCTGGCCATGTAATATGGGATATTGATATTTTTAAAACTTTCTTGCTACTTCTAAATTCCGGTGTCTAGTATGAGGTATTTTTAGGCTGTTACTAAAACAACTTGCTATAAGAGCTTTTCTTTATTTGTTTTTATTTTAATGTAGACCATTGAGGAGTTCATGAAGGAGTTGCATAGATTTACTGTAGTCCATCCCTATCAAAATACTACTTCCTGTTTTGATCAAAGACTTCCATATCAGAAACAAAGGGGGTATAATTATTCAAAAATTAACAGAAGCGAGATGAAATTTTATGTTCCTTTCAGTGTATTTCTGGCTGAAAGGTTTAGGTAAAGCAGCTCAGTAATACAGCTGTAATCAGCATTTGGGCTGCCAGCACCCACAGCCACTCATTTAGAGGCGGCTTACCCTTCTGCATGCCTCGTGCTGACAGCGCTGCTGTGCATACACATCAGGCATTAACTGCCATCAGACTTTTAGGGTGCATTAAAGAAACAGGAAATGTCATTAACCCAAGATAAAGTAATGTTTTGTGCATTTGAGAATTGGTGAGAAAGAATATACAGAAGAAAATTCAGGTGGCCTTTTCCATGCTGCATGAATATACAGTAGTTATTAAAGAAACCCAACCCAGAGTCAATACATGTACTTTAAATTTTGACAAAAGAAAGTGTGGAAAATGGAAGTTTGGCTTATCCAGAGGGGCTTACCTAGCTGGCTGGGAAAACAATGTTCAAAGGTCAGTGACTTAGAGAAAAAAATGTGTACTTCTGTATTCACACCTCTTGTCTGGTCATGGGCAGTCTTCTGGGCTTTCCAGCAGAGAAGAGAGTCTAGTACGGCTCCTTCTGGGGCAGCCGTCCCTCTGCTTGGCTTCTGCAGGGGGTGGCATCAGCTTCTGCTGCTGAAAGAGGAGACCTCGGAGACCGCTTCGTCAAAAGAGCTGCCACAGAAGTGAGCATGATGGCACGGGTGGCTTGTTTATTGGCTTTTAATTTTATACTTCACTGTAACAGAAGAAACATTCCTCTTTTAGATCTAATGGGTTTCTTCAAATCAATACAAACCATCAGAAAATGTGTGTACAGTCTCCCAAAAAAGGTACTTACATTCTTTGTATCGCTCAAGCAATGCTTGGGTCTGAGTAAGTTGGGCTTTGTTATACACAATAAACTAAGTGAAGGCTGGGGTGCAGGACAGGGAAGATGTTGGTGTAGTAGCTGCCCCAGCAGTGTGTGGTCTTCGTTCCCTGTTCCAGTTGCAGTGTTTTGCTGTTGTATTTTATTGGCACGCGGTGCTGAGGGTTAGAAAAAGGCTTGTGTGACTGCTTGAACGCCTTGATGCCTTTGGGAACCCTGGAGAGAGTTCCCAGCAGAGCATCCTAAAGAGGACAGTAAACATCCCCTAAATCATAGGCTGTCCTGTATCCATAAGAGCAGTACCCAGACATCGGCTCTGTCGCGATAGTGCGTGTGGTGATGGGGGGGAACAGCACCCCGCTGTGCATTAGGGGCCAAGGGCTGTTCTCAGGGGTTTGGTGCTTTTTTTCACTCAAAATTCACCTTCAGTCAGTGTACCTGAGAGCAGACATTTCAAAGAAATTTCAATAGAAATGGTGGGCAGTGACTTTTATTTATTTATTTAAGGCTTGGGCTTGTGGGAATGTTCTTCTCCTGATGCCTGCACATGGATCCCATTAACGCTAATGTGTGCTAGTGTCGAGGCATTGCAAAGAAGAATCTATCCCCTAATGTGCATGCAGAGAGGAGTGATTAGCGTGATGGATCATAACAGTGTTTCTTTTGGCTTTGTAACCCCTGGAATAGACAAGTTGAGTCACAGCTGTTTACTAGACGAAATGCTCACTTTAGTAGTTTCTAAATTTACTGCATTTGTAAGAGCACAAGAGAAAGATAATCTAAAGCAAAATGAGCAAAGAGATCTCTAGATAGTACATTATCTTCTAAGCAATTACAGTTTTCCACGTTAAGAAATTCAGACATAAAATATTAAAACAGAAATTTTAATTTGTTGAGCCTGTTTCTTAATTTAGTCCCATGAGTAAAATGTAACAATCTGAGAAGATGCCATTTTTTAAGATACGTAGGAGAAAAAAAAAGATTAAAATACCAGTTGTGAATATAGGAAGCTATACTGAAATGAAGTAATCACTGAAGAGGCAAACATAAATAATCAGGAAAATAAACTGACGTATGTAATTTGTGCTTTGTTTTCTTCCATCAAAGTTTTAATTTAATTCTGTTCTAAGGAGCAAAGAGACCTCAAGGTGTACTGTAATCAACAGTTGAGGGGGTTGTTTATAGTTAAGGGGTGGGTGGGGATCAGTTACTGTTTAACAAAGCTTCTTTCAGGACATTGATTTTAAATATTTTGTGAGTTTACAGTAGAAAAGGTTGTTTCACACTATTTTAGGCCATATTGCTCAAACACTTTATTATGTTCTACTTGTGATACATCGTATTTCTTACAGGATATTTGTCTACGGTAACTCAGAGCACAGTTTCTAGTTGCACCTATTGTGAACTGTTTTGCATAATGATTACAAAAGCAGTACGTGTATTGCATCTTGGAGTTGTTACTACAGCGTTCTAAGTTTCCTTCTTGTGTCCCCTCTATCTGCAGCAACTGAACCACCCCAATATAATTAAGTATTTGGATTCTTTTATTGAAGACAATGAACTTAACATTGTCCTGGAACTGGCTGACGCTGGTGATCTCTCTCAGATGATTAAGGTAAGGATGTGTTGATTCTGGAGGTGCTGCTAACTTCCACGGTTAGGCAGACTCATGGCAGTGGGTGTAAGCACATCTGTGCTAGAAGCACTTTTATTCTCTTTTTGCAGTTTTGCACACCCACCGGCTGCTTCCAGAGCCAAAACTGAAGTACCTGGTGGCATTTGACATGCACCAAGCTAGGCTGAGTGCTTCTGGTCACTGCTTCTGGAGGGAGCAAGCCTCTGTATGGTTTGGTGGGATGTATGTGTTACTCGCAAGGTTGATTTATCCAGTCTGTGATTGATGGGGACATTTAATTATTGCTAGATTTGCTATTCACATAGCCTGTCTGCCACTCTGAAGACATTCAAGAAAGTGTATTGACTTTCTTTGCAGTGGGGATTTGGGTTTGAGAAAATGTTTCAAGTACTTGTTCTTCTTTTATGTTGCTCTTAGGAATACTTGTATTGCTGCAAACCAGCTTTAGTTAAGCTGTTACCACCTGCTTTTATATTTTCTTTGACATGTTAATCTTTAGACATACATCCCTTGTGAGAACAGATGTGTTATATCATGTTTGTTAGCACTCTCAACCTTCTCTCCGTGTTTTACCTGTTTTTTTGCCATCATTATTCTGTAATTATCATAAATGAATGTTTGGAAAGTTCTCCTCCTCCTTGTTGTCACAGTTAAAATATCTTATTAACAGATTTGTTTTCTTTGCCAGCAGAGCTATGAGGCACTAGGCCAAAGGCTGTCAAACAAGTTATCCATTTAGTCCATAGTCAACGGCTAAATTTACAGTATCCATGAAAATCTGCTCCATCTCGCAGGAGAGTCCCCCTGGGCGAGCGAGCTGGGAACAGGCAGTTGGCAGAGCCGTTCCTGGGGAGAGCCCCAAAATTCCAGATACAGCTGCTCAGTAGCAGGAGCGATGGTCGGATCCACCCCGAACCTGCGGGGAGAGCGGGCAGGAGCGGGAGCCACCACCTGCCGCGGCGGCCGTCGGGGTCCTGGGCGGCCGTCGGGGTCCTGGGCAGCCATCGGGGTCCTGGGCGGCCGTCGGGGTCCTGGGTGGGCTCACTTGGCCTTGTAGAGACAGAGCTTGTCCTGCCTGGGGAGAGCTCGTGTGTATTTTTGTCTTCTGCTGTGTTCTTGTGGCTTCTTGTATGTTTTACCCTTTTCCCAACAGATCCTGGGAAACTTGCAGTTTGTCTCAGGCTTTTTGTAGTTGCAGTTAAAGATGGAAAGAACGCGAGAGCTGTGAGAGCAGGAGTTAAGGCTGTGATCGTCCTGGGGTGTGCAAATGTTTTGCTTGATTTTTAAATCTTAACTTATAAAAAGCTTTACCTACATAATTTTGAGATACCATCACATAAAGAAATACTTGCATTTATTTCACTTACAGTTTTTAGTTTAAAACATTCTCTACTGATAAATACGTTCATTTATCTATCAAGATTGGTTATTTAATTTTTTAAAATTACTTTTTATGTCATTGTATAAATAGGAGTTACTTTTTTCTGAAACATTATTTATAGATTCTTAGGTTGGTAACTTGAACAGCACTGCAACTTGTGTTCTTTCTGCCAGCGCTCCCCAGCCTGGTCTGTTTTCCCACATGTTTATCACAGGCATAAACAAGATGCACTAGTTTTTTTCAAGGTCATATAAATGATGATTTTCTATTGGTACAAATCTTGGAATTCCTTATTTATTTATTTTTTTAAGGGGGGGAACCTAAAACCAAGAGGTAACAAAAGTCTCCTCCTAAATAGAGCTTTAATTGTGGAAGTGGAGTTTGCCTGCCTGCCCCACCCCCCCATCCATCCCTTGGGAATTTAAGCTTATGCGAGGATTTTCAGTTTTCGAGGTGGTAGGAACAGCAGTAACAACACTCTGAAGGTGCAAGAGTGATAAAAACAGGGACTGTCTTTGTCACGCCCCTGGTGCCTGCATTATTTATGAGGTATTGTAAAGCTGATGTAAGGGAGTGCTGCAGGATAACCCGCTGGAGAGTTGGGACTTTCTTGTAAATGTCAGGCAAATCTTATTGGACATGACATTTAGAAATTTATCACTTGTGGCCTTGTGTGTCCACTCTTAAATACTTCAATGAGAATTAAAGAATTTTATTGTGTATATAACACTTTATCCCTCACCCCCTGTAATTTCTCTGAGCTCTCTATCAAGTTTTGGTTTGAAACTGTTGCAATCTGTCAGATTTGCTGCCTGGGGAATTGCACGGTTGTGCCCCTTCACAGCTGATCTGCAAAAGATGATTTGCCATTACTTGAGTCAAACACGAACCAGTAACAGCACTTCACATAAAATATAAAACGTGACAATGGACATCAGATGTCTCTACTGAGAGGAAAAAGCACAAGATGCAGAAAGGAGCAATGATGAATTTCCTTCCTTTATTCTTGCTCTTGCATGCTGCTGGTGGAAATTCTCAAGGGTACAGTGCAAAAGATGCAGTTGTAGTGTGCTAGAAGGGTGTACAGTGTTTCAGAGCTAGTTGTTATCCAGTGACACCTTGTATATCAAAGGATGAGGATAAATCTTAAACCTCTGGAAGTGTATTACACGTGTATTTTGTTAATGCCCTGGATGAAGAAGTAGCTCAGTGGTCTAGCACAGGGAGAAGCAATGAGACGTCGGGGACCAGTAATTCGCAGTAGTTTGATTTTTGGGGTGCCTCAGAGGAGGCAGTCATGCTTTCCATGCGTTGTACATGGCTGTTGCATATTTCTGTAATGGTAAAAGAATAGCTGAAGATACGTAATGTTTAGCCTTTGCTGAAGTGTGCAGCTGGTTATTTATTCCTGTAATAAGTTGCTGGGGAGGACAACTTGAGTATTCCAGGGAACCATTGCCATGCTGCACTCCTTCATATCGTGTGCATTATGCTTACAATTATTTTATTTGAGAGCTATTAGTACCCAGAGGTCCATTGAATCCAGACTCAGCTATACTTTGCGCTGCATAAATGCAGACAAAACGATCTTTTTCCAGATCTGTGTGTCTCCTGATCAGTAGTGTCTTTTTGTCTCACTGAAGATAGTTTGGTTGATTTAATATTCCTATTATGCATGAAATAGAATGTGTTATTCTACCTGATCACAGAAGAAGCATGGATACTTTATTGATGCTCTAGCCATCTTCTTAAAAGGAGGAACAGATTACCTTATTGTTGTTAATAGATTATACAATAATGAATGTTTACAAGATTTTTTTTTTTAATGATCTTTTGTTACTTAAGGCAAAATATTTGAGACATTCGTTGTTTTGAGGCATTACATATGTTTTGCAGGGTAATTAATGAGACTAATGGTAATTATAATTGGTGTCCATTCAAAAATGTCAAACCTATTTAAGCGTATTTTTCATAATAGTTGTTAATTAGCGAACTGCACTGTTCACTACATATAGAGAGAAGGAGTTAAAAGCTAATCAGAGGAAAAGTCATGCTGCTGCAGATCTGGAAGACATGAGCAACCTGCAGCTGCCTAACATAAGTCCAGGAACGAGTCAAATATGTTGCTTTTTCACTGATCTTTTATTTATTTCCTCCTACAGTATTTTAAAAAGCAGAAACGGTTAATCCCGGAAAGGACGGTGTGGAAATATTTTGTGCAGTTATGCAGTGCAGTTGAACACATGCACTCCCGCAGGGTGATGCACAGAGGTAACATTAATTCAGTCTCTTTTCACTGAATAATAATATAATGTTCCAATTAGTAAGCGCCTACATTCAAAAACAATTATGCTGATGTTCAGCCAATGCATGTTTAGAGAGGCTGGAGCTTGCAAGATGGATTTCTCCTTCTGTCTCTTTGCCTCATTGTTAAAGGATTCAGTCCGAAGTGAGCGTGGTATTAGGAAGATGAGCTGCTTTGTATTCCAGACACTGATATTAAGTAGAAGTGTCAAACTTGCCATTAGAAGAGTGTCAGAAGTAAAATGCTGAGACTCCTGGATACAGTGAACTCTAAGAAATAGTCTTCATTATATTAGCTGTGACCTTAGAGGGCTTAGAAGAGGTTTTCTGTCTTGCAAGCTTTTCTGAAATATTAATACAAATATGTCCCACACTCTCATAACATGTTCTCTATTTTCATTAATTATTTTTGAATCTCTTGTCTTAGAACTTTTCATAACTTTGAGCTCTATCCAAAAATTACCTTGCTGCTTTCAGCATAAATCCTTTGTGGAAGGACTTGACCCAGGAAATGCAAATGTCCCAAAAGACACCAATACCCATTTCTGCTGCTTGTTATTTCCCTTTTGCTCTGAAGTACTGAATTCTTCACTGGTTTTCTCAGCAGTGTGATGTTGTTTTTCCTCCTTTAGACACCCCGGTGCAGTTTATCAGTTGGGCCTGAATTAGGTCTGTAATTGGTGGCTGAAATTTGGAGCCTCACACATTTAGTCTGCTTTAATGTGAGCAAAGAGCCTCACTGCCTCAATCCTGACATGACTGCTTGAGAAACCGGGGTTCTGGTAATTTTTACACTCTGTGAACAAACTGGACTGTATATAGAGCCCAGAACTCATGTATATGTATGTGGGACAATAATTAGCCTTTGCTGTGAGGGGACGACGGTGGGCAGTACAGTTTCTTGTAGAAAACGATCATTTCCAAAGAGAAACAGACTTACTGCTCTTGATTTCCATCAGTTAGAGGTTGCCTCTCTTCTGTTGTGCTGTTTTTTACTTTTTCCCTCATTGGTATTTCTTGTGTGCTGGGAAGTATGCTCTGATTTTTTGTGTGTGTGTGGAGCTTGAAGTCTTGGAAGATTCAGCCTATCAAAGGTGTAGAGAAACACGGTTCTGCTCGAGCCTCTTTTGTGCAGAGAGCGCTCCAGGCTATGTTTCTATTGCAGTATTAGAACCAAATAACCTTTTGTGGCTTTGACCTCTTACCTTTTTCTTCTTGCAGACATAAAACCAGCCAACGTCTTTATAACAGCCACAGGGGTGGTGAAGCTGGGAGATCTTGGATTAGGCCGTTTTTTTAGTTCTAAAACCACTGCAGCACATTCCTTAGGTAAGATGGTACTCAGATGCTAAGCAAGCGCTGCCATACCGTTGTCAGCTGTGATGTTCAGAAGAAGTGATGTCTGTCAGCCTACTATGACAGAAGCTTAATGAATACTATATTTTCTATGATAACATGTTTTAAATACTCTTTGTATGAAATTAATGACTATTTTTTTTGTTTTAAAACTCCACTTTATTTTTTTTTTTCTGGAAGGTCTGGCCTGGTAAGTGTATGATTTATAAGAAATGTAGCAAATGCAGCTTTTTCAGTCCAGACAGCACGTTTCCCTGCGCTCTGCTTTGTGGAATTACATGGTGCACCACCACCATTTTTAGCAGATGCTGGTCGACCGTCTTAGCCTGAGCAGGGGTTGTGACTGTCGTCTGAGGTGAGGGCAGTGTTCAGAGCCATCCGGGTTCATCTGTTCCGAAAAAGGACTTCAGTGGAAACTCATCTTGGGCTTTAAATATCCAAGTTTTCTTAAATGTTTTCCACGTATCTGAAGGTTGTTTTCCTGCTCCTCTGTAAGTGCAGCTAGTTGTTCTTGCCAAAGTGCTTTTATTCTTTTATTCTTGCTTTTATTCTTACTTTATAAAAGCTACCTTGCTTTTATTCTTACTGAACTGTATCTCATTTCCAGGCTCTTCTACTTGTGATCACTCTGATTTTTTTATTCTGTACTCTGCAGCGCTTCGGTTTATCCCACCTTCACGTTACCCACAAAAGCAAAAGCATTGCCATAGTCCCCCATGTTAATGCACGTGTTGAACAGAACTAGAGCTAGTGGCTGCCTTGCAGGACTTCACTTGAAGTAGCATTCTACTTTGGCAAACTGCTTTTCCAACCAATTTTGCATCCATTAAGTAGTTTCATTTAGACAGATTTAACGGTTTGCTTATACGTAAAGTTATATAAGCCTTTGATAAAAGCGTTAAAGTTGTAATGCATCCATTGCTTCTGTTTCCCTCCCTCTGAAGTCTCTTATCATGGGGAAAAAAAAAATTATCATTTGTCATATTTGTGAAGCAGTCATAATGATAGTGATGACTTGTTTCTTGTTCTGTTTTTTGTATTTTGTAAGTAGCATGATGATATTTCCAGCATTTTATTGGGAATTGAAATTGAGTGGTTTAGAGCATCTGGGTTCCTCTCTCCCTCATTTTTGCCATTGGCATTAACTACAAAGCTATAGAAAAGTGTACTATATATACAGTTTTTAGAGTATTTATGTAAGTCTTACAGTATAAAGTACTTCATAATTGTCTCCGTAGACTCTGGAGAGGTGGTTGATTTTTCTGTTTTTATTAATGGGTCTCAATTATTTTGAGTCGCAAAGGTACTTCTGTGTTACAGCACGGAAGGAACTTTGGCTTTTAGTGTGGTATTTAAGCTCTTTAACATTTAGCGCTGTCACTTGATTTTGGAACATGCTGTTTCACTGTTTGTGCAGTTGCCTCCACTGAATGTGAGTCTTACTCATTTGTTTCTTCTGTGAGTACAAACTTAATTGATAATACTCGCCAGCAGCACTGGGACTTCTCAGTGGACAAGAAAGAAAGATTGCATACCTTAATCTGTGGTGCTTAAAAAATGGGGCAGGCATTTTGATAATTTACTTGAATAAAACACTAGATTTCCCTTTGCATCAAAAGCTATCCTAGGATATATACACACTACACTTAATAGATTAAAATAAATCCTCTTCTCAGAAAGTTACATTCACATCATCTGAACAGGCAAAAATATGATCGTCTGTAATTATATGATCTTATCTAGTTTGACTGCTGCACTTATTATATTAATAAGAATAAATTGGGGCTTGGAAACTGGCTGCACATGTAAGCCAAGCTTGTGACCTTTACCAGGGTTGCTCTCTCTTAATTGAGAAGGCTCGTGTAGGAAGAGTTAAGCCTCTTCTGCACGAACCTTGCCCTTCATCAAATCAACAGCATCCTGGAAACAGGTGAATAAGGTGCAAAACAGTAAGGAAGCAGCAGTGAGTGATACTGAAAGTGGTGTGGTGTGGGAGGGATGGACACACCACTGTTTCCAGTGGCTCTTGTATCCAAGTAAAAAGAAGCTTTTAACAATCAAAAAATACACAGACTTGAAGCTCTTTGCATATTTGTGTGTGTGTGTGTGTGTTGGTAATTTGCCAGACATACAGGTTTTGTAGCAGCAGGAAATCTACTGATCTTGGTTTTGGTTTAATTAAGACATTTGTTTAAATAGCTGTGAGTGATGAACACCCTGCAAACCAGAGTGCGGTACCCGTGTGGACCCAGGCTGTGATGCCGGGCACTTCCCGTAGCCGCGTTGCCCCGGCAACCGCCCTGAACCATCATTTCTCTGGCTGCTGACCCATGAATTGAATGCATGGGTTATGCAAATATATTCATCTAATTTTTTTTCTTTCCTTGTATTTGCTAGCATCAGACTGGCATAAAAGGGCATTAGGCAGTACCACGACCCGTCTGACAGGTGTACCACCGGGCTGCGGCAGCACGGCCGCCGCCGTGTCAGGAATGGGAGCCGTAATTAGAGCAAGGAACAGAATGAACGTCAGATGAATTACCAGGCAGCAGATCATATTTGTCAGGAAGGATTGCATACATAAAAATTAAGTGACAGTACATGCCGGGGTAATGAAAGAAAAATGAAAGATTTGCCCATACACAGCTCATGAGATGCAGGCGAGCGCCTTGCTCAGAGCAGTGGCAGGATGCGCTTGGGAGCATCGCTGGGGCAGCAGGCGACCGTGGGGCAGGGAAAGCTCTGGCCCCTGCAAAACCTCCACAGGCAGACCTGCAGGAGGGGAAACGTGGCCACCTCCTGTCTCACCAAGTAACAGAACTCTGCTAGGGAAGGCAGCAGTGTGGTGGGATGGGCGATAAACCCCAGGAACCAGCCGTGGGCTGGCGGGTGTAGGTGAATTCACCGGGTGGCACCTCTTCTGCCGCTTTCCCTTTTCCCTGATGACTGGTGAGAAAAGACAGGAGATATTTTTCCATGGGGGAGAGTTCTTCACGCACAAGCCTTGCCAGAAAACTCCCGTGTTGTAAAGGTAATGAGTGTAGCTAAGGTGAATTTTACTACATCTCTTTACAACATGGTGGCTTCCCATCCTTCCTTCCCTAATTTAAGCTCCCCTGTAGCAGAAGCTCCAGGACTTAGTTTAATGGAGGTGGACTCACATATCACAGAAACTTCATTTTATTGAGGGGCGTAGGAGGGAACTGGGGGGTGGGGGGTGGGCAATTCAGCATGAAGTGAGGAGGAATGCTTTTTTCCTTTTTTGTTTTCAGCACTGCTTACTATTTTCTTGGAAAACTTTTACAGCCTGTTCTTTTGCAGTTTATAACGCAAGCATTTTGCTACATTTGTAGGCTTTTTTTTTTTTTTTTCTTTTTCTCCTCTTTCATTTGCATAGTTATTTTTATTCCCCAGAGGAGCCGTGTGATACCTGTCTGACAGGCTGTTTCACTACAGAAAATGGCTGTACTTAACCCAGGGCTTTGCACCCAGCAGTGATGCAGTGACATCTGGGTGCTGGAGTATGGGTGTGTGGCACCACGCAGTTTGGGTTGATCTTATCGTACCTGGTGTGTGATGTGCTGCCAGGTGTCGTTGCTTTCATTCAAGATTTAATAGGGGTAGTAGTATATCTGTCTGGTTTTAATGTTTGATTGTGTGTATGATTTAATTTGTTGATCTCTGAGGAGGGTATCCAGAGGAGTATCTTGTCAGTTAAGGCTGTTCTAATACGCTTGTTAGAAAGCTTAAGTCACAACTTTGCTATAAAACCTAATTAGTGTTAAGACAAAAATTATGAAAAGCAGAGCATATTTAAAAACTGTTTAGACTTTGGAAAATTTAACAGTAAGCTGGTAGGTTTTGTTTTACTAGGAGCTGTAATAAATATAAGGAGTTTCCATTAGTAATAAAATGGATAACTTTATGAAGTGGTATAATACCCATTTTTAGCCAAATAAACTTGGCGTTATCCAAAGCAAAACAAAACAACAACAACAACAAAAATTTTACACAGAATGATCATGTTTTGGAGCAGATGATTTATTATTTATTCTTGGACAAGAATAAACTTGGAGCAGATTTTCCTTTGGGGGGATGCATATAAGTCAAAGCTTCCCAGTTTAGAACATTGAAATAGCCATGGACTGGAGTACGTGGGGTGTTACACGTTCCTTCTGGTTTCTTGTTGGATATGAGGGAGAACATGGGTAACTGCAGTCGTGAGAAGAGCTCTTTTACAAATGGACTGTTTGTCTTTCTCTTTTCTTTTTGCTTGCCAAGCTAGTTTGCAGTTTGAAACAAATTCACAGTACTTCCAGGGGCCGGTAAGCAGTACTTGTTAAGAAAAAATGGACACAAGAAATCTGCCTAAAATTTCAACAGCCAATATTCTGTGCATTTTGAGAAATTTTGGCCTTTTGGTCTGTGCCTGTGTAGTACAGAATTTGTGGAAGAAAAGATTGGTGCAGAGTTACTGCAGGTGTGTTGTACTACCTAAATGAAAAAAACAAAACCAGAAAAACCCAGAACAAAAAATAACAAACAAACAAAAAAAACCCCAACAAATGAACCTCAAAACTCTTAAGGACCTTGGTAGGGTTATATATATATATATAGTGAAATCTTAATAAGAAAAAACAAATCTTAAAGCAACAGGTCTTGTAAGAGCAGCTGCAATATTATGTACAGAATATTTATTCTCTTTTGTAAGAATAAGTAGAATTAATCTTTTTTTTTTTTCTTACACACACACACCACCAAACAATTAGTGGGGGTACCCCACACTGACATTTGAAGGACTGTGAAGTATATTTTCGTGCCTTTGACCACTGTTTCACTTTTAGCTGATACCCAATAGTTGGATCTAATTCTCAAATTCTCCTTCTGGGAAAAGACCTCAGCCTTCTTGCTGGAAGTACAGCCCAAGTAATGCAAATGTTAGAAACAGAAACTTAGGAACTAGACCCCTTTTAAATAATGTTGTAAATTTTTCTTGGTAACCTACAAGCATGTCTGGAGAGATGAGACATGTGAGAGTTGTGGACTTTCATTTTCAAGTAGAATTGCTTCCCTACTATGTTTGCACCATTGGATGTTATTAAAACACACTTAAAGATTTTTCTTTACTGTATGTAATGTTAATGGAATATGTAATAGTGTCTTATATGTTAAAGCTCAGCTTCTAGCTCTGGAAATACTTTATTATTATTTTTAAAACTGGATGTTTTTTTGTTATTCATGGATAGCATCTCAGTTTTTTGAGCATAGTTCTCTGCCTTTTTCATTTGTAATGAGCATGTTTCAAAATCACAAGTATTTCAAAACATTGCAAAGTTTGTTTTGACAGGAGTGGAACATCTCTAGAATGAAGGAATGCTTTAATCAGTATTACCCCTTTGAGGCCTGTGTTGCGCTCTGATATCTCTTGGTTTGAAACTGGGAATACTCGGTAAAGATACAAGAAAGGTCAGAATTTGTTAGGTTCTTTCATATTCAGAACTCTTCCCTGCTGTGAAAAAGAAAAGGGATAGATCCAGAAACACTGTTCAGCTCAGTATTAAAAGATCAGCTGGAAGGTGCTGGCGAAGGTGGAACAATAAAAGCTTTCCTTATCACTTTTTATTGTACTTTGCAGCCAAATATGGCCATGGATTTTCATTAATATCAAGAGATGCTTATTTTTTATAACATTTTTTAAAAAAACAACCTATACAGAGCCTATTAAAATATTTGGAAATACTCCGCGCTGGTTTCAGTCTAATGACAATTTGCCTAAAGGTGTGGGAGAGCCACTGCTGCAGGAGACTTCTCTCGTTCGCTGAATTTAACGTACCACAGACTCTGACAGAGCCTCCTGAAAGTGCAGATCAGGTTTTCTCTTGTTCCTGCCGATGAGCAGCTAAGGGTGCATTTCACAGGCAGCACTGATCCCTGGCTGAACTGTGTGCGCGGGGGGAAGCTCTGTACGGACGGTAACGGTGCCACGTGTGAGTGTACCGGTAACCGGCCACTGTCACAACAACGACACTCCCCTGAGTAAAGCTGAAACACATTTTCAAAACAGGTGAGTGTGCCTGTCCCTGCATAGTGAAAGACTGGCTGAGTTCCACATACAGCAGCTCTTCGCCGGGGTGTTGCTGGCAGCTGTGAGGATTCAGCGCAGAGTGCCCGTGCACGCTGGTTGCTGCAGTTGCACGGGTGGGATTTTTAATTCGGACTGGTTATGAGAGGAAAGGAATTTGAATTTTATTTCTGGAATTAACTTTACTGCCTTTGCCTGTGTGTTTTTCTGGTGAAACAAGAGACTTTGCTCCTAATCTAACTGGGAATAGCTAGCACTTCCCAAACGTGGGTGTTGCAGATATCCCAGAGCTGTTCTGGGCCATGTGGGTGTTGCAGCGGAGCACACAGACAGCGCAGGGGAGAGGGGGAAGGAATGTTGTTCTGGTATCGCTGCAGTAGGCTGATATTAAGTGAAGTGCTCTGACTTTCCGAAATAGAATGGGAAGATGCTTACTTAGTCATACTCTTCTCTACATTTTGCAGCTTGTATAACTTTAAAGGCATTACTCTACCACCTGGTGATTAATATTGAATCTGAACAATATTTTGTATTTTCAGCAGGACAAATGCCAAAGAAAGTTTCTGATTAATAGTCTCCGATTAGACCATTCTTGTCAAATTGACTAATGTAATGCAATGGCGAGCCCTGACTGATTGCACTGGAAGCCTTGTGTGGTTTTCTAGAAGATGCTCATTACAGGAGATTCCCACGTAACGTTGGACAGGCCATAAAGAGAATTGGGCTTGTCAGTCTTTTATCATGACAGTTATTTAAAAATTAATGCATCATTTTTGAAACGCAGAGCCCTGCGCGTTTGCACGTTTGCTGGCAGCGCTGCAGTGATGGTAGGTAAATGTGCAAGGTGGACTGCAGGGAGTCAGCCCAGGCGGGACCGCTTCACGGACCGCTAATGTAATGGAACAGGCTAATACACAGAAAACCAAGTAGGGATATGACGCGCTCATCCGTGTCATAAAGCCTGTCATTCTGCCTTGATCGAAGGTCGGTTTAAGGCATTATCTGAAACGACAGTTTTAGCCTACCGAGCGGACCCCTGCTAACGTGGAAGGCAGGGCCATAACTTTAGACCCCACATGTTGTTATTTGCTCCGAGCTTGTCGCGCAGCGACCCAGAATAACTGATCGCAAGAGCAGCTACGGCTGGGGGCCGCCCCTGGCACCAGCACTCCGAAGCACGAAGACTTTGGGGAGCCGAGTAGGGATGACCTCGGTGTTGCCTCCTGCCCGCTGTGGAGTGCTGCCCGCCCGTGCTCCGCGCCTGTGCCCGCTGTCGGGGGGGGCTGGCACGGCTGCTCGGTTAGCTCTCCTGGCAGCCCGAGAAAAGCCGCAGCAGTGGGCAGCTGAAGGCAGGGAAATGTCTTACGCACTGGTGCTCAGTGGGGACTCCCAAAACTGTCTTCAGGAACTTCACATAACAAATCACCATTTCTTCTGCAGCCGCGTGTTTTTAAGCAGGAAAATGGAGCGGTGCGATTCCAACCCAGTCAGATCTTGTGCAGAAATCTGGCAAACGCGCGTGCAGATTGTGTGGAGAGCTGTGCTGTCCGTTGTGTGCCTCTTGCATGCACGTGGGAGGCATCCATGGAAAGCCTTGTTGGGCGCTTTGAATGAGTCCTGCCTGCTCTTGGTGTTTGTGAAGTGACTCTGTGCAGTCTGTTAAATATTACTATTAGCAGCACTCTGGTCTCGTCCGTACGCAGAGGCCTTTTGCTGGCAATTAAAACCAGCCAGATCTGGGACGGTGTCAGTTTGGCGTGCTCCTGGGCTGGATAGGATATTGCTGAGCAGGGAAATGTAATAATCTCCATGTGTTGTTTTTCTTGTGTTGTAGTTCATATAGAATTTGCAAAAATGTAATTTCTCATTAGGCTACTTGTCACGTTGAAAATGAAGAAATGTTGAATGACCTGCAAACACAAGCCGAGTTTATCATACAGGGGCAGCAGGTTAGTGAAAATCCTGGGGGACCAGACAAATGAGCCAGTCAGGGCGGTGGTCCCCTCTCTTGGTTACTTGTTCTACTTTGGTGAGAAGATTTTTAGATACATATTCTAAAAATATGTACGTTTCGCACCGATGCCATAGGATTGATTTCACATTATGCTCTGTTTCTGAATAGCTCTAGGTAAAAATCGTTGAGGTTTGGTAGACTCAAGGTTTGGGCATATAGAGGCATGGCAAAAATGTAGAATAAAGATTGAAAGGTGTTGGTTGGGGGCAGGGGGGTAGTTGTTGGTTTTGTTTTGAGGTAAGCTGCCCACTTTTCACCCCAAAGAGATAAAATGCCTTGAGTATTTTAAGGTGGAGTGGCTTGTTTGATATGATCTTGGTTCACCCCACAGAAAACTTTGGGCTTTGGAAGGCTGATACAGGAGAGACTTTAGTGATGGGGTAAACTTGGAGGATGTGTTGCATATGGCATCCATACTTCCAGCAAGACCAGCATAAGGGGGGATGTCGGGGATGCTCTGCAGTAAATTGCATAATTACATGCTAGCACTGATGGTACTAATTTCAAATCAGTGCTCCTTTTTTTTTTGCTAAATAACCTAGGAGATTTTTGCATTTTTCTGATTTCCCACTTCTGTTAGGATGCTGCTGCACTGAGAACTGAGAGTGTTGCCTGACTCCTCAGGTGCTGCCCCGTGTCTGACCATTGCTCTGTGTCTTGGTTTATAGGAGTACCGAGAATTCTTTTGGGGCTGTAAATATCTCTTTGTCCTGTGGGGACAGGCCACCTGTGGTGCCTGTATCAAAGGGATTCTGGCCTGTGTTTAGGTTTTCTGCATGACAGAGGAATGCAATTAAGATTTGGATTCACATGTACACTGAGCATGACATGGTCTACACTAGAGGAACCCCAAAACTCATCTTGCTCAGGCATCGCGCTGACAGCAGCAGCTTTATACCAGGTGGTCTGTGCACTTGATGGGGGTTGATTTTCGCCTTTCAGGAAGCTGTTGCTTTCTGCCCCACAACTCATTTGTTTCCTACAGTGTGCAAACCCCTCCTTAGGAACGTTGGGGGAACGTGGTGGCTGTTCTTCCCCCTCCACCTCTAACACTGTCCGTCGGCTGCTTATTAATCTTCCAGCTGTCTGCAGTAAGCATTTCAAACGGTGAAATTATAAACTGAATGTTAAAGGCAAATTAAACATTTGCCATCTTGTGTGGAAGGGTTTTTAATTAGGAGAAGGGTACACTGGAATGCCAAAAGAAAGAAAAAAAAAAAAACTGACAGGGGACAGGCAAGCAGGGGAAGCAGGAGAAAAGAGAGCATATAAAGTCCTTGGATGTTTTAATAAATGATGTATCTGAGGATTATTTGATGTAGTTGAGACTGCCAGGATGTCTTGTATTTTCAGTACCACAACTGAAACTTATTTAGGATTTAAAAAAGAACTTTTTTAAAGGTAAGGAATTTATTAATAATTTCCTGTAACTTCTGTCCAAAATGCTGGCGTAAATTTCTTTTGATAAAATACAGACTTCTGGAAGTACACAGAAATCCCACCGTTTCTGATGTGACTGCAAGCTGGAGCAGCATTTTAAAGTTTGGAATTACTATCTTGTTTTTTTCAGAAAGTTTTTGAATGCCTGTCTGGTGCTGGGCTTGTTACGTGTTTCCCTGCTGCAGTAAATGGTCTCCTGCCCCTTACAAAGGGTGCCCTGTCGCACCTGGATCCGCTCTGTCACGCTGCTCGTGCCGCGTGCCGGGGGACCGTGCAGCTGACGTGCTGCTCCCGTCTCAGCAGAGCACATCCATGACATCTGACTTGCAGTTTCAGTGCTGTTGTGTGAACCAAAGGAGGGTGGTCCCTTACGGCTGCTCTGTCCATCTGAGACACTCTGAAGGTACCTGGAAGACTGGAAGGGAAAGAAAACATTCCTCAGATTTCAGAAATACAGAAGATCTTTTCAGTTACGTTCACCAGTCCTCTATCTGAATGATATCTTTGGTTCTGTGCCTTCAAAACCATTATTTGTTTCCGAATTTTTGTACCAATCTCTTCTGATGAACTATTTGTGCTAACCTAATCCTTTAATGAAGTTGAACTTCGGTATTAATATGGGTTGCACAGTCACTTTTTAAGACGATAACTCCTTTTTGTTTGTTTTTTTTACAGTGGGAACTCCGTACTATATGTCCCCAGAAAGAATACATGAAAACGGCTATAACTTCAAATCTGATATCTGGTCCTTGGGCTGTTTATTGTATGAGGCAAGTATCTTCTAACATTTTTTTCCCCAGGTTGGTTTTGTGCGCCACAATGCCGTACAGGTCAGACTTACTTCAGCTGAATTGTTGAGAAACCTCATGAAAAGTTATCTCTTTGTGCTCATCATGTGCTTTTTGAGCATGAACAACAAAGGGATTGTGCCATACAGCACAGTACTTGCACCAAGTTAATTTAGGAGGTCGCAGTAGATGTTGAGGGTATAGACATAAACACGCCTGATAACTGCATTTTTTTGCTTCCTGCTGTGAGCAGAGCTGTTAGTAGGGCAGCATATTCATAGCTTCTCCTGAATACTGCATTTGTTTTAAAAACAGCAAATTCACTTGAATGGTAGCTACTGGTTTGTTGAATTCTGACCAGTTGGAATATTTTAATTTTGGGAGCTTTCAGTAAAGAAAAAGAGGTTTTTATGTAATGTGAAATCAGTTTCTCTAACTTTATTAGACTACAGCTGGAGTATTTTCTGCTTGTACGTTGTCTTCTAGCTAAACGCACGGATACAAAGCAGGCATGCTTTGTGTGAACTACACGCTTACTGTGCAACTTTTCCTTAAAAGCTATTACGTGTATTTTGAAGATAAGTGATGATTTTGTAACGGTACTTTGAGTTACGTGATTTCATTTTTAGCAGGGATCAAAGCACATTGAACAGTCTTGCAGTCATTCATGATCTAATCGTAAATCTTTTTTTTAGGTGTATGCGTCTTTGAATTCAAGTGAAAGTGCATGTCAACATTTAGAAGGCTTTTATCCCAGCCCAGAAAATTAAAAATCTCTGGGATATTTAGTAATAAGAATATTGTTTGCATCCTCTTTGGTTAATATATTATGTGAACCAATGACGTTTTGCTTCTCACTACAGCTTCTCATAACCGCGTGGAATTAGAGAATAAACAGAAATGTAGTTAGTGAGCACATCAGATGTGAAAACTACTGTGGTTCAGCATGTACTTCAGCTAGTTGATTAAACAAACATTTTAGGAAAGATGGTATAAAAGTAAATTTTCCCCTAACACTGGTCTTCCCGGCAGGCGTCCAGAGCTTGTCGCTGTTACGTACTTCTGAGAAGAGCTCACGTGATCCAGCTTGTTCAGCGAGGTAGCGCGCTGCCACCCCTGTGTTCCGAGCCCTGAGCCGTGCAGTCGATAGGTGCTGGTTTACTGTTGGCGGGGTGTCAGAGCGCTGGGTGGTCTGCATCTCCAGTGGGAGACTGGCACTGGGAATTCAGTGAAATAAATCGATTAAGAACCCGCTGAAGGGGTTTGAGCAGTCTTGGAGGCTTGAGTCCAGCAGCCCTTTGCTCCTCGCACGTAAGACAGCAGCACAGCGGCCCTCATACAGTTACAGACTCGTGTGCGGTCCAAAAAATACTCCTGGAGAGGAACAGAACCCCAAAACTGTCCATTCTCTTCATATTCCTACCAGCATCCATCCACAAACCGTATCTCCACAGTGCTTCAGCCAGCCTGCTCGCAGCTGCTGACTGTCCTGACCCTGTCACGTGGCACAGAGTTTCATCAAGGAAAAAAGATTTATCTGGGTGCTGGGGCTAAATACCCCACGAGTCACCATGAGCAGTGTAAAGTCCCGGCGTTGGCCTTGCTGGTGTCGGAGCAAAGTGCCACTAGATATGGTGAAGGGAAGATCCACTTTGGTGGAGACACCGGAGCCCGACGGGGTTATATCAGTGTTTTATCGTTAGAATTCCATGGGCTGGGAGGGAGAGAAACGGAGAGATGAGAGTAAGATACCCTACTAAGTACTTGGTCAAAAAGATTTGGAAAATTGTGAGCTTAAATTGAGTGACTTCGTGCCCGTGCTCGAATTCTCATTGCCTCTAGTTGAAAGAATTCAGGAGGCTTTTAATAATTCCTGAGGTGGCAGCAACGTACCATTAACAGTATTTTTTTGTAAAGGATGGGTTTGCTTGTAATGCTTCTAGTGGGGTACCGAAAACTGGCATGGTGGGGTGTAGCTGTGTGTGCCTGGCTCTGCTGTGGCGTTTGGAAAGGAATTTGGACGCTCTGCCGTGGGAACAGGGAGTAGGACGCGGAGCTCCCGGTGGTTCCTTACGCTGAACGGTTCCAGTATGCTTCGTGCAGCGGCCTGGCCTGGCCTGGCGGAGTCGGCGGCGCCAGCTTTGCTGAGCCCAGAGCTTCGGCCCCGCCACGGTGTGTGGCACTGCCCGGGCCCGCCAGCACGAGAGCCGCCCGCCCGCTGCGGGAGTGCGCAGCTTCTCCGTCAGGCTGCTTGGAGTCGGTTTGGAGGCTGAGCTCTGCTGGAGATGGGATTCCAGATTTATGCGGAGAGAAATATTTAGCGTTGTGCTAAGATATGTTTTTGTTGCAGGCAATATGGTCCCCTTATGGCACAGTAGTCTTGGTACTCCTTGTATTTCAAGAAGCTGACTTAATTGCGCACTAAACATAATTCTCTGGTAGGAGTAGCAGTACTGTAGTAACATGTGAAATATTTGGCATGTGAAACGTTTTTAAATTTACTTCCTACGTAGGTAAGCCTTATCTTTGGGAACAGGAGCGCTGAGATCTTGTAAATTCCAAGGAGGACTGGACAGTTACCAATTTTGATTTCAGTACAGAAACAGCTACTTGACTTTTTAAACTTTGCAGAATTTGGAAAATTAAAAATCGAATTCGTATGTCTTTGAAGGAGCTGTATTTTATCTTTGCTAATTTCTTGTAATGCAAATTTTTTTCCGTGTGGCTTAAAAGTAAGGAAGCGACGCGTATTGGGTGATGAGTCACTTCTGATATTTCTCCAGATAGATTGTGTAGATAAGCCGCAGAGAGATTTAATGTACAAATTGCCTTCAGAGACATGCGTGTCCACTAGAATCCACTTAGGGAACATTGAGGGGTTTGGGATGTGATGCCACATAGCACCACTTAACTTTGACATTGATAATCATACAGTGATTTTTATTAAATCTTATCAATATAGTAATAACTGTCTTCATCCCTCACTTCCTGTAGATATCTGTCAGCAAGATAACTTGGAGGGGATAAAAATAAGTTGTTAATTCCCAGAATATAGCTGCAAGCAATGACTTTAGCAGTTCTGGCAAGACGATCAATTTAAACACTAACAGTGATTCCTATATATATATATTTTTAACCAGTCATACTGCATGGTGGTCATTTTACATGGAGATCTAGCTGTCCTGCGGTAATTGCTCTAATCAAAATGTCAGGAGCAAACCCCAACATGGCATCACGAAGTGCTGTTAGTGAGATGTTTGGAGCGCCCGTGGTCACGACCCCTACAGACCTGACCGTCGCAGTCGCCACGCGCGCACGCTCTCTGGCCATGTTCATTCCCTGCATTTACCACCCCAAAACCCCACCGTGTTTCCTTCTCGTTCTTCCCCTTTTGCACGTGACTGCTTAACTAGGCTTGGAAGGAAAAGTTGATGGGAATTGAAAAACCCCTTTCAACCATACTGGCGTTATTGATGTTTGTATTGAAATCTCGGAGACCTTGTTTAACCCTTGATTGCCTTCTGTGCCTTCCCTAATGTGCCCATTAGTGGTTTTCTTGGAACAGTCTTGTGCGCTGGGTTCTTCAGTTGTGTTTTAACTGATTGAGAGCAGTTTGCTATCAATCTCTAATTGGAGATTAGAGTCTCTAATTGGAGTCTGTAATTTTTTTCCCCATTGATTTGCCTGTTTTACTGTTATGACAGTAGTGAAGTAGCAGCGATACAACATCACCTTTTTCCTTTGAAAAATTCCAAAGGGCTGTGAGCAGGGGGGTGCCAGGGCTCCTGTCAGGCAGCGCTTCAGCCTCAGGTCTGTGGGGGTTATGAGGAATAGCTTAGCATTGCTACTAATAATAGTGGTGAAACCACAGAGAGGTAGAAGTGTGCCCATCCCCAACCCACTGTTTTGTGCAGCTGTTAAAGGCATAATTCCTCGTGCTGAGCCTGCAGCAAAGCACAGTAAATGTCACCAGCACAGCAAATACCTCAAGCTGGATCATGAGAAGCATTACAGACAGAAAACTGAACCAGCCTGGAATTTTCTGAGATTCTTGGGGGAGCTGTGTACTCAGTTCAGTGTCCCTCTGTGTAATTCGGGTACCTTCACGTATTCTGTTTTGCCATCTGTAAGGCTCTGCGTATCTGATAAACACTTCTGGAAGAGCTTCCTGAAAAATATGTGAGCCTGGTGGTACATAAGTTTATCTTGATGTGTCCTGCGTTGGACCTGTGTTGATGGCAGTGAGGCTTTGGTAGGAGACCCCCCGCTGCAGCCCACTGCCCGGGTGCCCGAGGGGGCGGCCTGGGGCTGTCCCTGCACCGGGCAGAGCCAGCCCACGCAGCGTGGCAGAGCGCTGCCCCGAGAAAACACGGCTCGTCTGCACCGAATCACCAGCGATCCGTCAATCTTGATTCCTAACTGCAGGATAATAGATTGGAGGATCTAGTATTGACTTCTTTTAATTCTGCTGGGAGCTTTCCGTGTGTGTCAGCAACGGGACAGCGTTCTTCAGATGGCTGTCACAGTGCGTGGCAGTGAGCGAAAGACTAATAATCATCAAATAACGCCCTGTTAAAGCCATAGTGAGAGGCATCAACCTCAGCCGCCCTCAGTATGAAAAGCTTGCCGGTTTGACGTGGCTCGTAGCAAAATGGTTTTAAAAGATCTAAACAGAGTGGATAATACCCACAATTACTCAGTGGTGCTTCATTAGAAGGAGGTGCGGCAGCGCTGTGCGGGGCCGCCTCTGGCAGGCGGCGATGGACCGCAGCGAAGAGCAGCCCTTGATTAACGCTCTGGGCTAATGAGCGCATGGGCCCAGCGCGGGCAGTGGCTGCGGGTGGGGTCCTGGGGGGGCGGGGGGCAGGAGGGAAGGTGCTGAGCTCGTTGTGTATAACTTGAATAGACACAACTTCAGCCACGTTTTTAAGTTAAAGAGCCTGTGTGGCTGCAGCTGTTTTTCCGAGGCGCATCGTCAGCGTTCATTGAGGGCTCCTGGCTGAGGACTGGCGGTGCAAATGGCTTTCCGCGCGCAGAAAGGCAGTTTCCTTCCTGAGACTCAAGTGTAATATAAACATGTCTTTGTACGGAGGCTCTGCGTGCCCTGGGAGGAATTCTTCCCCACCCAGAGCCTTCTGTCATGCTTTCCTTGCTGTGTGAGCAGCCTGTTTATCTCGGACATCTGTCATATTTTTGGAGATGCAAAGACTGGATTCATAAAACGGAATTGAAAGAGGAAAAAGAGCAAATTGATCAGGAAAAGTTTCAGTAGTTTGGTTCCCAGATCTGCCTGGGATACTCTTTTCTAAAGAGCAGACCTCCGGCAGGAGGAGGGGGATGTTTGGTTTGAGGTAATTTTGATTTTTTTTTTTTAAAGGCTGAAGTAGTTGCTTATTCAAAAAATAATCCAGTTATTCTTTGTAGCAGTCCGTTGCAGAGAGCAAACGAGCTGAATATGGTCATAACCAAGGAATGTTAAAAGCATGAGATATTTTCAAAGACAGAGGAGCTTCTATTTTTTAAAGAGGTGATTGTGTTTATGAGAGGTTTTCACCGTCCTCTTCGAGCCACTTGGTGTCTGATTGTCCTGCAGTCCAGGCATCCTATTTCTTGTTGGTTTTTTAAAAAAAATAAAGGTACTTTTTTCCTGTGTACCTGTAGAATTGCCAGTGTGCACCCAGTGTCCCACTTCTGAAATGTGTTGGGCAGAAAGAATCACAGTGATGGGAAAATGTGGAGACTTTTCCAGGCTCGGTGCTGCCCGGGGGCTGTGCCAGGGGCACGGGTTGCTCCGGCAGAGGCAGGACGGGCTCGGGCGTCGCGGGGCTGGCAGCGCCCTGCCTGTGGCTCTGTGGCGGGGACAGGGTGCTGTGGGGCA
>JAVJGJ010000062.1:2561074-2595498 GCA_035590215.1 Microhierax caerulescens | reverse complement strand
GGGTGCTGTGGGGCACTGGGACGCGCGGCAGCACGTGTGGTCCCGGGGCAGCGTGGCCTGTGGACAGCCTCGGCGAGCAGCAGCATCGCTTGCTCACTCTCAAAGAACAGAATTTGCTCTTGCAAATCAGCGGTACTGAGGCTATTAAATCCTTTGCGTTTCTCAAGTATTTTCTGTTTTTTCTCTCCAGATGGCAGCTCTTCAGAGTCCTTTCTACGGAGATAAAATGAACCTGTTTTCTCTTTGCCAAAAAATAGAGCAATGTGACTACCCACCTCTTCCAGCTGAACATTATTCTGAAAAGGTAAATTGGGAGCGGTTTTTTGCAGGGGAATGCGGGGGGTGCAGTGAAGTTCCTTCCCGCACAGGGGAAGGGGAATCCCTCCCCCACACACACTAAGGCAGAGCAGGAGGTGACCCGAGCGGCCCGGGTACCTTCAGGGCCGGCTGAGGAAGCTGTCGTTGTGATGTCTGAATATTGACAAGCTAAATTAAGACAGAAAAGATGATTTCTTCATGTGGGGAGTATTTTGAAACTTGCAGTCTGTGATACTGGCAACCAGCAATGAGCCGTGGGAAAGCCTTTTTTTTTTTTCCTTCACTTCCTTTCCCTTAAAATAACATACTGTGAAACAGCACTTAAATTTTTGTTTGTGAAGTCTTCAGTGTATAACGGGGGGAAAGATTCTTTTTAAGAGGAAGAGGGGAGGAAGGCTACTTAGTTTAATGCAATAAGCGTCTATGCAGCAGCCGTGTGGGGGCTTTTTGAAGTCTGGGTTTTGCACCTGTGAAAGTGAGGGATGGAGAGCAGTAGCTGAACTGGAGTATATTAAAAAAAGCAATTGTCGCTGCGTGCTTGATGGGTGGTGTTTCACTTCAGCTGCAAACACGCCTGTTGTTTTTGTTCAGGGCCTTTTGAGATGGGGCGGGGTTGGTGGTTGTTTTTATTCTCTTACCTAGGCAAACCAGCTGTTTTTCCTTACCTCCTCATTCAGTTACAGTTGCCTCCTATTTGAAAGGAAATAGCCAATGTAATTTCACATGTTCACTGTATCCTTTGGGGTTTTTCTTTTGTTTTATTCTACCTCAAAAGTTCTAAGGAGCAAGAGGCAGGATGCAAGGGAAATACCGTACGCAGCTGGCACCAGACGGTCCCGTCCCCACCCCAAGTGGGACCCTGCATCACACATCTTACTTAGTTTTTTTTTTTCTTGTTAAATAACGCTTGCAAAAATATTATTTCAAAACTGTTCTGGAAAAGTGATTTTTTTTTTTTAAATACTCCCTCCCACCCCCCCCCCAAGCTGCCATAGCAGCGAGTCCCAGCTCCATGCATTCATGTTTGCCATGCTGTTGTAGCATGCATTTCAGGATATGCCTGCTGGCAGCAAGAATTAGTGTAAGTTGACAGATGTGTTTCCTGTCTTTACAATTACTGTCTGTTTGCTTCCCTCTGGCAGTGCTAAAGAGTGTGTGTAGTGTAGTGATACAATCCAGGGTGAGAAGGATGGTTTAAAGCTCAAAGGCGCCAGGTCCCAGAGAACGAGACTCCAGATGGTGTTCATACACTATTAACAGAATGCTTGACAAAGTCTGAGGAGGGCTGTGCCTTTGGCTGTAGCTCATCTCACTGCATCAGCTGCTGCTGCCTACTGGAAACGCAGAGCTTCAGTTTTGTGAATATTAGAACAAGACTCCACCATGAACGATACTCCATTTAGTACGTACCTTTAAAGGTTGCGTTTTCAGATGCTTTTGGAGTGGATGGCCAGGGGGGAAGGTGTGTTGGTGTCTCCCAGCAGCCAAGCGAGAGAAACCAGGCAGGATCGGAGGCGCAGAGGCAGCTGCCCGCAGCAGCAGGCTGCACCAGGGTGGTTCTTCCTGCGGCTGGCGGGTGGGTGCTTATCTCGGCCTGGTCCTACGTGTTTTCCTTCGAGAGCGAATGTCTCAGGTTTAGATTGAAAGGTTGCAACTCCTCGAGCACTGTCACTGCCACAGGTCTGCGAGTGACGTGGGAAAGCAGCGAAGCCTTTACATCCTCCCAGCCGCAGGCCCTGCCACGCTGCAAAGTGTTCAGTGATGCTCCGGAGCCATCGGCACGTCGCCGCTGCTCACGCGGTCTGGAAGTGAAGCTTCAGCTGTGGGCTGACTGCGGATCACATGAATGTTTTAGTTGCGGCAGCGTTGTTTTAGGTGAACAAGGCAGAGCATTTACTGAAGAATGCCTTCTTCAATGGTGTTTCCTTTCCGTGATGTTCCTCTTTTCTGTAGCCCTTTGTGGCTAACCAGTCCACATCCCCCGTGATCGGCTGGCGTGCTGCTTGTAGCAGGAGGAGGAGCTGGGACTCCAGCCAGGATTAGTCTTCTATATCGGGACCAAATTTGCAGTAATTGGAGATGCTGGTTGGCGGTGCTTATCAAGGCTTAGTCCACCAGTTCTTGTAGATGATGGTGAAGCGCCTGCGCTGCCCTGGTCATCGACAGAGCGCAGAGCTGCCTGGGCTACACGGGAGCACGGCGGCTGGTTGGACAAATGGTATTGATCGTGCAGCTTCAGGTCAGAGGTTTAGCAGTGTTTTAATTTGTGGGCATTTTCTGGTGGTCTTGTCTAGTCAGGGCTGAGGTACATGTTAAATCTTTGTGGTCTTAGGGTTACAAAGGCTGCACCTCCCTGCCCTGGGATGAATCCAAAAGTCACCGTAGCAGTTAGGAGAGACTGGGCCAGGGCCGGGCCGTGGCGTTGGGTTTGCTCTGGAGGTGCCCTGGCTGGGGGGTTGCATTGCCCTCGGCCTGTGCACACAAAACGATGGGCAAGGTGGCCAGCAGTGGTGGCACTGCCCCGTGCCCCGTGCCCATGCCCCTGCCTCAGCTGCTGGCCCCGGCCCACGCGCTGCTCGGCCGCCCTGCAGCAACCCCCACCGAAACGGGGCCTTGCTCCATCCTGAGCTGAAAACCCCACTTCAGTACGTTCAGCAATGCAGCTGAAGCTGTGCTTGATAGCTGTATGGTCATGCTTTTAATTACCATTAAAATAATTGGCACTGTGGCTACTGGGAGGATGTGAGAAGATCAGAGGCTCAAGGCTGTTTCTCCCGGTGCCTCGGGGGTACGAGCAGCTTTCAGTGTCTGTATAATTAAAAGCTACAATCTTTCATGTGCACAATAGAGGGCTGGGAGGTGGGGAGACTTCAGCCCTTCTGCATTTTATTTATTAAACATAATCAATGATCAGTCTCTCTTCTTCACAAAGGTTTTTAGGGAACACTGGTGCTTGACAGCCGTGCTCCGCTATCTTAAGATACACAAGCGCTGTTCAGACTCTTACATTAAAAACCTTGAACTGGCTTGTTACGGGGGCTGGCGTGGGACGGGGGGAGCAGTCGCTGTACAGCCGAGCTCTGTTCAGCCGACCCCTTTCCTCAGAGTCCGCTCCCACTGGCGAGCCCATCCCCACCTGCCAGCTCAGGCAGAGTTTTGGTAACGACCTCGTTTTTCTTTCCTTCAGCCCCATCCTGCCCATGCCACTGGTGCCTCCCTCTGCCCACCGCCGCTTCCCCAGCCCAGCCCCTGGTACTCTTCGCCGGGTCACCTGCACGGGGCTCCCTTCCCCGCCGCCCCAACCCGCTGCTGTGCTTCAGCCTCAGCTGCCCACGAGCTGCCGGTCATCTGATGATGCTGGTCATCTCTGCTCCGGTTCTCTGAAGTGAATCAAAAATTCCCCCAGGAAAAAAAAAACCTGATTTTTTTTCAAAAAGGAATGTGTCAGGGAGTAACAGCTCAGAGGTGGCTGTTGCGTTCTCTGTAGGGCCACGCCAAACCACCGACCCCCCAGGAGCCCCTGGGTGTGTATACACTGGTAGCACATTGCAAATGGCAACGTAAAATCCACCAGGTTCTGTGGAAGTTTTAAGTCTTCGGTGCTGAAGGTCTGGTGGAAACGGCTCTTCCTGGTCCTTTTGTAGGCGGGGGGGGGGACAGGGGACAGGACAGATGACAGACGTGTGCCTGCGGTCTGCCTGGGAACATCTGTATGAAAGAGGTTCCCAGCCCCTGTCCTGGCTTCCAGTGGTCAGACAAACGTTCCCTTAACCCTTCCCAGTAAGAAATCGGCCAGTTCACTCACGTTTGTGTGCCCCTTCTGTCTTTCAGCTGCGGGAGCTGGTCAGCATGTGCATATACCCCGATCCAGATCAAAGACCTGACATTGGTTACGTGCACCAAATAGCAAAACAAATGCATGTTTGGACCTCCAGCACATGAACCATCTGCAAACACGCAGCGGCCAGCACAGCTCAGTCTTACTTGAATTTTTTTTCTCAGATGAAACCGACTGGTGCCTAGTCACACAAGTGAGAGGGTTGAGCACTCGTAGCAGGATGCTCCATTATTTCTGCAGGTTATTTGACAAGGACTCTGACAAGGTGGTCATGCTTTAAAGTGAAGATTCTGTGAGGTATTGCAAGTGATTTTTTTTTTTTTGTTTTTTAAGGCCAATAACGTGTTACAGATGTAGATCATTTAAGGGTCCTTTCTTAAAACTGTTGTGTGTAATCTAGGATAGACGATATTAACACGGGTGTCGGAGCATTTGACACACCCCTTCTATCTTAACTCTAATGTGAAATATTGAAATAATTCCTTCAGTGAAATCACTTTATACTAATGTAAGAATTGCAGTAGATTTTGTGTAATTTGTGTAACTGCTACTTTGCCTCTTCCGCAAATGGTTAATAGCAAATTCAGTTTTTACTTTGTATATTTTAAAGCAGCCATTTATGTGTTTTTATTAATTCCCTCCTCTTCAGACTTAGGAACTGGGAAAGGTGGGGGGTGGGAAACACATTTGTTTCAAGATTTTATTTTTTTTTTTAATTGAAAATTTAGAGTGAGTATTTTGCTGATGCATTTATCTGTTAACTTGGCTACAGCCAGTGAGGTGAGTTAAGCATGTACTTGGGGGAAAAAGAAGACCATGCAGACAAACCCAAAACAAGCGTTGCTTCTGCAAATAATTTATCTTTGAACTTGGTTTTCCCATTTGGCATGATTCTTCTTAGACTACAGGTTCCTGTTAAAAACCAGTATTTATCTCAGCCAACTAGATTTTGGTGAGGATACTTTTACATGTTCAGTAGTACGTGAGGTACTATAGGTAGAACTTAAGCAAAGCAGTGTTTTAAACACTTGGAAAATTTTTAAAAAAGAAAACCAAAATGCTTTGTGTATCTAACTACATAAGGATCAGCCCCTGTCTATTTAACTGTGAAAGCTAATCTACAGAATGTGAATTTTTGTAAAATCTCAACCTGATTTGAAGGAGTCATCTTCTTTAATAACGTGAAAATTTTCCACCAACTAAATCCATTCATTGAATCAATGATTTGGTTCATTACTGTCGATGAGTAATAGTCACTGCTTTAGGAACAAACGTGGATTCACGTTCAAGTGTTTCCATTTCATTTGCCTGTTCAGAGGGACAGGGCTGCACTTACCGTTCTTGAGGGCTACAGTGGGGGAATGAATACGCCTGTACTGTTCCAGTGCTGCTTCCGTGTGTGACGGTGGCTCATGCCAAAACGTAGTTTGTGTGTGACAGTTCAAATGCAGCCTGTGCCTGTTTTGTTTTTGTTTTTCTTTTCTTAAGAAATGCATACAATCCTTGAATATTTTTTTTTTAAATAAGGTTAGGGTTAGAGGGTTACATACGTATATATGCTTTTAGTGGATATTTTTAACCTAATTTGCTCTACTTAAAGGAAAACTGCAGTGCCATCTTCAACTACTTCCCGACAGATTTCAAAATATTTATATAGGGTAGCAAACAAAAGCTATTAATTGCTGTGAATAATGTTGGTATCTTTAATGCAAGGTGCCATTTACTGAGTCTTCTCAGCAGAAAGTTGAGCCTGCTGCTCTCATGAGAGATTCAGGAAATTCAAATCAGCATGAGAATGTAGTGGAGGCACCAAATTGCTTCCCCCATTCCCCTGCTAACTTGTTTAATTTATACCCTGCTTCCGTAGCAATGCGTAGGTTTAAGACTGAGGACTGTCACTGTCACACTGCAGCTTTCCTTTAAGCCACGGTGGCAGCTACACGTTCAGAGGATGGTTGTGCTGCGCCTCTTGGTGTAACACGGAAAAGGATCTTTGGCTTCCAGGGAAGCTCAGCTTAAATTTGAGTATCTTGAGAAGTCTGGTCACTTTCTTGCTACATAAGATTTATTAGTGCTTATAAGTAAATGTACTTCGAAAGGTAATTTTGTGCATTTTTAGATATATAAAAAAATGATTTACAAAATAAACACCTTTGTTTAAAAAAAAAAAAAAAGTGTCCAGTATTAAGGAAAATGTTAAAAAAATAAACCAAACACCACTACTACCAACAGGCCTAAATAATGTGTGAAACTGTTCCTAACAGCTATTTTGTGTAGATACTTATGGATGTAAACTGTGTCGGCTGTCCTGATGGAACACTAGGCATGGCAGTCTACACTCCAAGCTGTAGCACAGCTAAAGCTGTTTTCCCGGGATGGTTGTTGCAGGATGCAGACGGGACTGGTACCCACCAGCCTTCTCAAGCTGCCTGTAGGCGATACGCCTTCCCTTATACGCCTTCCCTTTTGACTAAAGGAGAACTGCAGGCTGATTTTCTTCTAGCTTTTTTTTTTCAGGATGAAACAGTTTGAAATCAAGTTTATCTCTGATCATGCAAGCTCAGCATTTTAGGACAGAATAGTTCTAAGTGGAGGCAAGAAGACTGAATTATGCCATCTAATCATGTCACGTAGAAATGAAGATGTGTGTGCCAGGATGGAGGCAGATCTACTCCATCTCCTGTCTCCTGCAGCTGAACAGCCCCGTAGCCTGCGTTACTCCCTGCAGCAGCGCAGGCAGCAGCAGGCTGCTGCACGTCAGAACCGGCCCTGCGCGCTGGTCTCATACCACTTCTCACTGTGGTATGTATCAAGAAACCCATCCATCAACGGTAAACTGAAACTTGCCAGACTGGGCTGATGTGGAGTCGTTTTACCCTTGCAGTGTTGTTCCTAGAGAGAAGTAAAAAACCAACTCCCGTGGGGTTTTTTGTGGGTTTTGTGCTCCAGTGACAGTGTGGTGCTGACACCTGCTCCAGGAGCCTGGCTCTCTTTCTCATGCTAATACAGATCTTTTAGGGTAAAGTAATTAATTTCCACAGCACTAAAACGAGGGGGTAAGATGTGCAAAACCACTGCAGCAAGCAAAACATTTTCAACAGTGTAAGAAGGGAAAAGCAGCAGCAGCAGCAATCAGCACCACGTAAAAACACTAATGAGGAGAATGGTCAGAACCCTCTTTATTCTGAATCAGCCGTGTGTTTCTCTCTGTGCGGGAAGCGGGAAGGTTTCTACACAACTCGTGCTGGTCTCCAGCGATGCGGAAGGGCTGCACGTGACGGTTCAGGAAGTGTCCATCGTTTGTACAGTTTCATCCACCACCTCAAGTTCCAGGAGCGCTACGTTTTCTGTGAGAACAGCTGTAGTTCCTTTTTCACACTTGTATCTACCATACCTGTTAAAGAAACAGGTGAAAATTAAGCTGGAAGATGGCACTACACAGGAAAACGCATTTAAAACTTTAAACCTTATCAGCTTTCTCTAGAAGTTTCCTATAAAAATCCACAGTAAGAAAAGGAACTAACCTACTGCAAAACCCAATCTTACGGCAATCACTGATGAAGCTTCAGACAAACCAGCACTTTTAGGAAACACACAGTGGTTAAAAAAACAAATTGCCAAGTAACTGGAAAGGCTACTTTATAGAATTAAGTGGGATCTCACTATAACAGAGGATGTTCTAGCTGTGTACCCTCACTGAAAGAACAAGCTATTTATTTTTTTTCAACTCTAGAATAATTCTATTAATGTATTAGCTTTGGACGTCTGGGCCGCAGTCAGCTAACACTGAACACAGAGGCTGCCTGTGATCAAGCCACACTTAACTGCATCTAAGTTGTCACCCTTTTCACCCATTTATGGAGCAGAATCCAAAACCTCACTTAAAACGTGTAGTAAGAACTCTCTCCTAACTGACCACCTATAGCCATTTCCACTCAGAAGGAAGCATCGTGCTCATGGAGTTGTACAGTAAGGAATCCGAAGGACCCTTAACTGCAGCAGTGTGATCCTTTGTGGCATCTGCCTTAAAAAGAAGGGGAAAAGCAATTTCTTTAAACTCTACTGTTTTGGCAGTGGATTGAGAAATTGCACAACTTGTACAGGTACCGTAAAATCACACATTGCAAAATCCTTTAGCTGCCTGGGGGGCTGTGATTTCACCAATAAGGCTATTTCCACCAAGCAACATAGCTCTGCTAACGCTCATTTTGCCCACTTTATAATTTCTTCAGCTCTGTAACCTGAACATTCAGTCTGACAAGATCCCATGATACACAAACGGTATACCTGGTTCCCAAAGTGTTCCATACCAGACGTTCATGACAGAAAACTTAAAAAGTTTCACAATTACTGCCTTAAGGAAACAAGCGACAGAATAACATCACCTTTGTGAAAGATTTACAGTAGTCTCACATGCTGTGCAACCCCTCCGTGTGCTTTAAGGAAATGAACCCCAAGAATGCTAAAACAGGGGGGCTGTACAGAAATCTTTTGGCTGTGGCTTGCCAAATAAAAGAGCTAGGGAAAAAAAACCCAGAAATTTCTTCATAATGGAAATGGTTGAGAGAGGACTTTGATTAGGAAAGCATGAATGCTTACAAGCATTTTTTTTAGTTTGTTTATACATGAAATGGGACTTTAGTCCAACTAAAAAAACAAATCTCATGACTGCTGTATTTAGCTATTAACTGTAAACTGTCCTTTCAACACATCATAGTATATTCCTGGACAATTTTGGGGAAACTGTAGCGATCAAACCAATATCTCAAAAAAGAGTCTTAAAAATCTTCCACAGGGCATGTTTTTCCAGCTGCTGGCTAGAAAGTCTCTCCAGACACAGAATAAACCACAACCTGGTAGTCACAGGCTGGAGTTTAAGAGTTTTCTCTTGGTTTTGTTTTGGTTTTTGTTCTGCAGTGAGTTCGTACCCAATGCCAGGCTGTGCTGCCCAGTGCTGCTTTTTCAAATCCCCACACTAAGACTGGGCAGAACAGCAGAGGGTAGAGTGGGGCCACTGGTCCTTCTGACAGCACACATTTCAGCAAGACACAGCAAAAAAAGATGGTGTTGCTGCCTAGAACGCAACTGCTGCTCAGTCACATATGCAAAACTGTTACGTCCTCAAACTGCTGGGAACTCAAGAGCAGCCTCCTGGTGTGGTGAAGCTGCGGCAGGTAAGAACTCCTGTCTGCTTCCTTCATGCATCTGTACCTGCCACCAGCAGCCTCCATTCAGCTGCAGGTACAGCCGTTAGGTGTGTTTCGTTTAGTTGAAATTCACACGCAGATCTAGAGATTACTCTGACAAAATTCAGTATTACAGAAAAGAGGAATTGCTGGAAAAAGAACAGATAATGCACAGCTTCAGGAATACCAACCTCTCCCCCTTTTTGTTGGCCACATCATATGGACGGAGGAAATCCAACTTGTTCTTGCTTATAACGCAGATATCGATATTGCTGCCAGAGCCCAGATCATTGTATATGCCGGCTGCAATGGCATCTCTCACAAGCTGTTTGGCTTCCTCTTCCTGGAAAAGTTAGAAAAGCTGTCACTGCACGAGCACTGGCATTTCACAGAGATGTTTGTCCATGTGACAGTGGAAGCTGTGAGCTCTCAGAACAATGCACGAGATACCAGCACCTTTTTAATCACCGAAGTACTGCAGAGCAGTAACCGTGGGGCTACCTACAGGGCCAGCCTTTTGTCCTGTTCATGATCCACCACCCCCAGGACAGGTCAGACTTGGTAAAGACAGACAAGGAAGCAAAATTAAGATTTTTGTCTTAATGAATGGAGAAAATAAATTTTACAATGTGTACATTACAAGTTCCCTATAGTGCCCTCTGTGTAACAGCTGCATACAAATTAAAGATTCATACTAGTCCACTTAACAAGTCTGCCCTAGGCAGGAACTATTTAATCATCCTCGGTAGTACCAAAATTATTTCTATCATTTTGTAACACAGCTTGGTTTGCAAAATTTATTCAGCTTACATTAATACTGTTGCAAAGCAGCCTTGCACTGTACTGAACTGAGCCGGCTAGTATTTTTAATTTCTGTCCTGAACACAAGTGCAGAGAATTTAAAGAAACCTGAAAACACCGGTCAAACTAGGTACCTGTGTCAAGACAATGCAATTTGTAGTGAAGTTCTCTCCATTTAAGTGAAGAAATTTGAAAAAATTTGCTACAGCTTCTTACACTTCAGAATTACAACAGGTAACTAAAGCAAAATATATATTTAGTAAGGTTCATTTAATGCATACTGTATATATTTCAGAAGCATGTGTATTTTTAAATTACTTTGAACAACTAGTGGAATCATATTTGCCACAAAACTAGAACAGAAAACTGGAACAGGAAATAAAGCTCACTATTTTTATTGCTTCTGAAACCATGTATTAATCATGCAAGAGTTCTCGTGTTCGTTTTCTTACAGGTTTTGTGTATCTACCTTATTTTCAAAGGGCAAACACACAGCTGCTAAAATACACACATGGTGTGGAGCTGAGAGGCATTTACTAGAAACTACACAGGCTGAACCTGAGTGCAACTATGCGTTAACACAAACACAAGTAACGTTCAGATGAGTCTTCTACAGCAAAACTTTTCAAATCATCAGGCTCCCCATTAAAATATTACAACAGTTCCATAATAATAATCTTCATCTCCCCCAGTAAAATGCATGAATGGTATTGATGTGACGGCATCCGAAACACAGTTTTGCTTCGCCCGATGGCCTTTGCCAAAGAGGCAGCATTACAGCTGCGCTGGCTCCCTCTACAGATCCCGGCAGGGCTTATTTTTATTTCAAAGGCAGCTCGAAAAATCACCGATCAGATCCAGAGCTATTAGAAATTGTCTGATAGAGCCGGTAATTCCTTAGTTTTGCACTGTAACTGAAGATGCTGAGCACGAAGAAATATTGCCAAACAACTTTCTGGGTGTATCATTTTAAATACTGTAACAAGGTACAGGCTTCTGTTCCCAGTAGCTACGTGCGCCTGTCCTTGCGACAGAAGCGACGCTACTGCTTGACGAAGCCCTCCCAAGTTCAGCGGTGGGGGCGAGCCCCCATCCTACACCGCTTCCCATGGCACCGCGTTACTTGCTAAGAGAGAAAAGCGGCGAGGATGGGTCCTGCACCCTCAGCTCCACTGGAGCCTGCACAGAGCGAGTGCTAACGCTCAGTCATCTGGCAAAAGCGTCCGAACACAAGGAGAACAGACTGTGTCCACAGACACACACCCCCCACTTCAATCTTTTCAGTAGCCTCTTAAGTACATACCAGAGCACGTAAGACCCCTTATTTTTCTCAAAGGTGTGTAAGGAACTTACTTGAAAACGACGACTACAGCATGCCTGTTCCAGTACAGAAAGAATTAAGACAAACACATCTATGAACACAGAAATCTGTTTTAGCCTCAAGTAATTCATGGCAGCTGCTGCTCAGCCAGCCCAGCTCGCCCAACACGATCGTAACTGCGTGGTAAGTTTACCATGATCACTTGTCATTGCTTTGCTGATACCTCACACCTTTGAGTAATCTTCCACCACTAGACACCACGAAGCAAAGAGCAAATATTCGATACCGATTTCGATCAAAGAAGCTTTTTAAAATCTGCTTCATTTTAAAGGCCTTGGCATCCCTGCCAGTATCCTGCCACACGAAAATAATGATGCTGAGACCCACAGCCCGCTCCGAGAACGTCTGATTCAGGCAGCAGCTGCACAAGCCCCAACGTACCAGTGCAGCTGAAGAGGAGCCCAAAATTAGCTCAGCTACAAGCACGTCTGCTCCCTGAGCATACTCCACATTCTCCAATGGCCCTCTATAAAAGAGCTTGTTAATAATAGTATTCCTGTTCTAACAGCTTAATTAAGGTATTGACCAGGAGGGGGGCATTTTTTTTTCAGTAAACTACAGCATAAATTCTTATTTCACTCCCACTTTTATTAGTATTACTCTTTTTAAAAAAATAATGTGAATTACACTTTCTACCAAGCGGACTACAATAAAACAGCCATGCTGTAAAAATAATTCCTCTATCTTTCTTCAGTGTTTTTGGTAATAAAACTCTGATAAGCAAGTACTTCCTCTTTTTTCACTGATTTGTTGCATGCTAGAGGTATTTTACTACTATAGTGAAAGTGAATATACTAAACCAAAACAAAGTATGTGTAGATGTTTTAAAAATTGTTAGCAAAACCAGAATAATTTTAAGGTATTATATGAGTGTTAATATAAGACAAGCACCTCAGCTTAGGAAAACTAAAGCAGATTAGTGGGGGCTTGTTTCACTCTGCCTTTAATCTTTTTTTAGACAATACTGTATATATTGCAAAGTCCTCTCACTAATTTAAATTTCATTTACTTTTTAATATATACTCTATCAGCCTACTTTTACCAAAATAGTTCTAAAAATACCCACTACAGCCAGTAGAGCTCAGCTGTAACTGCACCAAGGCATCCCCCACACTGAGAAAGTCCCAAATGCAATCTCAGCTCTTTCATCTGATATAGCGCAGCCTAGTTCATGAACCTGGAATAATTTTAATTGTAGAAATCCCTGTTTCAGGGCTGTTTACTCCTCTTATCATAATTTAGGAACGGAACCAGAATAGCCACAAAAAAAAAAAATAAACAAAACCACCAAAACCCAGAAAATTCCTTGATAGAGATCCTGCACTCAAAGTTCTAGCAAGGACTATTTTACAGTCAGGGGTTACCATGGAAAGTGCTGACACAGTCTTACATGCAGGGGCACGAATGAGTCGCTGTAATAATTAATCTTAAAAAACCCTAAAAGTTCAGAGTATATAAAAGGAGCACTTCCTACTTTATGGTTGCAAAGACCAAGCTAACTGGGAATATCATTCTCTCGGGTCCACGCTGCTTCTTAAATGAGATTACAGCGAGAGTGATGTACTGCAATGCGAGTCAGTTGTGACAAGCAGCACTTTATAGAGCTATCTGTTTGTCTCCATCACCACATCACACAATGTGTCCCAGGACTCCAATGTGCAACTCCATTTACCACTACATGACAAATGGGCAGCACTTGTAAAAGGCGCAAAGAGGTCCAGATCAGCCATGTAATGGTCACCACAGATGTACTGTGGTGCTTGAGGGGGGAAAACACAGACCCCCAAGTTCATTAAAGTGACCAGTAATGGATCTTTCAAAATGTGTCTTAGGAATAGTACAGTAAAGGCTAAAATAAATAACTCAGCATGGAAGGCTAATCTGAAATGGTGTTTGATAAATTATTTATAACACAGACAATTGTCTGCATTTAATATTGGCGCTACTGGTAGCATCTTTAAAAGATGATTTATGTGTTGTAATGCCATTAAGCTTTATATGGGCCCACTGCTGGCTATAAAGTCTGCTGAGATTTAGAGAATGAGTTTTAAACTGTCACTGCAACATCATAGTAGATAGAGCCTGTATTAAATCTTTACTTTAAACCTGTTATCTGGAGAGTTGCATTTTGTAGACACTCAGGAACTGATAGATTACCTCTCTACAGCTGCTATGCTGCAAGTCCCAAACAGCACCAATAAGGAACTTTTACACATTATTCTTGTATATGACTTGAAACAAGTTTCTCTTCTCACTTAAGCGATTTCCAGATTTCAAATGCTACTGAAGGAAAAAAGAAAAAGAGACTTTGCCCACAGATGTGGGTATTTCTACATCATATTAATACTCTCTTTACTAATAGCTTTTAAACAAGTTTATCATTATGCCTCCGGCAGTAAAGGAAGCAGCTGGAACAGCTTTGTGAGTATTATTTCCTCCACATTTTGTAACTTCACAAGCAAGTTAAGCAGGAGATGCCTTTTCCAGATTAAAAACTGTAGAAAGGATTTTTTTTCTCCTTAAATTCTTACCAAATTGAAACTAATACCTTCTACAGGTCATCAGTGTGCTGTTAGATAAGCGATTCATACTGCAGTTCTCTAATAGCAAGTCTTATCAAAAATTTGAAATACTATGCACAACGAGTATTAGTACAGAATGAGAGTAACATTTTTTTGTAAAAATAAAAAAATTCTAACACTTATCACAACGTCTCTTACACCAGAATGAAATTTGTTCATATTATATAGTATAAGAAGTTGATCCTACTTAAAGTGAGAATCCGCAAGACTCACATGGAAAGAGAAGGGGAGGGGGGGGAATTAGAAGCTTCAGGAAAGACAATGATAATAAAAAATAAATCTATAAAGGAGTGTTGGGAATTTGGGGCTAGGAAAGCGATACCTCTTGAAGGACATAAGCACCTACAGAAGCATAATTAGACTTTGGAAGAGTAATCGGCAGACTACAACATGTGAGAGGATATGTAAGTCTGCCTGTAGGGAGAAGCTGTGGTAGAGATCAATATGTAACTGGAAGCAATGCTAAAATCTGCTGGCTAAGTCCAAAGAGATAACAAACCCGAGAAACAGCACAGTACTTTGCGTTTTTCGTGTAAGGGGAGGTTGAAAGACTCCATTAGTGAGAATTAATTTGTTTTGGCTATCTTTTGAAGCTGGTAAGGGGCTGGCACACGTAATTTAAACCACTCAGGTTTAACAAGTCTTCACCAACAAAGCGTACGCATTTAAAGTAGTACCTCATAAGCAGATGAATGACATACCTTGTTTCCCAATTTATTAATTTTTTAAATAGACCTATGCTACAATCAAATCAAAATAGTTTGCTTTCCTCTCATCTTTGATCAGGTGAATGAAATTTAGAAGTAGTCAGTCTTTTCTAGCTTCCCCCCTCAGCCTTCTTCCTCCACCATCTTTTGTTTCTGCTCTAAGAAGTGACAAAGGACGTTAGAGGCGGAATGCTGAGATTTAACAGTCCAAACAATGCAAAAACAGGCTACGTATGGTGAATATGTAGGACAGGATGCCAAATCAGAGAAAATGGGATTAAACTAACATGCTAAATGACCACAGCACAAAGAAAGATTTACAAGATAGAAGTTGCAAGTAGAGAGAATTAAAGCAACGATCACACCAAAGGCAAAGGGGTTACGAAAATCAGAATGTGTAAGATCAGCAGTACCTGTGAGACAGGGAGCAGCAAAACCCAAAAATGGGTCCTGGGAACAAACACCAGCTTGTGTGTCAAGAAGAATGGGCAGAAGTTACCAGAAAATTCCCAGCACATGATGGAAAAATTAAGATATCTACAGATACCTGGGACTAAAACTATGCCCTGTATAGGTATAAAGATGACATCGCCTCAGTTCTACTGAATTTCAACTGTACACTATTTTGGAATCATGTATGCTCTAAAGAAAAAAACTTAAATCTAGATGAATATATGCCTTCAAATATTATATACAAATGTACTTAGTTTTACTTAACAGCTGTTAAAGACTAAGATAAACAGAAATTTAGTAGTTTCTAATGCAAAAGGGCATGTGTGTGTCTGTGTGAAATCAGAACTCTTGCTTTGTGTGTTACACGGCTAAGTTACTTTAAATCAAGGTAATGTGTATCATGTTATTTTCCAGTTCTGTTTCCACAACCTTCTTTAACAAGAAACTGAAACGCTCCAAATTCTGAAACATTACTTTCATTCACTTGCAGGAAGTCAAGTGAATGACTTAGTATTTGCACAACAAACAGTATCAAGGACTCACTATTAAATACAATTAAGAGTTTTCTCTCCAGAATACATCCTGTTCAAACACTGTGGAACATGCATTCTGTTTGGAACGGTAACTTCAAATAAGTTTATCTAAATTCTAACTTCTCTGCAAGTTAGAAAGCTGGACTTCTATTTAAAAGAAAGAGGGGAAAAAAAGCAGAGGACAGTCTGAGTTACATACATGCTGTGTTTCCTTGCGCCACTGTACTACCACTCTGCTCCTCCGCCCGTCCCTGGGCACTTTCTCAAACTCAAGCCCACAGAGCCTGCCTGCACCACCATCGCCAATACAGTACATTAAAAGATAAAAACCCAGCCTGCTTAAATCCCTGGATTATGAACACATCAGGTTTAATTAATGTGCTGCCTACTTTACACACAAAAATACAGAAAAAATGGTTTTGTTTAGGAAGTAGCAATCTTCAGCACAAACAAATATGGCACAGGCAGGAAATTACACAAAAAAAATCAGAACATAGCACTGACCTCACAGTCTTGTCAAAACTCAGCAATCTGAGTTTTTTCACAAATGCACCTATATTCATTCATTAACAGATCACAGATTGATAGATCAGGTAATTCCCTACTGCATTTGATGTCAGTTTTGTTGTGAATAACATGTTAGTGTGTGTTTATTTTTCTAACTGTTTTCTACTAAGAACTTTTCAAATAAAATGCACCTTAGTCCCTAATTAATAGTCTCAGTGATTACAGTTTTTTCATGTTCCAATGGTAGACGCCTGCAAGCCCAGACTCATCACCACCTCCCCCTTTCTGATATTGTACACCACACAAGTATAATAAACCATGTTAATATTTCATACCAGTGTGAAATATGCTGGAGTATCAATTCAACATCTGCTGTCTTTAGGGTACTGGCATCCCGCAGAGACACTTTCAATTTGTAATTGAGTTCTATACTGAATTAATCAGCAGTTTATCTTTTTTAGTAAAATAATGTCTTCCCCACTAACCTGGATTTACATTAACAATTTATGCCAAATTACCTGCCAAGGCAGGAAACTTATATGATTCGGAACTACTATTGAGTAACATTAGTTCCTATATATCATTCCTTACACGAAGATTAGTACAATACATATTTCCAATGGTACAGAATTAAATTACAAGCTTCTCTCACAACTAAAGGGATTTCTTTTAATACTATTCCTATGCTCTGAATGAAGAACAAGTAAGAAAATTCATTTAATCCACTACTACTTATGTCTGGGTGAACTTCATAGTTTTTTAGGGAACAGATTCTCAAAACAAGAACTTGCTCAACAGTAACAGAGCTGTAAATCCTGCCAGGCTGCAAGTTCCACTCCAACCACACAGTATCCTCAGTTTTCTGTGCAGCTGCATTACTGCACAGTAACATACTGAACTTCAGCTACCAGAAAGTAGCCAGATATGTAAACCATGCAAAATATTGCAGTCAAAATTATTATATATTATTACTGTATATCAAAAAAATATTATTCAGCAATAACATATCTGGCTTCAAGTAAAGCAAATATCCATTCATACAACTACTACTTTACCTCTGGAGCAAACAAACTACAACCAAAACCAAACAAAAAAAAAAAAAAAGGGAATGAAGGCCAGCATTTTATTTGGAACAAGAAGTCTTGGACCCTCTGGTAATTTTTCCTTCCTAATACACCAAAATGCTCCATAACGCTTACTGGCTGGGAGAGAGTCTCCCTTGACAGCCCCAGTGACTCCCACCCTTTGCCTCCTTCCCATTCACTCTTCCCTGCTCAGACAGAAACTGCACTCTGCCTCCACAGCCCTCGCCACAGGAGGGGCACTCAGGCTTCATGCCACGTGAAATATTTTCCAGTACGTTTTGCCTGTGTTCTGCAGTTACGGGAGATATACAAACTGAAACAATTTAAACTGGAACACCTGCTCCTGAGAAATGCATCAAAAATAATTACCTGTCCTACATCTACCCTGTGCAATGAAATGATCTCTTAACATGGAGCTCTGCTTCTGACTAGCTTGTCTACATTATTACATACAAAGTTTAAGTGTTACTTTCATAAAGGTGAAGAAATTGTGGCTCTTTGTCATGCAGCAAGGCCCAATTTAAACTAAGGTAAAATTTATTTCCATCAATATAGTCTGTAAACAGAAAAGCGGAAGGTGCTACTGGGTATCACTGCTAACCCAGACTGGTATTGTCAGCAGTTTCCCACCTGATTTCTGCACAGAAATTGTGCTTTGATATATTCAGAAAGCACACCTCAAAACACTGCTCCAGTAATCCTAGCCATTCCAGAGCACATCTAGGTAGCACATTTTAAATCAGCCTCATATTTCCTGTTTAACGTTGGTTCCGCAACGGAAATCAATCCAAGGCACAATCCTGTGAAAGAAGATGAGAACTGTACTAACTGTCCAATGTGTCAAGCAGGTTACCATAGAGTAATTTTAATCTAATCTAAAAATAAGAAACAGCATGATAAGCCTTTATTTTCTGGATGACTGTATGTACTAACCTGACATTTACCCATGGAAATTCATGTCTCTGAAGGAGACAATAACACAGGTATGTAAGGAAAGCATGAATTCTGTATGCCATGAGCTCTGTCAGAAAAGGCAGTGAAGATATGCCACTAGCAGTCTCAGTTATTGTCACTGGGTAATGAAATAAACAGATACACAGAGCACAAATACAAAGTACTTATTTTTGTTCATGGCCTCAGACTCCCCCCCCCCGCCCCCCCATCCCCCCATTTACTTAATCTCTGTGTTTGACACCAACAGGGGTTCAAGTATCTCAGGCAGGCTCTCCTGCTTAACTCTGATAGTCTGGCTTGATCTCTATTGTCTGCTGTCTGAGTTCAGCCGACAAACCTCCCAGCAAGTGGTCACCTTCCTATGGAGTCATTAAACCACTGAATGTCAGCTGGTGGGATTAGCCTGCAGACTTCCACACCTGAGCCCTATGGCGGGGACACAGGCATTTTGATCACCATCACTAATGAATACAGAATTCATATGCAGCTTGTCATTGCTCTTGAGCCTTGAATCACACAGATGCAGGCTAAATAAGACTGATGAGACAACTATTGTTGAAGATTACAGAGTTTTGACAGTTACCAAAAATAGCTCAGTATTATTGTCAGTAGTTAATAAACAAAAATAATACCACCATATTGAGGGACAGTAGGAAATACGAGCACAGAAACATTTGAATGATCTGTATGTCAGCTGTTTAAATATGGAAGAAAGTGACATGTTTTCGTAACATTTTGTACTATGCCTGATTTTTTTTTTTTTCTGAAATAAGAGGTTCTGAGTGAAAGTTGCATTTAGACTACTTTTTACTTTGACACAGCAAAGATCATCAGCATATATTGAGCATCCAGCTGAATGCATTCTTTCTGCCTCAGCCAATTCACTCTGGGGATATGGGGCTATCAAAAGTACCTCAAAAATCAGTGGCAAAACCAGAAACAACTGGGGGCCAGAAGAGCCCGAGTCAACAACACATTTTGCAACTTCCAGTCCTCTTCCTTCCTACAATTTCTTTGTGAACACACCTAATCTGACAGCTGCAACTATTAACTGAAAAAGGTCACTACCTCTGACTCCTGTCTGCCCATCATTTCTCCTTTTACAGAGGACTACCCAAATCTGCCAGCTGAACTGCTCGTAAAATTACTCCCTAACCCGTGTTTGTCAAAACCAAACAAGTTGGCGAAAGTAATCACTGCAGAACGATCACAAAAGCAAACCTGGCCAACAGGTGAAGGAGTGCAAATCTCTGGCAGGACAGCAAGATGCTGTTTCAGACAGCACAGCTGCTGCAGGAGGCTAAGTGCCTACACTCCAAGTGGAATATAGTCAGAACAGCCCCCTCTTATTTTTAATCTGTTCTTACTCCTCCAGATTATTTTTGGCTTCATTCAGAATCACTTGATTTTCCACCACACTTTAAAATGTTATAATAAATGACTGTAAATATAATCTCACATTTTCAGACTGAACTATTTTAGAAATAATTATTAAATATGTGCCAGACAACCTCATTCCATTTTTTTTCCCCACCTCCTCCATGTCCCTGAACTCCCCACACAAAGATTTACTTCCCTTTCCCCACAACAGTTCTGTTTTTTGTGACTTTTACCAATTTTCTTCCTTTTGGATCCTCTTCTTATTAAACCTGGCCGTTTTGATGAAATACCAAAGACAAATGAAGTTACAAGCAGTCTGTTTCCTTACTTAAAAGATGATGCTCTTGTCAGAAGGCTAGAACATAGCCTTGCTGTACATCCAGTAATTCTTCTACAAAAAGCTTCTACTTTTCAAATAGAAGTCAAATACTAGCATAAAATATGTAATACCCCACACACACATCCCTAGGAATTCAACAACCGCAGCTTAGATAAACGCAGAATTCTAGCATTTAATAGTGTAGGCATTTTTTTCCCCAGATCATGATGGTTTCCACATCCACTGACTCGGAGTATTTCTTTACCATTGTTTAACACCAGAAGGCATGAATGCATTTGCAAAATCTGGCTGTAAGGCTTAAAAACCATGTGGCTACTCTATTGAAACACTACTGAAAGAAAAATTGGCTGCAATGAAAGATCTAAGCTCAAAACACTCTATTAGATGTGCTGTTCTTCCACTTACGTTTTTTAAACTAGATCTATAGCTGCCCGCATGACAGATTAATATTGTTCCACGGTAGTTAGGAGCTTGGCATTACATTTTTTGAAGCATCTACAGGCCTTCAGGGCTGAAAGTGTTCACATCTTCAGCAATCTATAATGGTTCCTCTAGAGGCCAGCACTTGCTTCATAATGAAACATGCCTCCATAAATCAGACCACAGAAGTGGCACTTGTGTACGTCACCATCTATCTTCGCAGTTTCTCTGAAGGATGTTGGGTAAAGATCATCTCCCAGCATTGAAACCAGGGAAAGGACCATCACAGTTGGCACTGATAAAGCATGTGCTACTTAAATCTGAAGACACACTAAGTCTATGGAAAAAAAACACATCCTGCTGGTGTTAGCATGCCTCAGGCAGTGGTAGAAGCTTCAGCAACTCATCTTCAAAAGGCAGAGAGCCAAAGCTCTAGAAACCTGCAAAAATTGGCTAAGCCTGCAGTCTTCTTTTTTTTATTTTTTTTATTTTTTTTTTATTTTTTTTTTTTTAAGTTGAGCATCTTCAAAGTCTACAATTCTAACTGTAGGGCACAGCAGCTGCCACTGCAGATTTGATCCTCTCAGCTTTTGGCAGCTCTCAACTTGAAATTCTAGCAAAAGAATTTTTCAAGTTGCTATTATTGCCTGTCATGGATTTATAAATATTGTGCACTATCTGCTGTGGCATGGCTCTCATGGGACACCAGTGCATGCCAAAAGCATAACAGAATGAAAAACAGTTCCTATTCTTCAAATAAATGCTAATTTTTTTTAGCTGTGCTCACACGATGCGTTTGGTGATCAGCTTCAATAGTACAGAATATATATCAGAGGCAAAAAAGCTGATTGTCTTTTCCAGTAGTATTCAGCTGCTACTTTCATTAAGCTTGTTTAATTACATTCCAGATGCTAATTTGCAAGTCGATACCAGAGGGTGCAGGACAGTTTGCCTTTGAATCATTTTTCTGTGATGTGATGGTCTTGAAGCACACCACTACCCTCCAGTAGCCCTAGCAAGATATTCTGACAATTAGTGCAAAAGAAAGCAGCATTGATCTTGACAGAAAAATATTAATCCTCTACCCATTTTGTTAAATTAATCTCCAGGAATTTTAAGTTTATCATTATTGCCATCTGACAGCAAGTTTTATGTAAAAATATATATAGCATACTTCAGATTTATTATGTTTTAATTTCAATAGAAGTGTCTATTTCATATTTGCTATTTCATTACTGGAAAAAAACAAACAACTGACTTTAAAGGTAAATATTTTCAGCTGGCAGCCATAACAGAATATGAAGAAGTGTTAAGAGTAGGGTTGAGCTCTATCACCTGAGACTTTGCTGGTTTAGTTAATAGGATTACTGAATATCTAGTAGAAACAAAGGAAGGGTTAAGGTGCCTGCAAGTCTCAAAGACCCAAATACCTATTTCAACAAATGGGTAGGCTGCATTGCTACATGCTTGTTATAACAGTGACTATCTGATGCCATTTACGGTTGTGTATGAAGACAATTTAATTAGGATGACCTTTCTAAATAGGAAAAGATGAAGATTTACCAATTTTTGGTTGCTCTTACACAAAGAATGACTTAAAATATAAGCTTGAAAACTAGCTGAGCATAAGATGAAATTTTTAGTTTCATAGCACAGCTCTTTGACATTTGTATCTTTGAAAGTGGACTATTATGCTATAGCTGTTGATTCCAAGGATTTGTAGTTCATATTTTCAGTATGAATAGCACACATGCCAAGCGCACAGTCACACAAGAGGATGGAAAAAGACAGACACTGTCATTCTTAAAGCAGCATGAGGGTAAGGAAAAATAAAAAGGTAGTCCACCTCGATCTAGTGGTTCTTCCTACCAGCCATCTAGCATAATGCTACTTACTGAAAAAACTTAAGTGCCCATTAAAAATATACCAGTATTTCAAATAGCATTTATAAATATACTAGAGGCCAGAAGTCCAGTATCTTCAGATACTGCCCAAAATACTGCAGAAACACAGGAATCCTAATCTTAGCTCCATTTTTGTAATTCTGCACACCTGCCACTACTTCATATATATCTGACAGAAACTAGTTGCAGGAATATTTAGAAAACTCCTTAGTATTAACTCTTAGGCAGTTTAATGGAAAACTTCCCAGAAACAAGTTTGTTTGGGGGATGGAGTTTTTTGGTTTACTTCTGGGTGTTGTGGGGGTTTTTTGTTGTTTGTTTTAAGTTAACTGATATTATATGTCAAGTTTCTTCAGGAGATGTAAGGAGGTAGGACAAGAAATTTTAAGTTCGAATTATCAATTTTAGAGAGGACCTCAGTGGACTTACAAGACCTTCACCTGAAAATATAGTGCATTTGAAGGGGAGGAAGTGATCCACAGCAGCTGCATTACAAAGATGAGGAACATCTGAAGACCTTTCCTGAAATAAATCAACTGTTTCCTCTTCCACATTATTTAGTGATACTGAACAGCTGTAAGATTTGTCATACCTGCATTTTACACTGAAATGATTGCAACTGTGTTACAAGTAATTTTTAATGAGTTAAATTTTCATTTGTGTTCAATTCTCATTTTTTTCTTTACTGCGAAATTATTAATCAATTTGAATGAGAAGGAGCATTCACAGAAAGTCAAGAGATTAATGTGGTTTAAAAGAGGGCTTGACATTACTGAGGCATTTTACAAAATACACTTACAGAATGCTCTTTAATTGTTTTGGGTTTATTTTCATCAATAGTCTGTCTGCAGAAAACTGGATTTTTCACTGGTTTAGTTTAGCAGGCACTAAACATGGTGTAACAAAGCGTAAGGAAATACCACAGATAATACAAAAATAATGTACTGCATACATTCAGTAACAGAATAGCTTGTTCTGATCTTAATCATGACACTCCAGCTTTTAGCTCTCCTCAATGATTCTCTATAATGAACAAACTAACGTCTTCCAATATTTTATCAAGATCATCAGCAGAACACAAACAACCCACAACCTTATAAATCTGATAATCAATCTTTAAGTGGGTATTAAAAATAAAAAGTGCAATTACTAGTTCTGAACGTACCAAATCAACCAGAAATCTAATTGGTTTCATATAATACTTGAACATTTTTTGATTTTACAATCATGCATTCTCTTTTCAAGATTGAGAGGGAAGGACTGACGACTGTCAGAAAAACAGCAGCAATATTGACTACGCAAAAGCTATTAAATTCTTGAAGTCAGCTATAATCAGTAAGCTGTATGTTTTTAAAGTTTTCACCTATATTCAAATCACTCAAGTTTTTCCTTATATAAATTTGCAAGAAGCTACATTCCTTTAAATTTATTTTAGCTATCAATTTCTACAGCTTTGCAGTAAGCTGACATTAGTACCTTTTAAGTGCAGGGAACTAAAGCAGATTTAACTTTTTTAAAGCTTCAAACCTTTTAAATTCTTATAATTATGAGGATTGAGGGAAGAAACACTGAGGTTTAACAGAAAAAAGTTTCTTACCTCCATGTCCGGTTTGTATTTATCTTCAAATACTGCCATAGCTGCTAATGATCCAGAACCTATAGTAACAAAATTAGGACACTTACTTAACCAGTGTATTTAGATATAGCTTTTTTTTTAAAAAAAAAAAAAGGAAAAAAAAATGTATCAGCAGCAGAAACCAGACTGAAGTCTACCTTAGTTTATTACACATCCTAAAGCTTCTACCCTCTTTAAATCCAGCACCTAATTTAATCCTAAACTTATAGCTAGCGTACACAGACTTGTCATGGTCCACATTCTGACAGCCTTTTTCTTTTTACTATTTTGAACACTAAGATATGAAAATGAGGTTAAAAAAAAAAAGAGAGCTAACTGAATGCCACAGTTTGTAATTCCTACTCCTCCATTTCTCCTGTCCCACTTTTTTTGCCTGGCCACATTAGAGGGCATGTCACTTAATACCAAGACACTCGGAATGAATAGATTGCTTTAACGAGCTGCCCTGGCACAGTCACCTTTACACATGGGGATGAGTAAACTAGCAATGGTAATAGGGTAGCTGGCTGCTGCCATCAAGTTATTTCTCATATCTACTTTTAAACAGTTTATTATGCATTTACTTTGTGCCATTATTTTTACAGTGAACAATAACAGCTGAACAGACAAAACGACAGATACGAAAACATGAGTTCAATGTTACTTCTCTTAAAAGGATGCAGTGCAAGTGCAGTAATGGAACAGAAGCCATCTCTACACCAAGCGCTGTAACTGCAGCTATTATAAATGTGTTTTTCATAAAATAATACAAAAAGCAGTATGATACCATTTGAAACTGTAAACTTGCTTTGTTCAGAAACAGCGAGTCTTCAGGAAGATATCTTGTCTGTCTGTGGCCCTAACCATATTTCAGAGAGCACTACTTTTGGGGAGTGAATAAAGTTACCTGCAATTTTTTACTCCAATTAGAAGATTTTTTGGCATTTATTACTTTTTAACTTGTTTTGCATACTGCTATCTGTTTAGCTGGGTCACAGAGAAAGCCGTATTTTCTATTTAAAATGATTTGTGTATATCGCTTGACCACCTCAATGGTTTAGTGAAAGAAAAAGGCAGCGATTAAACAGTTTCAAATGAGGTGTCCTGCTGATTTTATCAAGTCTGCTGAATGTATAATGAAAAAGGAGAAGCTGACAGTGACACTGTTGAGAAAATACAGACTACCTTATCTGAACCATTTAAGGAGGTCCAATTATAGATCAAATTTAAAGGGTAGAAACAGCAGATTTACAGACACAAATCAATGAACATGGTAATCCCAATGAATATGACAGATATTCCTGTTACAGAATATTGCTGTGGTTGAGGATCATTACCTTTACAGTACCAAATACATCACATCTAAAAGCAGTAGGACACTAAGCGTGTACTTGTATTACAGGCAATGACTATTCATTTACACCTTGGAGCAATACATGACTCCATTTTTTTAAATGCTGAAACTGGAAATAAGATCTTTAAGCAACTAATAGCAGAAACAAACTGCTGATACAAACAGCTGATATCACAGAACAAGTCACAAACACCGATCCTTCAAACAAGGTCAAAATAAGGTGTGTTCCAAAACAAATACAGGACTTGAACCATAAAATAATTATTCCGGTGGAATGGCACAGGAATGTTTCTAATGGGGAGGAATATCAGAGATACTGTCTCAAACGAAGACCACAGTAAGCTGCACTCAAATGAAAGCCCCTGCCATAAGCAGAATGGGAAACCTCAAAACTAGAAAACAATCTTACCCTTGGATAAGGGTCCTTTGAAAGTAATAGAATATAGAGACTGAAAAATGTGCAGGAATGAAGGTATAAAAGGCAGTATCTGACAGAAAATACTGCATCGGCTACTGAGCTAAGAAAAAGTGGTCTTAATTTCTTAAAACTTCTACTAACAAATACTGCAATATTTATGTTATTGATCAATCTTATACATGGCTCAGACTGGATTTACTCTTCCAGCTCCTTTTTAAAAGAAAATTCCCAAAGATCCTATGAGCATCAACTCAGCAGACTTAAGAAGGAGGGGGAACCAACTTTATGTTACATTACATTAAATCTTTTATACATAAAGAATTTAAATTATTTACCTCACTATGTTACCAAGACTCAAATAAATGCCAAACCTAATGTCACCTTTAAATAAATACACGCAGACAGTCCTATCATGTAAGTTTTCAAACAGTTGTTGAAAGAATTAAACCTACATGCAGACATTTACATCTGAAAACCAAGGTCCCAAGGAGGTTCCAAGAGAACAGGAAGTAAAGCTAGAAAAGCTGAATAAACTCACTTGTTTTATTCTCTACTGCTTATAAATCCTAAACATAAACCTTCATAAGCTTGCATTTTAAAAAAAGTGCCTTAGCAAGAATCTCACTGCATAGCTAACCATTCCCTGAAAGAACAGATTTTTGTAATCTTAAATAGCACAATGAAAATTCTTTACTCTTACTAGCACCAGATGTAACTGTTATGCTTTGAAAAAGACAAATATATGTGTACGTCTGAGTTTCTCCATCAAAACAAATAATTTGCTGTTTGACAACAGCACTGTTTTTAAAAATACTACTGATGGGTATATATTCACCTGCAGCACATTAATACAAAGCCTCCCTCAATCCCCCTATTTCCATTGCTGGAGGACTGAAACCTCATCACTTGACTGTCCATGCAGAAATGCAGAAAACTGGTAGTAAACAGTTGCTTGTGAGCATAGCTGCAAACTTCACTATCCAATTACACCGACTTCCCTCTACTTGTCAAATTCCACATACGATCCAAACAACTCCACAATGTTCCAAGCAGTCCAACTGACTTGTGAAAGCTATGCATTGTAACAGGAGAGCTGGCAATAAAATCTGTGAACTTAAGTAAACACTGGAAGCATGGTTTTCTTATTGCAGTACCTGTGAAAGCACAGAAAACTTAGATATTAAGGGTCTATGGAGAACTTGTTTGTACGTGGGGAAACAGCTGTTCTCTTGTCCATGTATTCAGTGCCCACCAATAATTCATTTTTAACAAGCATGCTTTGCCTTTATGTAGAAACAAGCCTAACAATTCCCAAACATAATGTCTGGAGAAAGATAAAATCCAAACATTGCAAAACACCATCCATTAAATAGAGATAGATGCTCCCACCTCATACATGCACTAACTGATTTAAGCCACTACCAGTTAGGAATTCAACATTGCTGAGATGCAGCAGTTCAACCTCAGATCTATTAGAACATTCAGGAAAGCTGTGAGATGATGTGTCATTAGACACATCTAAGCTCAGATTCAAAGTAATACCAAACCAGGTATTTACCTTAGATAATTTCAGTTTGAAATCTTACCAACACACAACCAATGCAGAAATAGGAAAATTCTTTACTGTACCTTTTTTTTTTTTTTTTTTTTTTTTACATGTTGGAAGTTTACAACTGTCCTGTGTATGAGCAGTAAGGATAATTAAAGTGTAATTGGTAAAGCTGTCATGTATTTGTATTATACAACATACAGGAAAAAAACCCTTTTGCCTACATTTTTTTTAAAGCCACTAACTGCTATGAATGGTTACACTTCAACAAACACAATAATCAAGACAGAGATGCCATACCGATTCCAAAGAACTTACTCTGCATACGTTTTCAGTAAGCTACACTTCAGAAACAAATATTCAGAAAATATTAATCTAGCATCTAATTACATAAAAATACTGATTGCCAAACGAATTATAAAAACCTATAGAAACTGAGATTCAAAGCTCTACTCCGAGGCAAATGCTTTTCAGTCTGATAATGAGCATGCACCAAGTAAGTTATGACACCATAAGAGATTTTTATTTTCTTCTTTAAGAAACATTAGTCATTTCATAAGTTTCCACAGCTAAGTTATTAAAAAAATTCTGGACTCAACTGTGAGTTGAAAATCCCATCTGGTTGTTACTCAAGCAGTTGTACCACTTCAGTATTGATTTAAAGTGAAAGATAGTTATTGATACGTAGCAAAACAACCCAGCCAACAATAATTTCCACCATGTTTTGCAGCTGCAGTAGCTTTTCCAAAACAGATGAACTGGATCTTTTTAGCAGAACATTCACTGAAGACAACTTCTTATTGCTAAGCACAGTCCATTTTCATCACCCAAGGACCTGTTTGCTACCTCAGCCTGCCACACTAGAGGATGTACAGAGCCTTGAGAGAGTAACATTTAGCACTTCCTAATCCATCACTGTCAGGGCTCCCTGACAGGGCATTTATTCACACACACTCATTGTTATTCAATTTGCTGTTCATTCTAGGTAAAAATTCGGTGATCTCCACAGCCCCATCGATTGGGATCATTTTTCACCCTGGTTCCTGGCTGAGGGGTTGAGTCTCAGCAGTGGTAGTGCTTGCTCTGCAGGACAACATTGCCAATGCATGAAGAGCTGATTTATGAATATGAAGCAACACTGGTACCAGGGGACTAGCTTTAGCCACTAGAGACTACTGGAACATACTTACTGTTTCCGAAAGCTGAACTACAGACTTCAAGTGCTTTAATTTTATGCATGCATTTCATTATAAGTCTTGGCCAGAAGCTTTCCTAGACAAGCCAAGCAATCAGACAATCTTGCATCGTTTGCTGAAATCCAATTTTGTCCTTTGTCAGCATAAACAGTTTAATTTGATGTTTTCACTCCTGAGTAAGCACTGAGTATCTTTTAAATCTCCCTTGCAAGGGAGGACAACACTCTCCAGTGCATTAAAACAAACAAAACCCCAACACCTCGCCCACCTTTCCTATTTAATACTGAATTTCTAGAAATCCACTGGCCCAAAATACCTACCCTAAGTTAATAAACTGCCCTTAGAACATCTGGAAAAAATAAACAACAGCCTAGTCTAAATAAGATCAAAATACAATTCCAACTACTACCTCTGGATTTGACATTTGATACTTTTTCTCCTGTCTCAGCTCTATCTTTCATTATATGCATAAGATAATCTTTTTGCTAAAATGTATCCTAGTCACCAGAGAAAGTATCAACATACCAGGTGTTGAAGGTAAAGGACATTTATGCCAAGAAGGGCTTTGTTTGACAGAATGGCCAGAAGTAACATGCAATCACCAGACACAGACCTGGTACAGTGGAAAGCAAACTAAGTTTAAGCTACAATTAATTTAGTCCACTGATACTCTACTTCCTACTTGTTTGAATTTATTGTGGTATTATGTTGGTTTTGAGGAGGGAAGGGGGAGCAGCCAGGATTTTCAGAAATGCTGCATTTTAAAGCTTTTAAAACATAGGCAGGAAAGTAACCATGCATGTATGGAAACCATGTGACTTTATTCAGGCTATCAACCACTAGCAGCTATCAGTACAGAGTCAGTTTAGTTTTACGGTTTACTACACAGTATCAGGTATAAGGCAATTCTATAAAAAAAAAAAGTAAATGCCCAATTCTTAAATCAAAGGCTGAACAATGACATCACATGACTGTTACACAGATTTTATTTGCCAAGTGATCTGCCAGTTCCTAAGGTACTGGCACCACCTATTGGTCCCATACCATCTCTGCAGAATTTCTGCAAGTTAATCACATTTCTCATTATACAGTCAACCAGATAATACTGTTTAACAGCTGCACTGTTTTAGTAGTGCAAAGATCCAGAAGAAAAAGAAAAAATCTTTAATATTTGCAAGACTACAGTAAGTAGTTGTTTTATTTAGAGATGCCAACCATGAACAGAAAAAGACTAACTGAAAGTTTTATTTTCCTATCACAGAGTTAGCTCCATCAGACATAGGTTCAATCTGATTTACTAATCTGACACACTTCATTTTCAGATCAATTTTCTTCTCTGATATATTTGGGCTCCACATTACATTTCCATAGCTCTACCAAAACCAAGCTTTCATTTAAAGTCACCCAAATCTGCAAAATAAAACACAAGTCTGAAATGATGGTGTCTTCTGAGTGATCAGAGAGCAAAAATAATTGTGACCCTGGTTATGTTTGGAATTTTACTTTTTCCAGACATTCTCAGTAGGGCATTAACCTTAAAAGCCACAGATTAAACTGCACAAGAATATCAATAGCTCAGAAGGCACTAGTTTAATCTCTTACCAGTGTCTCAGTGATACCTCTTACCATTTTTTTACCCTTTACTCCCAGATTATTGCCTATAAATCACAAAAGACTTCAGAACTAATCAAACAAGCTGACACTACTATTGAAAAATATTCCCTTTGCCAAAGACCAGGCAAGTTCTGTAATATTTCAAGATGTGTGTGTCCTTCCCTTCAACAATGTATGTGTTATTTGCCTTCTCAAAAAAAAACACAAGGATGACAGTGATCACTAAGACTCTCCTGCAAATCACAAAGCTTACTGTGGCTTATTATTTCAGGATTCTTACCACAGGGACTCTCCAAGCATCCCTCAATAATTAAGAAACAGAACAAGGCATCTAAAGGAACAATTTTATCTAGGGGACACGAACAGAGAACAGTTAGAAGACATGAGAAGAATGACAAGTTAAATCCACAAATCAAGATTAGAGATGACGATTTTGTATTCTTTAATACTGTGTCTTCCTGAATATACTAAGAGGCCTCTAATTGGGTGGTTTAGCAAGATCTCAAGTAGAAGGGTATACGCTCAAGAGCCACTTCACAATTTGAAATTACTGCTACTGCAAAGCAGCACGGAGGAGTTCAAAAGTTTAATTATCTTCTGTAGGTATTGTTCATCTCTTTCTGTAGAACTGTGAAGTAATGGAGCAGTACTTCTGCTTTTTGAGCAAGACAGACAAGACATGCCACAAAAGCTACTTATAATTTGTACTCTGCTACCACGAAGTACTCATTTCCATGTTTCCATGTACTTATTTCCACATTCTTGTTTATAGTTAAAAAAAGCACACAACAGCGAATTAAGAATATATTTGTCAAGAATGTATTTTACAATATATCCTGAACATTGCTTTTGTAATTGGTCTTGCGGGTGGTGTACATACTGCTAAAGAAGCATGCACAAATCTGTGGTTTCAGCTTTGAATATTACCACAATCCCCAATTTGAAACTGAACGAGACATACACACAACTGTATACACCTACAGCTCAAATTACTGCTACTACATGGAGAGAGGAGTTGGGGTACCAACACTTAATAATCTGATGGTGGGCTACTATTGTCAAGTTGACCCCAGCAATAGACAGAACTCAACTTCTTTATTAAGAAGCTCCACACAGTAGTTAAAACTAATTATTATATATGTAGCAAGTAAACCAGGTGTTGCTTCACTACAATGTTGAGTAAAATATAACTGCTGCTTAGCAAGAAACACAGAAATACAACAGTCCCAACGCAGAAGCAAAGCACATTTTGTTTCCTAATGAAACTACAGAAAAGCTTCAGGCAGCATGTAATTCCCCAAGTGAGACTTCAAATGAACCATGAGTTAGGACTGTCTGCAAATCAAGTTTTTAAAGATTTTTTTCCCTACACACAAAGTTCTCTTGCTTTAAGGTATGCTGGGGAACGCACACAGCAACTCTCCCAGCACCAGTTTTTTTGGCAGTTTAGATTTAAATAGTATATAGCCCATGATTTTAAACTGGTAGAAAATAAACAGAACGATGCATCTGCCTTAGAAATAAAAGTACAACTTTATCTTTGAAGCCTGAGGTCTATATAGCTCCCAGCAAACAACAGAATTTAAATAAAAACACTTTAAATAATAATTTGAAGTGTTTACCCTTTTTACCAGGCAACTATGTTATAATACTGAGGGAGTATCACTTACCCATGGTAACATAGGGCAATTTGTCAGTTGACCCATGGGGATATATGCTGTAGAGGTGAGGTCCTGTGACATCGACTCCCCCTAACACCAGGGCAGCACCAATGTAGCCTTGATACCTAGGAGCAAATGTTTACATGCAAATCTGAAAGTCCACAATAAAGCTGTGATTCTTTTTAACACAACTTAAGAATTTGAGAATTTTTCCATGATTACACCAGGTGCATCTCTGTAATAGACAAGACTACTTTTACTATTTGTGAGCAGTAGTTTTAATTAAAAGAAATTTACTAAAATATGGTGTATTTCAGTCTCAAGCAGAACAAGCATGCAGGCTGGACAATATATTTGTGCTAACAGGGAGAGAACCTGGGTTAGTTTTCAAGCCTTAAATTAAATTCCTGTATCTGCAATTAATTTTATTCAGATATTTTGAAGAAAATATATTCCTTGATTTCCCCCACAAAATATTCTTGGCTGCTTTTAACTTCTTAGTTTATTGTTTTCAACACACTTAAGAACAGGCAAACTGCTTAGCAATACAGCACTAAGCAACCAAGATGAACTGTCATCATTTATCTCAGTCAATTGGTTGCACAAAACATTTTCTTTTCATTGCTTTATTTCACCTTCCTGAAGACTTTCCAATAGTTTGACCAATCACTATCTTTAATACATTTATGTCATTCTTTCCTTCTCTTTCAACAGAATTTTTTACTTCTGTAAGAGACAGCACTAAACAGCACTTAAAAGGTTTGGAGAGTAGGCCCCTAATGTAAGGGCACGTTCTACATCATACTGCCAGATAGGAAGTTCAACTGCCACTGCCTGTTTGCAATCCGTCAAGCAATCAGATGAAGTTTTAGGATAACTGCAGTACAACTTCCAAACATTTTACTTATTTATCTCACTACACCAATGGCAGACTTCCATACTAATAGCTGTGAGCTTCAAACTTTATTCTTTTGAAAGTAAAACACATTCTGAGGTACTGATTCTACTAGAAGTCACATGAAATTCTCAATTTTAGAAGTTCACACATTACAAGGTTATTACTGGTCCAGCCATGTCACCACAGACAAATAACAGCTTTCCTTGGCGTCACCAACAGTTTATTATAAACGACTGTCCTTCTATTTTTGCCACGTAAACACTAGCAACACAGCACAACTACCGTATCAATTCTCTAAACCACCACAGACTTGATTTCTCTTCTATCTCAGTTCAAAATCCTATAAAACAAAGGGCAATTACAAAATCTTTTATGAAGGTTAAGGAGGCTGAGGAAGGATGCTCCTTCACAGGAGCTTAAATGCTATACAGTGGTTTTAACAGCATTGTTAATAAGCAAGAAACCCATTCCGCTACCTGAAAAGCATTTGCTTTAGCATTCGATTAGCTGTGACAACTCTTGGAAGTCGCCCAGTAGATAGCGAATGGAGCTCCAGATTGGAAGAGATGAGCTGAGTTGTCATATCAGTATCAGCAGCTGTTCCAGCACCACAACAACTGAAAAAAATATTATGAGCAAGTTAGGAAAAGGTGAGGGGTACAGGTTAAACAATGCTTTGCTTTATCCAACTGCTAGAAGTTTTTTTATTGTAAAATTGAGGAAATTATGTCCTCATACTGTCTGTATTTTCAGAGCATGAAACAAGATAACCTGTTCAAGTGTAAATGAAATGCCAAAAAACCCCAAGCCTGGCTAATCAGTTATCATTTTAAAGTACTCCTTAGTGTTTGCTGTCAGCAAAGGACATGGCTAAAAATCTCAATATTATTACCAATACCATTACGCAATAAACAGTTTTTATACTTACTAGATATTAGGGGAAATGAAGTGTATTTTTGAACAGTTCTTGTCGGCAACAACCATTCCTTCAGTTGCTCTCGTATCTGCCCCGAGGACTATACCATCCTGCAGAAAGAGAGAATTATCCCAAATCCTCCCTCTCCAAAGGGGCCTTTTCTGGCACCGACGGCCAGACTGGCTGCACGGCCCAGGAATGACTCAGCAGCGCGGAACCTCCACCAGGAGCCGCTTCCCGACGAGGCCTGCCGCAGGGCCGAGCGGCCTGCGCCCAGGGCCGGTGAGGGGGCGAGTGGCGGCCGCACCCCAGCCCCAGCCTAGAGGAGCGGCCCGCGGCCCACAGCGTCCCCCCAGCACCTCGCAGCGGCCAGCAGGCCGCGCCCCGCGCCCGCCTCACCTTGAAGACGACGCCGGCGATGGTGGTGCCAGTCTTGCGGGCGGCGGGCAGCCGCAGCCCCTTCTGGCCCAACTCGGCCTCCAGGAGATTGTTCCTGCAACACAGGGCAAGAAGTGAGGCCGGGCCGAGGGCTCCCCCGGGCCGAGGGCTCCCCCGGGCCGCAGCCCGCTACCACCCGAGCCCAGTGGCCCGCTCGCGCCGCCCCACACCTCACCGAGCGCAGTTATCAAAGCTGAAGCCGCCGCTCGGCGCCTGCAGCACAGAAACCGCCGCCATTTTGCCGCTCCGGTGAGGGACGGGGGGGCGGGCGCCGAGTGCTTCCGGGTCAGCAACCGGCGCGCGCACCGGGGCGGGGTGGCTGGCGGGGGCGGGGCCTGTGGGCCCACCCACCCCGTCCCGGCGGCCCGTGAAATGG
>JAVJGJ010000062.1:2547974-2560974 GCA_035590215.1 Microhierax caerulescens | reverse complement strand
CCCCGCTCCGGGCCGTGCCCCGCTCCGGGCCAGCGAGCTGGGCACCCTGGGCACCCTGGGCACCCTGGGCACAGGGCTCCGCGGGCCGGCCTGGCCGCGCAGCTGCCCTCGAGGGAAGGTTTCCCGCGGGGCTGGGGCAGCCGGCCCTGCCTCGGTTTACCTGTAGCTTACAGTGAGCGAGCGGGTGGTGCTGGGCCGGCCTGTACCGCCGGTGCTGCCAGATCCGCTTGTCCGGCGGCCGGTGGTTCTGTCCCCAGGCCTGGCGGGGCAGGGGATGGGGACGGGACGGGTGCTCGGTCGGGCTCCGGCCGTGCTCGTTATTCCTTCCTTCGCGGTGCCTGCGCCTTCCTTTTGCCGTACGTAAGATGGAAGTAACGCCGTGTTTACGGGGTTGTAGGACTTGGCTAATGGGTTTTGTAAAAAGCTTTGAGACTTGCCAATAAAGGATGGTAAAAGAGAAAAAGGGGGGAAAAAATCCCAAACTTCTATGTTTAGATATTAAGAATCTATAACCGCGGGAGAAAATGGAAACTTACCTGCAACTGGTATGCTGCTAATGTAATGGATATACATATGGTAAAAGAGAAGAGAGATGTCCCATTTCAAAACTAGGGAAGTCCTGCAGTATATGGAAAAGTCAATAAAATTTAGTGTTTTCTAGGTAAACTACATCTGACCTTTGCTTTAAATTTTCCTCCAGCTTACTAACCTGTTAAAAGGAATGCCCTTACATCTCTGTAGAGAGAAGAACTTGTGGCAACCTCTCAAGAAAGGATGCATTTTAAAGCAAGGGAGACATGTAGTGAGATTTTTGCAAAGTTTACCACATACCTAATTTGCTTTCTATATGTGTAAGTGCCTGAAATTAAAAGTCTCATTGATTAAAGAAAAAAATGAAATGTTACTCATTCTGCGCTTTAAATGTTAATTACATGAGGCCCTTTGTCTTGTAAAACAACACAATAATGTTACTGCATTGGCTTCTTCTCTAAAGGAAACTTCCTCCAAGTATTTTACTGGGCAAAGTGTCTTCCTTCTTGTAGTAGTTAATGCTCAGAACACGACCGTCAGAGTAGGTGGTGTCGCTGAGAGGAGCACGCCTGTGTTTTCTGGGAGGAACGATGGCTCTTACATCAGAAGTGAGTCAGACATCTTGCAGACTCCCTCTGAACAGTACCCAATTAGCAGATGGACTAAAAATGAAAGTAGGGTCCCGTGTGTCCAGACCAAATCTACGTCTGCAGTGTCCCTCCTAATTATTTAAAAATGAGCATTCTCCATCAATGTGTTACTCAGATGAAAGTATGCAAACAAAAATGGGGTGGGTGGGCAAAGCTATTGTGCAATGTCTGCTTTTTCCTCCAGTGTTAGAAATACTTGCCAATGGGAGGGAACAGAAACAGCCATGGGGAAGAAAACCAAACCCCAGCCTCTTTCTTGATTGTGCCAGTCTCGCAGAAAAAAACCCACCAGCCGTGTTCAGGCTGGAGGAGCTGCAGAGCCAAGCATGGCACTAGCCCCTGCCAGTGAATAGGAAAGTCCCATCGTGAAATATGAAAGAATTGGCTTATGTTAGGTATCAGGAAACAAGGGATCATCTGATTTATAAGCTCTCACTGAGGACACCTTGCAGATGGCAAATTCTGTGACATTCTCAAAGCTGCGGTGCTGCTGAAGAGGGGGGAAAGGCGCCTGATACTCAAAATCTGGAAAAAAGAAGGGACGTGTCTGTTTTCCTAAGTGCCCTTTGGTTTCTGTGGGCTGTCAAAAAGATGTCTTGCTCTGTCCAACACAGGCTGGGGGCTCCTGGGGATACATTGCTAAGCTGGTGGAATTCCAGAGGTCACTTTTCTGCCATAGTCTAGCTACATCAGACAGTGTTCTCTGTGTGGGTTCATTGCTGCTGTGTCCTGTAGGGCCCATATGAGGCTTGGCTGCCTCTTTTGAAGTGGAGCACAATATACCGAGAGCATTTGTTCCAACAGACCAGGAAAGACCATCTTTAAGATAAACACACAGAGAACCTGCACTCTGCACTCTCTTCTCCCCTTTCTTTTAACCCTTGGGTAAGTAAAATCCCATTTTCTTGTACACCAGTTAGGTTGGGAAGCTGTCTGAGAGAAAGAATATCTTGCTGCCAGATGCTCTTTTTTTTATTCTAGCACAGTTGTTTTTCTCTTCACTTGATAAAGTTAAAATAAACAGTCTCTGGGGTGAATTACAGGCGTCAAAATTGGATTGGCATACAAACTGTAGAGCAGTTGGTGGTTGGGAGTCTGGGGAAAAAGAAACAGCAGGTTTTAGCTAGAGGGGACAACAGCTTTATTTCCCTCTTGGTCCTTGACAACTAAGCAGATGTCCTACAATTATTGTTTTACCTTCTAGTAATATACTGTCTTTTCCTATCCTCCCAGGTACGCGCCTGGCTTTTTTGCAGATGTGCAGGTACATCTCTTCACTAGTTCAAAGCCATCATAGTGCACCACTAGCTCCATCTATTGCTGGTTAATGGCTGGCTGAGATTCAGACAAATGCTTGTTTCTCCCTCTCAACTTTATGGGATACCTATTTCCAGTCCCATTTATGTAGATACAACTGATTGTCTTAAGAATAAGATCTTTTCTGAACATCTGACGTAGGCTTTTTCACACCCACTGTACTGCAAACTTTGCTTCTGGATTGATGTCCTCCACTGTATACACAGATGTCTTGTTCATGGTTTTTTACAGCCCTTCAGAGTCCTCCAGCATGGGTTACCAGGACCACCAGACCCTGACAGCTGACCTGCGTTCCTCTGAACAGCTGGTGGGGTGATGGGTGGCATCACTAGGCACAACCACTGTCGTTGGGTACCCACTGTACTGGGTTGGAAGGGACATCATGTTCTGTACCCTCTATGAAAATCCAGGGCTGCGTACTTTCAGAGCTTACCCTAACCTGGTACAATGAACTGTGCTGGAGCCTGAAGAATGTAAACCTTTCTCTTTACCGTTTTAGAACAGTCCTGAAGTCTGTTTCTAGCTTTAGCAAAGCTGCAATCCAGGTTTATCATCCTACAAGACATCTGACAGGGAAGTTAAATAGCACTGCAGACACATTTTTTAAAACTTACTTGGGATACAAGGAATGTTAGTGTTTTTCTCAACAGGTGGGCATTCAAGCTGAGGCCTCTGTCCTTACAGTTTGTGTATGTAATGTATAAACTTCCAGATATTTTGATGTCTGCATTTATACCCTGCCTGGTTTCCTGGTTTTGTATTCAGTGCTTTCTTTATGCATGAGTGCCAAATGACACCTTAAATTCTTGGACCTTATTTAAAGAGACATTGGGTAACTTGGAATGTTTAACAAAATCTTCAGTACAATTTTTACTCTACAAAGTTTGCACCTGCTCTTGCCGTATGAGACACAAACATGCTGTTTCTTCAGGGGAACAAGTGTAAATCATCAGTCAGTTTTTTGCTTTCTAGAATAAGGGAGTTACAAAAAGTAAAGCAGATGAGGGGTTTGATCCTGTAGAGACAGGACTGGGTTTGTGTAACAGGTTAGAGCGGTGGGCAGAGGGTTTCCACTGTTCCAGCACTGGCATCACTTGGCACCTGTAGTTGAAGGTTTTCAAAGGACAGCTGGGCAACCCCAACAGCCACAGCGAGCCCAACAGCTGCAGGCACGGAGACAGCCTCGAGCATTCTGTAGCACACCAGTGAAGCCTGCAGCTCTCAGGTAGAAGCCAGCAAGGATCCCAGTATAGCACTGGTGGGATTGTGGTGCCCAGTAGCTTATGGCTATGGGACTGGTGCCTACAACCGTTCAAAATGGAAGGTGAAAAATCACCCTTGGCACCTGCATGTGAAGTGGCAGTTAAAGAAACCCAAGAAATGCTTTCTTGTGCTTATGGGTAGGCACACTTGTATCTCTGCCGCACGAAGCCCGTATAACTGAATGGCTGACCACTCTGACGTTCAACTTCGTCTACAGAGCTCGTAGGAGAATATACTGGGCCCCTGCACCATCCAGCCCAGCAGCCCAGCACGGGACTGGTTGTCATTGGAGCTGGCCCGAGGCGGCGGTGCAAGCTGTGCAGAAACTGAAAGCACACGCTGCAGTTGCGCCCGAACCCTGGTCATGGCTGTGTCTTGTGAACATTCCAACAAACCGGCGCCGGTTCCCAAACTAGCCAGCAGCTCCGGGAATGTCCCAGGGTGAACCTGTGTTGGGAGGGGAGCCAGGCAGAGAGAGAATCACTGAAGTGGAGAATAAATGCACCATGTGTCTCTCCTGTTCAAAACCACTCTAATTTCAAACATCTTGCTTCAACAACGATCTGTTAACAAAGTGCAGGCCAAGAATCTGTCAGGAGAATTTAAATACAATTCTGACAAGATCAGAACTAGATAGACTACAACTTTACCAACCTGTGGCTAAAACAAAGCTAATCCACTAAGTAGCTGCTCAGGTCAGGACAGAGGTGATCTCTCAGGGATGTTCTTTGTTGTGCAGCTGTAGCTTCTGAAAGCAGAAGATTTAGTTGAGGTGTTTAACTCATTACAGGAGACAGAGAGTTAACCTGGGTCCAGGAGGCTCCCTTCATTACTTTGAAAATGGAAAGAAGAAAGAGATTGAAGCTGGGAGCAGACAAGCGATGCAGTGAAGGGGATGAGGTGCTGAAATGTGAAGCAAGTTCCCAGGATTTTTGGAAAGAACTTAATTTTCTGGACAAGAAAAAGTTTCTGGCAGAGGTGTGGACATAAGCAGCAGACTGTCTCCTTCCAAGGGAGGGGGACGAAGGGGGTACACGGGGAGCCCTTTGCTGGCCCTCAGGTACATGCTGTGCAGCTAGAAACTCAAGAAAGCCCAGTGCTGATTTTACACTGTTCTCTAGCATTATGCTGCTCAGATCATTATGCTACTGTCTATCACTTGTCAATACTGTTTAGGGAAAGTGCCTGAATTTCTGGTGTTCTGTTGACAATTGCAAAAGTCCTTCTGTTAGTAGTGTTGGAATCAAGTTTTTGTCTTTATTTAGGTTCTGGCAGAACAAGCTGGCAAAAATGCAGGAGTTGGAAGGGGAAGAAGAGAGTTTCAGGTATGAAGAGGTCTCTGTGCCTCTCTCTGAGATGCTGCTGTGTGTCATTAAAAGGGATGTGAAGTGGGGAGTCCATCTGGACCATGAATATGCATTTGAGTTGACAGAACATGACAGCAGAGATGGGCTAAACTTCCAAAAATAGGTGTTTCTAACCTGTAAAGTGTTCACATTGGCAGGACACATTTGGAGCAGCAGGTAGAGGCTGCATATATATTATGGCTGTAACCTGCTGTATTGCAGGAAAAGTGTCTCCCATTTGCACTGAGGAATACCACGAAATGTGAGTGAGGTGGGAAGAAAAATACAGTGGGAATACTGAGCAGTGAGGACCCAGTCTTAAACCCGGGAGCTGGGCAGCCAGGAGTACTGCAAACCAGCATGAAGAAAACTGCAGGAAAGTAGGGAGAAAGGCCTGGCTTGTGAAAAATAACCTGATGCAGATGATGCTGTTCTTGCAGGTACATGTGGGTCACAGCAGCTTCCCTGGCTCTGCTTGCTCCTGTCTGAGAATATTGGTGTCCTCGAGTGGGTTCGGTGCCTTCCAAAAGTTGCAGTCGGGCTCAGCTACACCAGGGATGGCTGGGAACCGTGAAAGCGGTCTCTTAGAAGTGGGCAAGCTGTTAGACAGGGGTCTTCCTAGCCTTGAGAATGTCTTACGTGCAGATTGTGCCTTCATAACCTAAGGGCGGGCCTGTGCCTTGGTTGCTGCATTCCTTCCTCTGCCTGCAGAAAGTGGGTGAGTACAGTAACGTTGACACTGGGCTAGAAAAACTACATGATCACCTGGATTGCACCCAAAAGGGATCGAAGGAGGCGAGTGTGTGACAGCCCAGTCTAAGCAGCGACTTGACTCTGAGGGAGCAATTACACGTCCTGTGGATCTTTGGTTCTTTCTGTGCTTTCATTGCCAAGGACTACCCCTTCATTCCTCCTTGGGCAGGGAAGCCAAGGCAGCGTTAGAAGAGGTGGCTCTCCTCTGCGACCTGCAAAGTAGCGTGTGGATCTTCTATTACAACACCTGAGTATATTTTATAATTCTGTGGTCTGTAATGTATAGCCCTAAGTATCCACATTTAACCTTTATTACTGGTATCTCACTGACAGGAATCTAGCTTCGTTTCCTCATTCTGACAAAGATGGGAAGAGCTGATGAGTAGGGAGGTGTCGGTCTCATTCAAACAGACAAGTGATGATAAACTCCTAATACTGCTTTGGAGCCGAGTCTGTATTTCATCCTATGGGACCCAAAATGCTTTTGTCTTCCCTGGGATCACAGCAGGAACCACTGAACATCCTAGAGGTAAAACAGAGAGTAGCTCAGATACCGACAGCAGCTGATCAACTGCTGAACTGATGATTCCAGCCTCACAAGATTAATTATCTGGCACTGGGAAAAAGCTTCACTCTGTACCTGGTGGAAGCAAAGCCTCACATCCTTTGTAAGCTATGAAAGCCATAATTACTTTTCTTACCGCTCACTGTTGCTTTGTATAAATAGCCATAGGGTGTTTAAAAGTCTTTCGTGTGTGCGTAGGTCTGCTTTGCTGGCAAGAGTGTGTACAGCACCGAGGTGCTGTGACTCTGTGGCCAGCCCAGGGAGGGTCTCCAGGGGCCACCATGGCCCCAGGGGTCTGCCGTGTCCCTCCGGGCTCCCTGTGCTCCTTGGCATGCCAGCTGCGTGTAGGCACAGGTCTCCCCAGCACCGGTTATTGGATGCCCCTGTTGATGTTGCACAGAGTAGGAGAGAGCAGAAACAAGGGGGATGCTCCTCGCGGGTGCCTGTGCTAGTCTGACCGAAACAGTGCTCCAAAACTGGGTGCCACCCAGGGCCGCCAGACACAACGCGCTTCCTCTTTCTCCACATCTGTATTCCTGCAAGCTGATGTGGAACTGCTTACGCCAGTTGTCTATAGACCCTCCCTCCTGTCTCGTGACGGACATGATTAAATCCAGCGTAGAGGAGGTTTCTGTACGGCCAGGTTCCCGCAGCGGAGCTGGGCCATCTGCCTGGCGGTCTGTTGCGTTCCTGGTCGCGGGGTGCTGCAGTACTGGCCGGAGCTGGGCTGTTGTGCAGCAGTCACGTATGGAAAGCTTTAGCCTTTCATGTGAAAAATGGGAAAGACAGATGCAAGCTGGGGCTAATAGTGTTCTTGTACTTTTTCCTCTCATCTCTCAAGAGCTGTCTTGCTGCTGCCTTTCCTCACTCCGTCTGAGCACCAGAGCCCCTCTTTTGACTTGATAAAGCAGGCGCAGAGTCACTGTCCCCGCAGCGAGCTCCCTGCCTCAGGGCTGCTAGTCAGGGTCTCTGCAGGATATAAACCATCTCTCTCCAATGTTTGTGATTCAGCCCATGCGTATCGACTAGCCCCATTGCTTCAGAATGCACCCCATGGGAATAACAGTTTGCAAACTTTTTGCTAACTGTGATTACAGGTCAAAGTAGATGCACAGTGGGTGTCTGGTTAAACCAGCAAACCCCATTTATTAGAAAACTATGGAAAAAGGATATTAGAGATATTTACTGTTTCAAAGAGGATGAGAACCAAATGCCCTGTCTTGCTGGTAGGGGAACGGGAGATTTAGGAGTAGTTAATAGCTTGAGAAAAAACCAAAGATGAATAAAGGCAGGTCCTATTTTTTTCTATTACAAGTTTCTAGGCTACGCAGATTTGTTATAAATGATGGCACTAAATAAGCAGCCGTGCCCAAGCTCCCCTGAAAGGCTCTCTAACATCAGCAGCTGATGCCCTACTGCGCAGGCACACAATTGGGTCTGTTCCTCCAGACAATACACCTGTCACTGGGAAACATAAAGCTGGCAATTAGCAGGGGAGGGTCTGTGTTGTGCTTTCATCCCAGACAATAAGAAGGGCCTGGAAGAGTGAGATTAAGGCTGGCATGTCCACAAGAGATTGTTGAAACAAACCTCACTGAGACTTGGGGGCGTTTAAGAAACAAAACCAACAAAATAAAACCGTGGTTAAATCTAACTCTACGAACAAGTCTAGAAAGCAAAACAGCACTGGAACAGGATCACTGGCTCTAGAAATATAAGCCTGGGGTTGCAGAGGAAAGACTTTTCTTCTCAGCTGAGATGCCTTGTAGCTGTCAGTAGTGTATCGCAGGAAATTAGCACCAAGTGGGGTTCTGCACACCAGAACTGCAGCAGGCATTCTGCATCGCTTAGCCAGGACGAGGACTAAGCACCAGCATTCACAGAATAGCTTTTTTTACCCATCTAATGCAAGTTCTAAGCCCTGGGCAGTGCTCTGTAATTGGCACTCTGAATGTTTAACAGTTTCCCAAATTACTAACCCTACAAAGGCCCTGAAAGCAGTGCAGCAACACAAGCAGTCTCAGCTGCTTCTTGTGGCCAGCACTGAAACTGGAGGGGAAGCAGCTGACCACCTCTGCCATTGTAGTGAGACCTCTTAGAATAAACTCATTTAGTCAGCAAGTCTCCAACTTTTTTTCTGCTGCTGCAGGAGTTCTTCCAGCAAGCAGGCATCAGGAAAGCCACAGAGGTAAATGAGGAAAGTCTTTCCCTTGCTATCGGTTCAGTCTCCCGAGGCAAATAACATGATGCCATGTGCCATGAAGTCGTGCCTGCTGCGGGTCTTCAGCAACCGGTGCCACGCTGTGCTTTGAGCAGGGCGCAGAACGGGGAGAGCAGGCACCGACACTGGCTGCAGAGCTCTTGCACGTCTTCCTGGGTGCACCCAGCTGAGGTGTGAGCCCGTGCTGGCGGCAGGCCACGTTCTGCTGGGGGGGCATGGTGCGGTCAGGACTGCAGGGCGAATGGCGTGTTTTGCTGTGCGAGGAGGTGGCAGTACAGACGGGCTCTTGGGTCACTCTGTCCCCTTGGGCAGGTATTGTTCTTCGTGCCCGTGAACTTGTGTCCTCTCCTCTCAGCTTCCTGGGTCACATATCCCTAACATCCCAGACTCTTAATGTGAGGTTTGTAACATCAGGAATTTTGGTCAGCCCTGATGTGACAGACTTGAAAGGACATGGGGAAAGGAAACGGAGAGAACTAGATGAATAATGGCATTGCCAAACATGCAGGTGTCTGGCCATGAAAGCAAATCAGCACAGACCTTCAATGTGCAGAATAAGGATGCTTGTTTGGAAACCTAAAGAATTACATGTCCTCTGTGTCTCTGCTCTGCAGAGCTGTGAATGTGAAATTGCATCCACGATCCACAGTCCAAAGAGCAAAGTGTGCACTTCTGAAGGGTGCTGGCTAGCTCGGCTGGTCACTGGCTGCTGCGGAGTTACAGACCAGTCTTCTGGCTAAGGTGTGCATGGAGGCTAGGTGGTAATGCTGTGACTTTGTCCAGAGGAGGTGGAAGAGTTGTCTAAATTTTTCCAGGCGCTGCTGCTTCTGATAGCTTGATCCATGTGAGAGTGGTAACGTGTGTTAACAGCTTGCTTTGGAGTGACAGGCGTGGGATGTCCTGGACTGATGTCTCCCTGTCAGCTGGAACAGGGGAAGTTGTGCCGTGACCAGATCACTGCAATGCAGTGTTAATTGCTTCCTGAATACTGATGGATCTTCTTTGGGGAGAGCTGACCCGGAGGTCCTGCAGAGCAGAAGCCAGCAGCCTTTCAGCCAGCTGGAGTTCATGGGACAACAGGCTCCCATATCTCTTCATACATGAGAATTTCAGGGGTGTGGGAAGGAAAAACAGAGGAGCTTTAGCATGAAAGTGTCTGTTCCAGGGATGTGTTAAATATACAGGCCAAGAACATGCTCAGGAATCCATTAGTCCTGTTCCTGTTTCAGTGGCAGACTGTCTATTCTCAGCCTTAGGTCTGCCACAGACTTGTTTGTGGAAGTCACAAACTGCCCGTTTGCGATGCCCTTGAGCAGGGGTGGATGGCACTTGATGGAAGGCTTTGCTGGTAGAACTGGAAAGCAGAAGTGTTTTGGCCCCATAAGAAGCAGCCTGGAGGTTTATGAGAGAGACAACTGCATGTGAGAGACAACTGGGCTCTGTGCTTCTCAAGGAAGAGCCTGAATTAGAGGCAGCAGAAGGCTCCAGTTCTTACCTGTGCTCTCACAAACAGCCCGACTGCCCCCTTTCAAGTATTCGGCATTGGCTGAGAGAAGCAGCAACTGCTTCACTCATCTTTTTCAATAATAAGCAGTTGGACAGTCAAAGACAGTTTATTATATGGAGACTCTGTGCTTTGAGTTTCTCCCAAACGCTGTGATAGATGTATCCCTTGCAGAAGCAAAGAGAAACATCCATACGCAGATAAATAAGGGTACCGCGGAAGCTTTGAACTGCAGAAGCAGCGCTGGTATCAGTGTGAGGCATCAGCACCAAACAGCAGCTTGTGAAATTTTCAGATGTGTGAAAGTGTGAAATAATTGAGGTATGGCAGGAGTGTGACATACTTTCACAGCCCCAGTGCTGGGGGGAGGGAGGTAAGTCTCCGTCTCTTCTACCAGTGCCTCCTAAGTCTGACAGGCAAGCCCTGTCTCAGCTCAGAGCTGAATCTAGTTCAAACAAAGTTTGGGTGACATTAAACTCCATAAGGAGAAGCTGGTTCAGTTTAGTGCAGTAAAAAGTGGGAAATAAGCCAAATGCTGGAGTGGAATAACATCTACAGCTGGGCTAGGGAAATGTCTTTTTGAAGGGTAACTCTGCAAGGGACAGGCTTGCGACACGACCCAGTGATCTCTGACACGCATGGCGCTTTGTTCCATTTTTCAGTGCATTTTGCTCAGACACATGGCTTTCTACTCTACTTGGCAAATATTTGATTTATAAAGCTTAACATGTTGCTAGCCCATGTGCTGGGAAGCTCTTCCAAGGGTTGTGTGAAAGATGCGCCTTGAGGGTGGCAGATCAGGGTTTGCTAACTGGTAAGGATAGCGCTCCTTAAAATGCACCTGAGCTGATTTTTTAAATTGTCTGCATGTAAACAGAATTGCAACTGATTCAAAAATAAGCTGCCTCAGAGTGACAGCAACACTCAAACTGTGCAACACAATTTGCCCTTTGCTCTGCTGCTTGTTAGAGAGATTTACAGGCATTAAAAGTATGTTGGGATTTTTCCATCTAATTGTCTCAAGGTCAGACGTCTTCTTGCCAAGGTCTTCTTGCACTGGATGGACACCTCTTGACTCTAAGAACTCTGTTATTTCTAATTTATTTTGAGATGTATGAATGAAGGCTGACTTCAGGAACTGCAGTTGCCTTGAGGAGACAGCCGACCGGCTAGAATATTTGCTTTGTGGGAATTAGTGCCAGTACAATGATGAATTACCAGCACTGGGGGTGATGACTCTGCTGCCATGGCAAGGAGCAGATGGCAGTGCCCATGTGGCTGCAGGAAACCTCCAGAGAGCTGAGAGGTCCAAAGGAAGGGTCCAGCAAGGCCAGGCACTGGACCTCACTTTCTGGACCTGCTCAGCAGCCCAGGAGCCTGCATGCTCTGGGGCCTTTTAGGGGTGATTTTTAGGTGAAAGGACAATGAGGTGCCAATTATTAGCTTCCACTTGCTGGCTGTGACCTTTCCTTTGAAGTGCCAGCGAAGCGTTCTTGCCGGCATCTCTAGAGCCATCCTTGCTGCCAGCCAAAGCATCAAGTCCAGTGGGTAATTATGGAAGTTAGTTCAAATGTAAATCCAAAGAACTTTGGTGAGGTTGGAAACTCAGGTGGCATCCAGTGAGCACGGGAAACTTCACCTCTCTGCATGTGCAGGGAGGATGATTTATTTATGCAGCTGTAGAAGAAAGGAGTGATGCTGGAGGCTGTGGAGGCTGTGGAGGCTGTGGGCTGGATTCTGTTTCTAATACTATCAGAAAACTACATTTAGTGCTGTTACAAATGGTGTTTAATTCTGTCTAAGACATAGGCATAAAGAAAACAGTTTAATATCTCCTGGGGAACTCTTTTAACTCTTATTAAAGCTAATCTAGCCCTAAGTTTGGAAAACTCATTGCAGTTTTATTCTGAGGATCTTTGGTGTAAACCTGGGCTCTACCTCGGAGCCTTTGCTCCCTGCATCACCGAGGGAAGTAGGATGAAGTTTTGGCAGCGCTCACAAGCGTTTGGTGCTCCGCGCCGCGCTGTCCCCGAGCACCAGCCCAGTTCCCAACGGGCAGCGGTGACTAAGCAGCCGGGGGCAGCTGCCTCCACGGTCCATTCTTCTGTGAGATTTATTGCAGGGAGCAGAGAGGCTGGGACGCGGTAATTGCCTTCATTCCCAGACGAAGATCCTGAAGAACAAAAGCCAGTTGCCCACGAATCCATGGTGTGATCCAAGCATTCGCTCGGAGGGGAGGAGTGGGAACCGCGTGCCTGTTGCTGTAGCAAAAGCGAGTGGGCATTAACCAAAAGAGCAGCTCTGTCCTGCGAGGCGGGAGCGCTGCTGGCCCGCGGGGCAGCCTGTGGCCCCCCCAGCATCCACATCCTCCCCGGGGCTGCCGCGGGCCCAGGCCTGCGGAGATGCCAGAGCACTGACGGCGCTGGGTGAGGCGATCGCGCACTGGGGGTGCCTGCGGTACCCCTGCCCGCTGCATCGCCCCGCTCTTGTGTTTGTCCTCGACATCTGCTCCTGCGCCGGCTGCCGCCACCTGCGCCCTGGGCACGCTGCTACTAGACTCTTGCTACTGCGAGGATCTCGGGTAACTCCCCCACTGCCTGGTTTTTCTGCCAAGACCATGTGCCAGATTTCCTAGGAAGCTTTATCGGGAACTTCCATGGAGAAGTGATTGCCTGGGAAGAAGCTCACCCGTGCCGGTAGCGCCGGCTGCGGTGCAGGGAGCAGTGTGAGTGCTTCGCTGTCGGGGGGCAAGGGCGTCGGGAGCAGAGCGTGCTGGAGGAGCCGTCCGGGAGCGGGGTGCGGGATGGGGACACAGAGTGGGGGTGTAGGAGGGGGACGTAGGATGGGGAT
>JAVJGJ010000062.1:2522984-2547040 GCA_035590215.1 Microhierax caerulescens | reverse complement strand
CGGCCGGCAGCGTCGGGACCCGGAGGCAGCTCTGGGAGTTGCCTGCGCGGGGGATCGCACCGGCAGTGTCCGTGTTTGTGCCGTTACGTGCCCTCCTCTAGGACCTGCCGGGGTGTTGCACAGCCGCAGCCGGGGCTCCCGCGCGGGGCTTCGGCACCGCTCGTGGGGCCGGGTGCGCTGGCCTCGGGGTCTGCTCTGAGCCGTACTCCTGCGGGCTTTAACAGAAACGAGAAAAGATGCCAGTGATGTGACACTGCTTAACAATGCGATTTGTGATGGCTTTTTTATTTAGTTAATGCGGATAAAGAGGATCTGCTAACTTGCCTGTCTGTTAATATCGCCCATCTGTATATGTTTCATGATTAACCTGTATCCTGGAAACAAACGGTAAACTGAAACCTTGAGCTCTTTAAGAAGAACGGAGAATTATTTTGGTGGGACGCTACCCAGGACAGGTATTTCAGAGAGCGTCGTGCTCTCTTTTTTGATTCAAGACCTTGTGAGGAAAGGAGCCTTGCCTGAGAGCTAACTTTGTGCAGAATGCTTCTGTCTCTGCAATGCATCTCTAATAGTATTTTGTTTATTCTAGCAAAGGGTGAAAGCTTTCCAGCTGTTCAGCATGTTTAGGAGAGACTTGAGACCTGATTCTTGGTTCTTCAGCTTTCTAGTGAGTTTTTTTTATAATTTGAGGATTTGAGATGGTATTATTGCTTTAAAGAAATGTTACAACACATCCTCTCCAACAGGTCGGTAGTCTGTCCAGGAGTCTTTTTGCCTTTGCAGCCCTTGCCAAGAACCAGACTTCTAAAGGTTAGTGTTTTTAGCAGCATTTCTGTATATTTTTGTAAGCAATATTTAGCACAGAGAAGCAACACATAAAAGGTGTCCAGTGGCAGAAATAAATGTAAATAAACTTTTTCTGATGCCCTGTTTTGTGCCTGAAATTATATTTGCGTAGCAGAGTATTTGCTTGGCTAACTATGAAATTACTGCCTAAAACCAGGTAAGTCCTGCTTAGCTGCTTGTCTTTGTGCCACTGTAGCTGCAAACGAAACAGATTATTTTGTGCTTGTAACTTGCATCTGCAAATGCAGAAGCTGGTAGGAGCTGGGAAGGGGGGACAAAAATGAGAAAACTTGCTTGTACATAACTGCCTTGAGCATGCTGCCCTGAGGGCAATCCCTGGGCGTACCACAGTGAGCTTTTTCTTTGGGCTGAGCTTGGCATGGTTCTGTGTGTCCCACCGGAGCGTGCCCAGCTCCAGCCCTAGGCCAGCGGTGCAGGTTGTGAGCAGAATCACAGATGTGCCTCATTCTAGGTCCAATGTAGCCTGGACTTTTCTGTCGCACTGTGCCCACTGAACATCCTGGGGGCTGGGTAGGGAAATGAGCTCCTGCCTTTGGCTCCTCCAGAGTGCACCAGACAGTATCTGTAGATGCTTGGGGATGCTGCAAGCGACTGACCATGTAGTGTATGTGGCTCGAAAGTGGGTTGGAGAGGTTTTCTGTTTCATGTTGTGTATGTCTTTCTCCAGATTTTGCTCCTGTCACGATTGAGACCTCAAGACACGTGTATGAATATGTGGCCACTGCTTTGGACTGGTGGCATGCAGACAGATACTGTGAACAACGCTTTGCTCAGCTCCTTCTTGAACCCCAAGACAGTGAGCAAGCTTCCTTTAGCAAACTGCTGCAGTCCCACCATATCAGAGGTTCTGTCTGGCTAAATGAAAGGGATGGTGTCCTGCACAAAACAAAATGGAGACGTGAGTATAAGTGGGCTTGGACTATTTGGAGACACGTTCGCTGCTGGATCTTTTTAATTCTGAAAAACTAATCTGACTGGAAAAGTTGCCACTCTTCTTTTTGTTGTCACTGTGGCAATGCCTAGGACCTCTAGTCACAAGCTGGAGCTGGCAGCACGAACAACAGTGATCCCAGCATATTGGCTGGTCACTGTCAAGATTTTTTAATGAATTGCAACAGAAGGGAGTTGCAAAGGGGCTCCTCTGCTTGGTCCTCATGTAACATCTCCCTATAAAGCAGGTGTGGCTTTGCTCAGCCTCACCATTTGTGATGTGCAGGTCCTGCAGAGATGAGGCATCTGCATGGCAGATGCCTCAAAGGTCTTATTTGACTGTGCTTGTTTGCTATAGCATGGGATGCTTGGGAACATGCTGTTCCTTCCATATTCATTGTTTGCAATCCTATTTGCTAGAAACCTTAAGTTTCTGGAAATGACACTTGCTGAAGTGATGCAATCTCCATTTGCCTGCCTTCCTGATCCCCTCCATGCACGGGGGAGGCAGAAGCCTTGCTGCATGCTTGCAGGATGTCCTTGCCTGTGGTGTCCATGAGCTCTTAGCTTAAGAGGCACATGGAAATGGTGGTTTTGTCCCCGTGGAAGATGAGCAGGCTTTGGCCCATGCTTCTTCCTTTATGCTGGCTGAAATTTCTCCTTCTAGGGGACCACATTGTACCAGTCCTGATATTTGGAGACAAAACAGACACAAAATATGTGAAGGTGCTCTCTGACTTCCCAGGACTGCCTGCTGTCACAGCCTGCGCCCACCTCCAGTGGGACACCAGCACCCAGGAGATTGCTACCATCTTCTCCTACGCTGTGCCAGCTTTTATTAACGAGTTCCAGGTCCGTGGCTTTGTCGACGAGGAAGGCTTTGTTCGATTTGCTCTCATAGTCCACGGGCACCATTCCCCATACCTGCCAGTGTTCCGTGCCGATGGACAGTGGCATCACTTCTGCGTGACCTGGCAGCAGGAAAATGGGACCTGGGCCATCTATGCCGACGGTAAAAGGAGGGCATCTGCCAGCGGTTTGTGTGCTGTGGGACCATCTTCCCCCCAGGCCATCTACGGCCAGGGGACTTTCATAATTGGGCAGGATCAAGATTCCCTGGGGGGCACCTTCAGGGAGAAGGAATCCTTCAGTGGGAACATAACTGACTTGCACATCTGGCAGAAAGTCCTCAGCGTGGAGCAGATTGAGAAAGTTCGGTCATGCTGGGTGGTAGAGCAAGACCTCGTGTTTGGGTGGAGCTCCGATGCTCTGGAGATCGAGAGCAGTGTTCGGGAGGTGACCGCACAGTTTCTTTGTCCAGGTGAGTCTCATCGCCCTCTGCTTCAGCTCCCTTCTGCAGCGGGCGTCCAGCACGTGGGGGCAGTCTGAGAAGCCAGTCCCATCCATAGGGAGGGAATGTGGTGCAGTCTCTGCAGTGATGCTTCTCCTTTGGGAAGAAAAGCAGAATCACATTCAGAGCTGGGCCGGGCAGGTTACAAATCGAACTTAAAGGCACAGTCGTCAATAAGCCCTTGGTCACTGAAGAGACCTGCGATGACCCTAGGAAGGACAGCTGTTCAGATGTCCTCGACTAATTACAGGCTTTCTCTTCTACTGAGGGAAATGGCTTTCTTGTCAGTGATGCTGTTTCCTGGGGTTTGCGTGCCCGGTGCTTTGGTGTTCTGCTGGGAGGAGGGATTTGGCCTCAGCCAGGCTGGTGTGACATTACCGATACATCACACGCTCAGGACCTGGCACTGCTGCCTCCTCTGAGTTCCTTCTGGGGGAGATTTGCCCAGTCCCTGCTCTGCTCTGGCGCTGGCACTGGCGCTGCTGGAGGAGCAGCCCACAGCTTTTGTGTTCAGGAGTGTTTGTGGGCTGCTCGCAGGGAACACGGTACCTGCTGGGGGTGGCACAGCTCTGGGGGATCCGATCCATCTGTTTGTGTGCGTTTCCACAGGGCCTGTTGAGGAATGCCGAGTTTTTGAAGTTGGCAGCGGTGGATTCAGTTACACATCTTGTTTGCAGACTTTGCCTTTTATCTGTCGCTACAGAAAGGGTACAGCATCTGATATTTATTTATTTGTTACTTCCATGGCATTCGCTCCTGGATATCCTAGCTAGGGGATGGCCAGTGAGGGGGATGCCTCCTGCCTGCTCTGCAGAGATCTCATGTAAAACCTGCTGTAGCTGTGACTTTGCTTCAGCTGCCTGCACTCTGACAGGTTATTTTGCTGTTCTCCAGTTAAGCAGTGGTTGAACATGTTACATGGCTTCTGGCTGCAAGGCTGTAGAAGTGCCTTCCCATCCAGGCATCTCCAGACTCATTGGCCAGCGGGATGTGGGGAGGAGGCAGAAAAGAAGTGTTAGTCTGTCTCTGCAGATGGGATCTTATACTAGAAATAAAATACAGCTGTGGAGTCTCCTTGTCCTGAAGTGTCTTACAAACTTACCCACCACCTGAGGACCCTTCCCCAGCTTAGAGCATGGCATGTGTCAAGCACACTGCTAGACACCACAGCAATGGTTACGCTTTTGGTTTATTCTCAGATGCATACTGGCAACTGAAAAAAGCTCAGCTGGAATCCAGCCACTCGCTTCTTGGCCGTGTGAACACGCTTGCAGAGAGGACTGTGGTGAGTCCTGCAGCCCCGGCAGTGGCAGATGACACCAGGAGCAGGCAGGAGCTATTGGGATGGACTTGCTGGACCTACTGGTGTTTGAGGTCATTTTGCCAGCAGTTACGCCTGTGGCTTTTCCTGAGCTGCTGTTGGAGAGTGTGACCAATACAGCTGTAACTTGTGCTGTGATCAAACAAGCAAAGTGTTGCTTCAGGTTGACTTGTCTCACTGAGGTTGAGAGGCTGGACCTGAGAGCTCAAAATGTCATGTTTCTTTCCCCTAAGGTGTGCCTGGTTGGCCAGGCAGGTGGCCTCACAGCAGCGAGGGCATGCAGGGCATTGCCAGGGCATAACTGATGGTCACACAGAATCGGGGTTCTGCACTGAACTAAAACGTCTTTTCCACGGCAGATTCCTGAGAACATCTTCACAAGTGATGTCCAAGAAATGAACGTCTCTGTTGCTCTTGGTGCTCTTGATGTCTTGACAACTGTTCTGAGGGAAGGAGAGACACCCACGCTGGAGTCGTCTGATCTCCTTGCAGTGCTTCAATTACTAAAGCAAGTTTCTGATGTGGAAGTCCAGGAGGGAGAGGAGCTGGAGATGTTGGAGCAGTTGGGCCAGTATTACGTGGAAGTGACTGAGTTAATCCTGAAAGAGCAGAATATTGAAACATGGTCATCAGTCAGCCAGGTAACAGTCACCAGCGGTCTGGCAGCTGTGTGCCACATCTGTTCATCTTATGTGTGTGCAGCTCCTTGGCCAGGGGTCTGGCCGCAGGCTGAGCACCCGTCCTTGCATGGTCACATGCACCTTTCTGCCCGTGTCCTGGAGCTTGTGAAGGTGCTGCAGGCATGGGCATGGGGCCGCTGCCAGCTCAGGTAAGGGCCAGCTACCTTACTGTTGCCTCATTTGTTGGAGGTGCAAAAAAGTTCTCCTGCAAACAGGAGCAGCCAGGCGGTGCCTGCCTTGCAAACCCCTCCAGTGGCTTTCTGAGCTCTCTTCAAGCCTCTCCACTTTGTCAGCCTGAATTTACAGGATTACTCACAGTTTGCAGATTCCCGGTGCTTTGTAGATTCCCTGCTCCCATATCCTGCTGTCTCTGGCAGGGCAGTGCCCTTCACTTCATAGTTTGTTGTATTTTCAGTGGGTGGGCTGCCAAGGAGCTATCTGTCATCAGCCCCCATGTTGTTCACAACACTGTCAGGCTTTGTGTGAGGAACTGCCATCATCCCACCCCCGTTTTCTTCTCCTCTCTCCTCTCACATGGGTCTTTTGTGTCTGTTGTATGGTCTGCACTCCCCACCTGTCTCTGGGAAATGTGTGACAGTGTCTGGCCTGGCCAGCACTCCAGGAACCGAGCCAGGGACTCCAGAGACAAAAGGATGCTGCATAGTTCAGAGTTTGCCTCATCGCTTAGTGTTGCTTAGGTCTCCGTGGCCACAATTACTCACAGCTTCTCGATAGTGGCAGGAACCCAGCTGTGGCCCCGTGTAGCTGGTGCAGCAGGTATCTCTGCTGAAGAAGAAAGGGTGTGAGTGCATGTACTGCAGGGGTGGCACTTGTGCTGCCCAACACACCCAGGACCTTGAGTAATGGGGCCAGTTCACCGGCTACTCTTCCAGCAGTGGGGTCTGTTTCTGGGTGAAACCTTTTCCAGGAAGAGAGGATGGTTGTTCCACAGCGTTGCAACAACCAGGAGTCAGGTCTAAAAATCTACTTTCTTTCCAGAGGCTTATTTAGTTGTTTATATCCATGCTGTTTTAATGGCTTTTTATAAAGACCAGCAGGTTTCCCTCATTGCCAATCTCGTCTCCCTGCTGAAGGAATCAGGAACATCCTTTAGTGAAGAAATCAGAGAAGAGCAAAGCAAAAGCCTAGAGTCCCAACTTCTCTTTTTCTGCCAAGGACCAAGCATTGAAGAAAACTCTTGTGAGCTGCGGGAAGTGTGAGCTGGCAGTGCAGGTGCTGATTTTCATTGCTCTCTCTGTGTCTGCAGGTTATCAGCGGGCCCATGGCTGTTGTTGAGCTCTGCGACAGAGTGGTGTCACACTTAGCCCCACTGCTGACTGCAGGGAGGACAAAGATCACGATCCAGCATGGGAACATTGGTGAGTGGCACCGGCAGAGCCAGGGGATGTGCGGTTCACTGGGACCCAGCTTAGTCATCCCGTCTGGTTCCCAGTACAGTTCCACTGCTGGCACCTCTCCCCCTCTGGCTCATCTTTTGTTAACCCTACAGCCTTCTCCCAGTTTCGTCCATGCAGAAATCTCATGGTGTGGGGGCACCTCTCATGCCGTGCATTGTTAGAGGACTGTAAGAAACCTTTGGGTGCGGGAGACAAACTGAGCCCACGTGGTTTGCGCTGAAAGGGATCTGCTGCTGCTGCTGTGGATCTTGGCTGGGCTTACAATGTCCTTGTGGTACTTTGCTGGAGTGGGAGCTCTGGAGGAAAGCTGAACCCTGGTTCAGTGCCTGGTTTTCCCCCTGCACAGGGATGGAGGTCAGGAAGCTGGAGCTGAGCAGGCAGGAGATGAGCAGTGAGGCGTATCTGGTCCAGAGCCCTGAGAAGGGCAGGCTCGACCTCATTGAAGTTCCCGTAGAAGAAATGCAAAGACTGAAAGCCAGAGGTGGGTTATGATGCCTGCGCTTCCCTGAGTCTGCCCTTGGCACTTCTGCAGCATCTTCTTTGATGGCACAAACTGCTTCCCCTGCACACATGCAGTCTGGAGAAGTGTGGGGAGGAGGTACCCTTTATGAAAGGTGGGCCACGGGGGACAGATTATCTACGGCCCCTCTGCAGACACAGCTTGGAGCTGTGGGTGCCCTGGGGGTATCCCACCAGATTAGGGCAGTGGTGCTGAAGCACAGGCTGGTCAGAGCTGCCCTGGGTGCTTGCTCCCATCCTGCAATGTTCTGTCCCTCCAGGCCTTCGCAGAGTCATGGTGAAAAACCTGTGGTTCGGCTACAGCTCCCTGCAGCGCTGCCTGTCCGGTGCTGGCAGCAGCGCTGTCTCCCAGGACGTGGCTGCTTCAGATGGAGAACACAAGTGAGTGAAACAGAACCCCCTGCACCCCAGGGCTGCCCTCTTAGTGCCATGGCACTATTCATTTCCAAGTCTGCGTTGAGTCTCTCAGTGCTTTTATTTTGGGGTCACCCCCACCCTGCTCCATCTCATCCCATTTGTCCTCGTCCCTGCTTTCTCCAGTACACATGTGGAGACCGGGCAGTGGAGAGGGGCTCCCGAGGCAGTGTCTGTGGAGGCAGAGGCCCCTGGCACTGGCAGAGCTCCCCCCCGAGCTGTGCGGCAGGGCTGCCTGCGTGCTGGTGTCCGAAGTAGCGTGGCCAGCAGGACCAGGGCAGTGACCATCCCGCTGTACTCAGCCCTGGTGGGGTTGCACCTCAAATTCTGGGTTCAGTTTTGGGGCCCTCACTACAAGAAAGACCTTGAGGTGCTGGAGCGTGTCCAGAGATGGGCAACGGAGCTGGGTAAGGGGCTGGAGGAACAGCTGAGGGCACTGGGGCTTCAGCCTGGAGATGAGGGTGCTCAGGGGGGGCCTTATCACTCCCTACAGCTGCCTGACAGGTGGGGGGGTCGGTCTCTGCTCCCAGCTAACAGCCTCAAGTTGTGCCCGGGGAGGTTTAGATTGGATATTAGGGAAAATTTCTTCACGGGAGGGGTTGCCAAGCCTTGGAACAGGCTGTCCAGTGAGGTGGTGGAGCCGCTGTCGCTGGAGGTGTTTAAAACATGAGCAGATGCGGCACTTGGGGACGTGGTTTAGCGGTGGGCTTGGCAGTGCTGGGTGAACGGTCCGACGTGACCTTCAAGGTCTTTTCCAGCCCAAATGATTGTTTAGCTGTGCACCGCGGGGGCTGTTCTGCGAGCCTCGGGCGTCCCGGGGGTGCCCTGCCCTGCCCCGGGGCTGGGGGCAGCTGCAGGGGGCCGGGGCAGGGCCCCGCCGCTCTCCGGGCAGCGCCGAACACTAGGGGGGGATGGCAGCTCGCGCAGCCCCGCGCACCGGCTCCGCGGCGGCGCCGCCGTGCGGCTCCGCTGCCCGGCACCCGGGATCTCCCGTGCCGCGGCTCGACCGGCCCCTCCTGCGGTGACAGGGGCAGTGGCGGTGTCTTCTGTGAGCCGGTAACCCGAGGGGCTCTCCGCCCTGCGCCCAGGCCTTTTGCTGGTGGCACCGAAACGCTCTCGAAGTGGCCCCGCATCGATCCCGCACGCTGCGCTCGGGGCACGGCTGGCGTTACCGAGCCCGCCAGCAGCACGCTTTCCCTGGCAGGTACCTGCGCACCACGGTGGGCACCGCCGTCATCTCGTCCGCTCTGCTCAGCGACTTCCAGGAGATCAGCACGTCCGTGCGCTACCGCCTGCAGCACCGTGCCCAGGTACCCTGTGCGGGGGCTGTGTGTCCCAGCGGCATCCCCTGCCAGCAGCATCCCGCAGCCTGACCCGGCACCTTGGCACGGGGTCCCGCAGCTCTTGCGCTTCGGGGTGTCCCGTGCCCAGGTCTCTCATCTTGTCCCCTGTTTCCCTGTCCTGTGCTGGCTGACCTTGTTGCAGCCTAGGGAGTGAACTGCATCGGTCCGCGTACAGAACGTGCATGGCTCTGTAATCTCTTCTTCTCCCTCTCTGTCTGCAGGACCTGCCCAATAAGCTGGTGGGGCCCATCTGTGCCTTCTGGAACTTCAGCCTCAGGTGCCTTGTTTTCAGTTCAGGTCCCCAGATTTATGAGCTTTTATTGCCACTGGAAAATCAAACATAACAATGTAAATGTGATGGTAAGAATAGGGATCTGTAATTCTCTGCTTGCTTTGCATGCTGGCATCCTCTCTCTGCTGGCGTAGAGCGCTCTCCTGGGAAGGTTTCCTTTGGAAAAAAGTCACTCACAAGCAAGTGACCTTTAGTGAGGTATATATAACTAAAATGGAAAGCCCTAGTTAATGATGATTGTTGCCTGCAACAAAGCAGGGTTGCTCCAAGATATATAGCCCAAAAGACATGCAGGACTCCCAGCCTCATAAATACTGCTTGGCATTGCGATGTGTTTTTGCTGAATGTCACCACAGTGAGAGCACCGAGACTGATATATTATGGATTGGTAATTAAGTCATTCAAGTGCAAAAAAACTCCTTAGAGTCCCAGTCTTGTAACAGGCTTGAATCAGTTTGGGAAGGGTGGGAAGCGGGTGTTTTTGGAAGCAGCTGGTTACTACACAAACAGCTCCACTAGCCCTGCTAGTGTCTGAATCTGATCTTCCCTTGGTCCTGGGGCAGGCTCAGAGGGGCAGTGCTGCCAGTGAGGGCAGAGCTGACCTGCTGCAGCCCTGGTCCCTGCACAGGGAATTCAGATCTGGAGCTTTACTGGCCGCCTGGCAGTGGAGGGCAGCCGGCTGGCTGGGGACAGGGCTGTCTTGCCCTGGAGATCAAGGGTCAGGTGGAACCATGCAGGGTGCATGGCAGGCCAGGCTGAGGGAGAAGATTTGATGTGCCTGGTCCAGTGATGCTCTAAGAGAATGTGCTGTGAGGGAGCTCTCCCTCGAGCCGTGCAGTGCCCGAGTCCTGTTTAAAGCAGTGATGGCTGAACTGTGCTTTTTGATGCACACATTGAACTAGGCATTTTCCTGTGCATGCCTGATGGGTAGGGCAAATCTGCTGAGGCACAGGATGAGCCAAAGGGAAGTCCATGTGAAGACATGCCTCTGATACCCTCTTCCTCCTCCTTTCAACGCTGCTGCTTCTGGGAGAATGAAATTCCCCTAACACCTTGGTTTCTGTTGAAGTGGATGGTAATTTCCCTGTGTTTTCTCTGGGGTTTTTTTGCCACCTGTTAGCCCAGATGCTGGTGGGATGTGGTCCACAGCCGGCTGCTCTGTGGTGACATCTCTCCCAGACTCCACTGCCTGTTTTTGCAACCATACCACGAATTTTGCTGTCCTGCTGCAGGTGTACGAGATGCAGGTAAGTGAGGAACCTTTCTCTGCAGCTCTGTGGGGTGGACACCAGAACTTTGAGCAGCCCGTGGTTAATTTGTGGGGGGTTGTGTCTTCTGTTGTTTCATGATTGGAGCAGAGGACCACCAAGGAGGAGCTCACGCTGCAGACCTTGACTTTTATTGGATGTGGTGTTTCCTTCTGTGCCTTGATAGTTACCTTCATTTTATTCTTGGCAGTTGGGTAAGAAAAGTCCAGGCACTTGTAGCTTTCTCTGTATTTTTTGTTTGATATTTTACTTCAGAAGAAGTATACAAACAAGGTGTCCTCGGTCAGTGTGGGGTGATGCAGGTGCGTGGGGAGAGGCTGAGGAGCTGTGCTGGTGGTCAGTAGCAGAGGGGAGGGAGTTTGTCCTTGGCTAGGGAGGGGGTGCAGTGCTGGAGTTGCTTGTATGAGCTGTGCACACACCTGAGTGCCCATGGAAATATTTTTATCAATGACTAATAATGTTTACCATAAAAGCTGCTCTGCTAGAGTTAATATTTATAAAGCAAATGGAGCAAAAACTGTTTCTTGAATTGCCAACCCTTCTGCATCACTTGGCAAGCAGAGAGATCTGCCTTGTGAGCGTGGCCGTGTTCCTCCTGCTTCTCGCTGCCTGTTCCTTGGAGCACTGGGCAAGGTCTGAGCAGCTGTACCCGAGCACACCGCCAAGTGCTCACGCAGCAGGGCAGTCCCCTGCCTCCTTCTGTCGTCTTTGCAGTGAGCAGCAGAGCTCCCAGGCCACCCAGGCAGGTCTGCACAGCCCAGCAAGGACTAGAGGGGACATGTGCACCCCTTCTTTTGGCTGCAGCTGAGCGCTTCCTCTCTCCTTCTTCAGTGTCCCCAAGAGCGAACGAACAACCGTGCACCAGAACCTGATCTTTGCACTAGCAGCAGCAGAAGCTTTGCTCATGTTCAGTGAGTTGGCCAAGACCAACCAGGTAAGTGCCCTACCTGGTCAGCCAGCGGGCCCAGGCCAGCTCAAGCATTATTGTCAGAGCAAACAGAACAGAAACGTAATCCCTTTTATTAATGTTTCATTAATTACCTGTAACTTTCATCTAGGAAAGAATTGTGTCTCCATGTTTGGAGATACGCACATAGGCATTGTGCAATCTGTCAGGAAAATTCACCTTTTTTTTTTTTTTTCTGACAGTTTGTGTCTGACAAAAAAATCTTTCAGGAAATTAAGCAGTTATAAAACAGCAACATATAGTTCTGTTGCCCCTTCCTGTGTCCTCTTCCACATCCCATAGCTAGAGCAAGCAGCTCTGGGATGAGAGACCTGCAAGGAAGGCCAAGAACTGCAGGAAAAGCTGCTGTCAGTTCCCTCTTCTGTGGTGTGAGATGGTCACACAGATGAAACAAGTGTGAGCAGCAGCAGTTGCGCTCTTCATGTGTTACAATTTTAAGAACTCTTCCTGGTGCTTGTGGATGTTTACATACATTCCTACACATTCTGCAGCATGGTTTGCAGGTTGCTCTCTTCCTCCTGACCACACACACTCAGAAGGTCTGAGGACGACGACTCCTGACGCAGCGTGTGATCTCTCTCCTCCCCAGGTGGTGTGTTTCACCATCACTGCCTGCCTTCATCTCTTCTTCATGGCAGCCTTTTCATGGATGCTGGTAGAGGGGCTTCTCCTGTGGAGCAAAGTGGTAGCAGTCAACATGAGTGAAGACAGGAGGATGAAATTCTACTACGTGACAGGCTGGGGTATCTACAGGCTCCTCTGCGTTGGGCACTCAGAAAAATGTGTCAATTTTTTGTCTAGCATGAGTTTCAACAGGAGAGATTCCCAAATGTTTGGTTTGATGCAATGCAAGAGCGGGTGCCACTGCCCTGCAGAGGCTTTCTTACCTGTATGTGTCAAATTGCCAGTCTCGCAATATAAACGATATAAAAAGCTTTTCTGTTATTTTTCTAAACCCGAGAATTTGAAGGAGGAGGAAGTTTATGGTAACTGCTTGTTCTTGGAGAGCATTACTACTGTCTGATAGTAATTCAAATACAAATATGTTCCTGGCTGAGCACCCTTTATTCTGAGTGAGCCCTTTAGGGATGTAGAATTCATTTGAATAAGCTGAGTTTCATACCAAAGAGGAGCCTCTTTAGGTCAGTGCTCCTTGCAAAACACGCATCTAGTTGGGCATTGGACAACAGGTTCAAATAGTTTTGATTGTTTTATGTCTTTGTCCATTTTGTTAAAAAAGCAATCTGAGGAGTAAATTGCTTTGATCAGGACTCAGGACTTGGAATGCTTTATACCTAGGAGAATGATGCTGACAGGGTATAAATCTGGTCTTGCAGAGCTGGGACAGATTTCAGCTGCAGTAAATTGATGTTGCTCATGGGGTTTCAGAGGCTAAGCTGGCTCATGCTGGAACGTGTCTGGCTCTGGGGGTTTTGAATCAATTGTCTACAGCCCGGCTGACCCGCATGGGTCATCTCTGCTTTTCCTGGGGTTTAATCTGTGGGGTTTTTTCTGCAGGGCTTCCAGTCGTTATCGTGGGTGTGACCCTTGCAACTTCCTTTGACAAGTATGTGGCAGACAACCACTGCTGGCTGAACGTCCAGACCAACGTCATCTGGGCCTTTGTTGGCCCTGTTCTCTTCATCCTGGCCGTAAGTGCCAAAACCTGCTGGGAAGGTGTGATTTCTTCCTGTCTGCTTTTAGGAAAGCGTTGCAGAGTCAGGGGTGCTAGCACTCCTGTAGCGAAGGTGCTTGCTCGCAGGGCTCATTGTGCCTGCTGCTTTTATAGGAAAAATTTTGTTATGCTTTATATATGCTTTCACAACACAAATAAATCTCTTTAACCAAAGCAGCTTTTTGTCAGAGAAAAAAGTGCTTTAAGAAAATTTTGCTGACCAGTTCTTGTATTCACTGTTGAATTAGGAGTGTAGATAGGTGTGCGGGTTGACTGTGACATTGTCTTAACTAAAGGTCTGATTTTAATATGGGAGCATCTATGTCCTCGAAATAGCATCAGGTTCGTTTATAATGAATACGACAGCAGGGTAGCAGAAAAAGGTGCAACGTTTAAGGAGTCCAGAAGAGACACTTCACAGGGAAGACGTTCTGTAGGAGAAGTTTTGAGATAAGTTTTCTAGATTTCATACGTGTGGCTAATGTCTGTGTGGCTATGAAGCACATACATGTGGCTATGAGGTATTTTATTCACTGCTTGCTCAAAAGTGAAACGTTTCTCCCCGAATTCTGACACTCAGTTATTGAGTTCCCAGCAGAAAAGTGTCATCCCCCCAAAGCTGAGATTACAGAAGGTTCCTGGGTCCAACGGCTCTTTTTTATTCAAACTTATTTTTTATTCAAATTTATTTCTTTTTTATTCAAACCATTCTCTGGCAGGTGAACACCTTCGTGCTTTTCCGCGTGGTGGTGGTGACAGTGTCCAGTGCTCGCAGGAGATCAAAGATGCTGACGCCCAACAGCAGCCTGGAGAACCAGATTGGAATACAGATATGGTGAGCGGGGGGGGGGCGGGGGGGCTGGTTTTCCCAGCCGTGGCTGCCCGGGGTATGGAACGGTGGAATTACTGTTAAGCTGAGAGTCTTTGCCTTGGTGAAGTGGAAGACCATGAGTTGGGGGAGTGAGGGCAGAAAGGATTTTCTCCTCTGGGGTAACGGCATCACGCAAAGGCAGCCTCTCTGCTCTGATGGGGGGGTGCTGAGAAGCCCAGCCAGCGCTTTCAGCCTGCGGAACCCGCTGCTGGACTCACCTGCGCTCACACTCCTAAACCTCAGCGCTTTGGGACGGGAGGCCCTTGGCAGTGGCTGCTGAAATCAAAGCTGCCCTGGGCCCGTTGGCATGACCAGGAGCATCACCCTGGGTCTGGGGACGGCCAGTGTGAGCGTCCCCGTCGCCTGCTGTGGTGACAGCATGTGTGGGAGCGCAGGTCACGCTGGCGAGCTGTCTGCCCCTTCGCTAACATCAGCCCACTGTGCTGCTGAGCAGCTTGGGCAGGTGTCCTGAAAACATCACCACAGGGAAGGGAGGTAGCAGCTTGGGGTGTTCCAAGGAACCCAGAGACCCAGCTGGGTGCCCAGTTTCCGTGGAATTTTATAGAGCTCTGGGCCACAGAAGCAGCTCCTCTCCGCTTAGCAGAACGCTGCCGTTCGAGGGGGCAGTAACTGAACTTGTCTCACACCCGTCCCGTGCTTAGCACTGTGTGTGCCCCACAGGAGGATGCCAGCTGTAGAGACTGCAGGGGGGGTGGCTATTTGCAATTATAAAAAGCATTTTCTATATGATTTTGGGACTCGGTGGATTGAAAGTAACGCTGGTGGGGATTACATACATGGGGAAGGAGGCAGTGTGGACTTCTGTAATCAGTCAATATAGAGAGACCTCTAAAAAACTGCTGCTTGAGTCATTACTTTATCATGCTCTGTGAATCTTTATTGTTGTTAGCTGGCGCCAAATACCCCTGCTAGACACGCATTGTTCCCCTGTATCATAAATAATTTTTCCCAAATTTACAGAAGCTCAAAGATAGGGCATTGCTGGAGGGCAGGGTGACATCCATATGCTAATAAAACAAATACATAAGCCCTCCTTGTAGCAGCGACTGGGGGGAAAATAGCCGTTTTCTCATGGCTAATGACGTCAAAGAGCTCCATTCTTGCTAACGCTTAGTGATAAATGAAGAGCAGGGCTGGCACGCAGGGGGCTGAGAGGTGAAATGTTTGCTTTTTCCCCTCTGAACTCATTTTGTTTGCAAAGGAACTTGTTCCATAGCTACCATCTTGGGTGCCTCTTGGTGGACACGTATCTGAAAGGCACTTGCTGGGGGAGGAGAGCTGTCTCTGGCATGGAGACAAGGAAAATTTCTTCTAAACTGCAAGACAGAGGCCAGGGTGCGCCTAAACCCGTGGGGGTCTTTCAGGACAGAGCCGCTCAGTGCTCCGTAACCCAGCGCGGACGCCACGGGCAGACCACGGCGAGACCCCGGGCAGGGTTTGCAGAGCCAGGAAGGACACTTGGTAGGCTGGGGCTCTTTGCCAGGACACCCTGGGCTCAGGGATGTGGGGCACGACAGAGACCCCCGTGGAGGGCTGGTGGCTCGGCGGTGGGTGCCAGTGCACAGCGCTTCAGCTCTGAAATGCGCCCGGGTAACCCTGAGCTCTTCTTCCCAACAGGGCCACGGCCAAGCCCATCCTGGTGCTGCTGCCTGTGCTGGGGCTGACCTGGCTCTGCGGGGTCCTTGTCCACCTCAGCATCATTTGGGCCTACGTCTTCATCGCACTGAACTCCCTCCAGGTGAGTCCTGTGCCAGGCGGATCCTCACGTCACTGCCCAGCAGGTACCTCCCGTTCCTTGTGCTTCGGTGTACTCTACTCCCCCAAGTAGTCAGGGGTGTCTGGCAGCTCTGAAGCCCAGCCCAGCTTTCTGAAGCCACCGTGCTGTTTTGTCTGAGGAAACTACGTTCATGCTCCCAGCGTGTGAAATGCAGCTCTGGAGACCTTGTTCATCTAATGGTCCTTCAGCACCAGCCTCTGAGGTGTCCTCCTGGTGTCACAGCTTTCCACTTCAAATCTTGTCCCTCATGTTGTTAGATTTTCAGACATCAGTGTGGTTTCAAAATGCCACTTACAAACTGATGTGCTTGTAGGGAACTTCATTAGAGTGTTGATTTGGTCATTTAATGGATAATTAAAGTGGTGACTGTGCAGTTTAATGGGGCAAACATCCCACCTGCTATTTGCATCAGTGAAATGAGCTTCATCCCTACAGGGCAAGGATGGGCCACGTGTGCCAGCATCGCTGTTAGAGCAGGGCTGTTCCGTGGAGAGCATCTCAAAGGTCATGTCCAGCCGTAGTGTGCCTGATTGCTGTTAGATGGTGTGTGTTCCAGCATGAGTATTTTCCATCTGGTTCATGTTCAGACATTCTTAGAGGCTGTGGCCCAAGAATTGTACCAGCAGAATCACCTTCCCTTTGCCTGGAGGTCAGCTGTATTGCAGGGAGATGAGAGAACAATAATTACATATCAGGGACTGAAAATCCTTACCCATAAAGTCCGTATTATCTGCAGCTGTGCAGCTGCTCTCCAGGGACGCTCCTGGTACCCACTGAGAGCTGCACTGCGCTCTGACGGGATGTGGGACCGTTAGGTGGAACAGATCGCAATGTGGGCTGGTGATCAGAGCCTCGCACAGGGAGGCTGGAAGTGTGCGTGCTGTTTGTGGCTCTGAGTTTGAAGACCTCGGGTGAGTCATGTTGTCTCCTTCAGGCACTTCATTCCTCTCTAGGTAGCATCATCTGGGTCTGTTTTTAAGGGCACTTGCCTATGTTGCAGTCCTCCAGGGCCATGGCTCTGACTACTGTACTTCAGAGTCATGTTGTTTAATAGTGATCTCCGTAGGGCAGAGAGTAACCCTGATGTGTAAAGAAATACTTAGTATTTGCTTCTACATTTACTGATTTCATGGAAGGAGTTTTAACTTTAACAAAAGTTAGTTAATTGTAACTAGCCTGTATGTGGTTCAGAGACAAAAGCAAACTGTGTTAGTCACAGCAGCCAGGAGCACTCGGTTCTGCACCGAGCTAGGACTGTTCTCAGGACCTCAGGATATCTGAAACTCAGGGACACATGGTGACAAAAAGTCTCCGAACACGTGCTTACCACCTGGGACTCAAAGCATCAGCCGCTTCTCGGCAGCAGCTTTCCAAACCCGGAGAGCAAGCAGCTGTAGATGGAGCTGGAGACGCGCTGCCCACCAGTGCCCGAGGGTCCCGAGGCAGGGGCTGGGGGCAGGGTCCCTGCGCAGGGGCCAAGCATGGGCCCAGTCTGGCCCCTGGGGCAGGGGCTGCACCAGCACAAGCAGCGCTGGGGACACCCACACCACCAGCCCTGTCCCTGAGCACCGGGTGTCCACAGAGGTACTTTTCGGAGCCCCTTGCCCAGTGCTTGAGGGCAAATCTTGCTCCAGGGGATCCAAGTCAAGAGAGCAACTAGGTTCTACACTCCAAACCATTGGAATCCAAAGAGGTCGCCACCCCCATCTCCCTTTTTTCTTTGGATTCAATAAAAATTGGCTCCTGCTGTAGCTTTCACTTACGGAGCAGCAGAGTTTGCGGTGTTTCCCTCTGGCACACTTGGCCGGTTTCGTGTAGCGCTGGCCCAGCTCTCCAAGGGTGAAGTGCAAGCGTTATCACCACGTGCACAAGATGGTGGTTGCTCCAGGGATGTGCTGCCTGGGGCTGGCTCTGGTCCAGCGGCCGGGTGCTGCTCACGCACATCTGTCGGCCCCCCGATGGGCATGTTCCAAGGCCAGACAAGGGCTGCTTCTCCACATCTCTGCTATTAGGGACATCAGAAGGGTGACAGGAGGCCTGTCCTAACTGTAATTAAATATAGCATCAGTTCTCCTTGCCTCCTCGTGCCATGCTTAGGTTATTGAGCAGAAGAGAACTCCAGGCTCAGTGCTGTGAAAAGATGAGGTGAGCAAAGCTGAAAACAGCACCAGCATTTTTTCATTCACAGAGAAAAAAGCATTTCTCGGCTTGGGTGAAATCCATCAATATCAGCAGAGAAGCAGATCAGAGCACAGTGTCCCAGCACCAGCCTGGGAGCCTTCCCCTGCCTTGCTTCAGTGTTCCTGTGTTAAAACATGAGCATGTAAATGACACCAGAGGGGTCCTGCTGAGGATCTCGGGCTTGGATAGCCTTCGGGAGAGCTACTTCTACTAGGACTCAGGGCTGCTTTTCCCTCTGCAACCCGGCACTGGCCAGGGAAATCTCACAACAAGACCCCTGGTTCAGTGACTGCTGATACCCTTGGCCATGGCCCGACCTTGTCGGTGCCCAGCCTGCAGCCTCCACGGCTCGCTCAGCCCTTGGTCCACCGTGATGCCAGCAGAGGAGCTGTGGGATGCTGGCTGTTGTCACAGGGATGCTGGGCATATGGGCTTTTTGAGAGACAAGGGATAGCACCTGACATGAATAAATGTGTCCTCTGGATGGTACACCTCCTGAGGCTCTCTCTCACAAACCGTGACAGCGTCCAGCTTGGGGGAGGTAGGAGCTGAGGTGTTTGCTGGATCAGGATTTCTTTTCCTCCCTTGCTTTCTGTTAATCCTGCTTTCGGTTTAGTTCTTTCTCCTGAAGCCGTGGCTGTTGTGCGGACAGACAGCTCAGGGTTTGTCCATGAATACGCCGTGCTTGTTTGCCTCTGTCCCTTTGTTACCAAGTTCAGGACAATTTGCAGATTACCCCAGTAGAGAAATGCTGGTGGGGAGCTGTGGAGTTGAGAGGAAGCAGGGACAGGGCCACCCCATCTCAGCCCCTTTGCCGGCTGTCTCATGGGTCGCCTTGGGATGTCCTGTAAGGCCGGGGTGCTCCTTCGTGCGCGAGTCTTGTGCGGGGAAGTTTTGCTGCTGTGGAGGCTGTTGTTTGACCGCTTTCTGTTTATCTGCGGAAACTGAAGCCTGCCTTCAAGGTTACTCTGTGCGTCGACACCGAACATGACAACTCCTGCTGCAGCCAGGCAGCACAGGAATCCAGCCGAGGGACTGAGAAGCAACAGAGCGCGGTGCTGCGCCGCAGGCTGGCGAGCAGGCAGCAGCACCCACACCCTGCCGAACCCCCAGTGCTGGCCGGAGGAGCCTGCTCTTGAGAAACGGCGTAGGTGAATGTGAACTTGTAGAGCTGGAAGGATGGTCCTGAGGCTGGAGGGGTGGTCCTGAGGCTGGCTCAGCGCAGGGACTTGCAGAGCCACTTGCCTGTCTCCAGCGAGACAGGAGCAGGAGGGGGTGTCGCTCCCAGCGGGGGGGTGTGCAGTGCAGCAGGACGTGGGTGCTGGACAGACGGACACCAGGCAGGAGCATCCATCCTGCTCTGTGGGTCCCAGCACGTGCTGTGCTCTCGCCTGTGGCCACACAGCGCCTGCTCCACCATGAGCGGGGAGCTGCAGGGGACAGGGCATTGCAGGACCTGCTGGGAAAACTTGGGGCGCAGGCAGGAGCGCGGGCAGGAGCGCAGGCAGGAGCGCAGGCAGGAGCGCAGGCAGGAGCATGGGCAGGAGCACTGGCAGGAGCGCAAGCAGAAGCACAGGCAGGAGCACGGGCAGGAGCATGGACAGGAGCACAGGCAGGAGCACAGGCAGGAGCACAGGCAGGAGCACAGGCAGGAGTGTGAGCAGGAGTAGGATCCTCCAGAGCTACAGCTCCGCTTCCGCCTGCGCTGCAGCTGGGCCTCCTCTCCTTCCTTGCTCTCCTTCCAGCCGACCTCGCCATTCCCCCCTCCCCACTCTCATCCAGAATGATTATTTCAAGGAAGACCTGCCTTGGCAGCCTGACCAGAAATCTGGTCTGGGGGAGTGACCAGCATTGCTGGCTGAAGGACAGGTCATGGCACGGTGCCAGGGTACTGCTACCATAACGCCTGCCAAGAGCTCGCAGATGAAGAGCAAGGCTCATTGAAGACAAGATGGATTACTTTTCTTGCTGCAGCTGATTTATCTAGCTGCGATAACAAACACCCCACAGATATAACATAAATCTGGTGGGCCAGATAGGACTGCCTTAAGGCCAGAATCGTTGGTCTGGAGCTGTAATTAGCCCCAGGCTGTGGCCTCCAGGCGATGCTAGCCCTGGCCCTGCCCCAGGCACTTTCCTGGAGCACATTCTGCACTGGTCCCAAGCACACAGTTGTGGGCGAGCGCTTGGTCGTGGCAGAGCCTGGCATTGCTCGCTGGTCCTTGGTGTGTGCAAGCAGCAGCACTGCTCCGGCGAGCAGGGAGAGGGTGGCCAAGGCTGTGCTGCTGGAGCCCCCGCACGCCAGACTGGGGCTGAGCAAAGCCCCCCCGGGTCAGTACCGCACTGAATTTGGGTCAGAGGGTCCCGTTAACGCTGTGGTCTGTCACTGCATGGGACAGAGGACCTGTTCCTGGCTTCATGCTGCTCTTCATCTGAGGGAGGCTGGCAAAAGCCCCCCTGGGGCGGTAGTCAGTGGGAAGGGGGGTCTGCTTCCCAGATTTCAGTTCCCCCAGCAATTAATTCCTGGTGACTTCTTCTTCTCCTGAGATCGGAGGGAGGTGTCTCCTGGGGGATTTTGCATGCATGAGTGAATGGGAGCGCGGGAGAGCTTTGGGCTCGGGAAGCTGAGTGCCCTGCCAGGGATGCCTGCTCCCCTCAAACGAAATGGGGTGAGAGGAGAAGGAAGAGGGACTGAGGCAGGGACCGTCTCTCCTTTGGACTCTCTGTGAAGAGCCTGGTCTCAGGTGTGATTGCAAGGAAAGAATGTCCTTCCTGCCCAGCTGTCCCTGGCTGTGCCGTGCCCACCGGCTGTGCCTCTCCCTCGCAGCCCAGTCCTCGCCCATGCTGGTGCCCATCGAACTCGTTTCCCCCCACGTGAAGTAGCACAAACCAGCTGTACATCTCTGACCCTTCCTGTGCTCTCTCCGTTTCAGGGCCTGTACATATTCCTCGTCTACGCAGTCTATAACAGCGAGGTAAGAGGTGCCCCTGGCTGGGGCTCAGTCGCTCATCACAGCAACTGTTTATTAGCAGTCAAGGGGGCAGCTGGGGTAGCAGTTGCGACAGCCAGCAGAGCCCCAGCCGTGCTGCTGGAGCAGCAGTTGCTTGCTCTCCATGACTTGTTGGAGGATCTTGTGTTCTGCTAGAGCTGCTGCAGCCCTCTCTAACGTCCTTGCTCTGCTCCAGGTGAGGAATGCCATCCAGAGGATGAAGGACAAGAAGAAAGCGCTCTCATTCACAGTGAGTTGCAAGGAAGCCCTGCTGCCCTCCTCACTCATCACGCACCCACCAGAGGAGGGCCCTAGGTGTACATCTGCTCTGCTTTGAGGAGATGATGTTGGAAAGAAGTCTTAGGTTTCTATTTTTTTGTCTCACTTCTTTGCAGTCCTGTTGGACAACACAGACCCAAAGCCAATCTACTCTGGTTAGGCAGCAGGTACAGGGGTGGGATGGGAGCCAAAGTGCCAGGGGCCGCAGTGCAGATCAAATCAAATCGATAAAGTTGGGCCTGGGCCTAGCAAAGACTCGTGTTGCAATTTTCACTGTCCCTTGTCTCTACCCTGTCATTACAGAACTGCTCTCATCCCATCAACTACTTATCAAGTCCAAGAAACACAACCTCCTGGGAGACAGGGAAACCGAGTCCTTCTGCAGCTGAGAGTGCCTTGTCGAGCCCTGTGCAGAAAGACCCTCCAGTGAAGAACATCACCAACAAAGGTAAAGAGGGGTGTCGTTGCTCTTGGCCCGGGCTGTGTGATGAGAACACAGTAAAATGTTATTCCCGAGGCCTGAATTTTAGTGCATTTTCACTTGGCACTGCATTAGCTCATTTGCACACTGAGCCTCTGTGAGCACTTGGTGCTGCGAGTGTAGCCCAGGATGAAGGGTTCCCAGGGAAGGCAGGGACTGCTGTGGATCCAGAGGGGTCAAGTTCATGCCCGCAGGCTAGCTGGGGTGGGCATGGGGGTCTCATCACTGTGTTATGCAACATTGCATTCTCCAGAGGCAAGAATCCATGTTTGTGTCTTAAAGTGTGTTTTGTGGAGGAGGGGAGGCAAAGGTGGCAGTAGGAAACAGGGGGGTTAGCTCTGAGGAAAAAAGGTGTTGCGTGCTCCAACCAGTTTGTGGGTGCTGTTATGCAGATAGCCTGTTGGGTCTCTTCGCTTCAGTGGGAGATACTTAGGGGACATAAAGCACCGAGTTTGTGGTAAAGCATGAATATTTCTACTCTCGTCTCCAAACTCATTGTGCTGCATCACCTCCTAGGAAATTTTGGAGCCAAAATTCCGATGGGGATTTCATCAATTATGTCACCTGAGAGACCGGTATGTAATGTCTTCTGTTATTCTTCCACCTTCACGCAGCACAGAGCACGGTAGTTGTGTAGGAATGCCGTTGGTGTCTGATGGTTCCCGTGAGGGGCTGGGACTCGGGGCACCTGGTAGCGTTACCAGCTCTGGCACAAATTCAGTGTTTTACGTTGAGCAAGTCCCAAAAGCTGCCTGACTCACGCGCCCTGCGCGCACACTGAGGGTAACGCGGATCCCCCTGCTCCAGGGTGCTCCACTGGGATCCCCAGTGCTCCAGAAGCTGCGGAGCGTTGCTGAGGGACCGGGCAGGTGTTAGCGCAGCACCCACGCTCTCCTCCTCAGGGCCAGTCCAGACATGCCACCTGCCTGTCAAAACCGAGAAGGTCTTGATACATATCCTGAAGACTCTGGTTTATTAAAATACCTACTCGTTATTAGCAATGTATTGGTCTAAGTCATTTAAGTCATTTGAGATGCGTGCTTTCGTGCCCGCAGTGGCGGCGCCTGGCAGTCAGGCTGGATGCAGTGGAGCGGAGGATGCAGAGCTGGCGGTGGGCTGGCGGGCAGGAGCTCGGGCTGGTGACCTGCCTCAGCCGTGCGGGGTGGGCAGCGCTTGGCTCAGGAGGCAACTGCTGAGTGGGGGCTGGCCCGGGCAGGGGCAGGTAGCCGAGGGCTCTGGTGCAGAGCACATGTTCTGTGGGAACGAGAGGGGGAGGCCCCAGAACGGCCAGTTTCCAAGGCAAGAGCTCACCCCTGAGCTGATGGGGAACCAGCCCCGCTGCCGTGCTGGGAGGGGGGTTGTAGCCAGCGCGTACGTGAACAGAAGGAGCCAGTGCATTTAAGGCAGTAAAGCACCGAGTGGAGTTTGGCACAGACCCAGGCAGGACATTCCCCCATGACAGCACATTCAAACTGGGCAGCCCCTGCCCGGGGGGGGGGCGGGCTGGGCTGTGCTGCCTGCCGGAGTGTGATGTACAGCTCAGCGAGGTATGGCCTAAAGCAGGGAACAATTTAAATTTGACTACTCTGATACCGCTTCCATCTCCCACTATTGAAATGATCATCAGTCCTCGTGCACTTGACATACAAGTGCTGTAATTTCCTCAGAATAAAATCCAACACTACTTTCATATGAGTCTCTCGCTGAAGGATCTCTCTCTCCCTCTCTAATATTTATCCTTTGAAAACCTGTGTCACATAGACAGCTCTTATTTATCCAATAGATAATACTTCTATAGCTGGCATATCATTTTGAAGCCACTCAATAAAATCCATATTTGTATCTCTCATGATTTATACTGTGGTTAGTGCCGTTCCTCCCCTCCTGCCAAACGCCGGCTGGGATTCATTCGCAGGTGATGCTTTTCTCAGCCAGCCAGGTGCTGGCTGCGTGAACTGGGACCAGGGCTAAGCTCCTGGCACCGGGTACGAGACGTGGGCTAAGGGGATTAGCCCAGGGGCCCGAGTTTCCTAAGGCAGGGAGCCTTGGGAGGCAGCAGATCGAAATGCCAAGGCCGTGGCATTTCCTACCAGGCAAAGACAGAAAGCCCTTTTCTCCATGTGAGGGTCACCAAGGACTTTGCTGTATCGTTGTTGCTTAAACGTTGCATCTTTAATGGACTTATTTCCTTTCTAAGTAAGGTGGATGCAGCAAAAGGTGCGGCTGATGCCAGGGCCTGCCTGGGGGTGGGGGGGCACAGCCCCCTGCCCACGCACATCTGTGGGGCAGCAGCACTGCTCCCGGCACTCGCCTGGCACCGGCATGAGACCGGCAGTGCTGAGCCCCATCCTCACGGTGAGGGGGCTGGCGCAGCTGTGCTGGTGCTGCCACCCGGGGGGGGGGGGGGGGGG
>JAVJGJ010000062.1:2473669-2494778 GCA_035590215.1 Microhierax caerulescens | reverse complement strand
GGCACGGCCCCCGGGCCGGCAGCCCCGGGCAGCAGCCTCGGGCCGAGCGTAGGGGAACACAGAGGGAGCTGGGGCTGGGGGGCTGCCCCCCGCGAGGGCAGCGCTGCACCGGGCTGGGGGAAGCTCTGGGCCAGGCCTCGGCAGCACCGTGCTCCAGCCGCGGGGGCACCGGGGGCTGCAGGGGCACCGGGCAGGTGCAGAAAGGGGCGCCCATCCCTTCCCCACTCCCCGGGGCTGGCGGGGCTGCCCCACGCCATCACCGGGGAACAACGAGCCCACCACCTCCTCAGGCATCTGGCCCGCCAGCAGCTGGACCGGCATGGGAACCCGGGGTCCCGGGGCTGGAGCACGATGAGACGGGTCTGAGCGAGAGGAGCAGCCGGCCCCGCTCGGTGCACAGCCCCCGGAGCCCCAGGGCCGGCCAGAGCCACCCTGGACACCCCGCAGCGGGCAGGCCTGGCTGTGGGCAGCTGCTCGCCGAGCCCGGGGAAAGGCACATGAAGAGCACTGGGGCGTGCGGCAGCTCCTGCCACCCCCTCTGGGACCACCACTAAGGAGGTGACTGTTTGGACCTCGCACCGGCCACACCATGTGGAGCAGCCACTGCCAACGGCATCCCGGTCGGCCTGTCAGCAGTAGCTCACTGCTGGTATTTAATTCATTGCTTCACATTTAGGGATTCTTAATGAAATGTTCCATGACGGCAGCAGACCGGCACAGGAGCACCCATGTCTCCAGCATGTCCTGTTTATCGGGATGCTCCCGGGACACTTGGCCATGGGCTTGAGGGTCTGGCTCTGAGCCGGTCACTGGTGCTGAACCTGTCCCAGCAGGGCCGAGCCGTTCGGTCAGGAGACCCTTCCTGGCCGGTGCAGAGTCACAGCCTGTCCCAGCATGGGCAGGAGCCTGCTGCCAGGAGCGAGCTCCGACTCCAGGTGCCTGATGCCAAGGGAGCTGCAGGGAGGGCAGCGGGACCGGCCCCGAGGCTGTGGGCACCTGGGGCTGCTGCGGGGTGGGGGCTGTGCTGCCGGCAGCGCCTGGCGAAGCGGGGCCGCTGGCCTCACATGGCTCATCCCACACGGCTCATCGCACACAGCTCGCCCCACGCTTCTCACCCCGCCTGGCTCGCCCCACACTTCTCACCCCACACATCTTAACCCGCCTGGCTCACCCCACACACCCCATCCCGCCCCACGGGCCCGCTGCCGCGCGCGGGTGCCGTGGGTAGGAAGCGGCGCTGGCAGGGAGAGCGGCAAACAGGAAACGGGCTCTGCGGAGCATCGCTCCAGAGCCACGAGGAATGAAGCCCAGGCTAAGAATAGCAGTGGAGCAGCCCCCGGCGCGGGTCGGCTGCCGCTCAGCTGGAAGAAGCGCTCCCACCGCCGGCAGAGCCCCTCGGCCATGGCCCCCGCACTCACTGCAAGCTGCTGGGGGGGCTGCCAGGCAGCCATGGAGCAGGACCTGCCATCAGGGAAGAGGAGCCCGGGAGGGGCCACGGGCTGGGAGAAGAGCCGAGCGAACACCATGAGGAACAAAAGCAACTCGGAGCTGAGGGCTGCGGTGCCTGCCAGCGTGGGCTGGGGAAAGGGTGAGGGGTTGGCCAGCCCTGGGCACTGGGGGGTTCCAGCCACCTCCCACGCCTGCTCCAGGGCGTGGGGGGTGCCGGGGCTCCCACGCGTAATACAGCGCTAGGGTGACCGGGGACCCCCAGCCACCACAGGCTGGGCTCCCAGCGCCCCTCGGCAGCCGGATCTGTCATTTCTGGGCAGCAGCGTGGCTGAGGGGCCGAGGCTCCGGTGAGGCCTCGCTGTGCCGCCCGCAGCACGCAGAGCCTCCGTCCGCACACCCACCCATGGGGACGGGACGGGAAGCAGAGGCCCACACATGGCTCCCACTTCCTCGCCAAGCCCTGCCGCGTCCCCAGCGCTGGCCTCGGCCGCCACCATGCTTGGGAATGGCGGCAGTGGCTGGGAGAGGAGTGGGATGGGGGACCGCGGTTCTCCCTGTGGATACGTACTCACGGTGAAGCAGCTGAGTGCAGGCCGGTGTGGCAGGAGAGCCTCACTCACGCCACCAGCCAGGACCTGTGACCCGAAGAGCCTCCGTGGGGTGCCGGGCACCGCTGCCCCGTCCGCAGCGGGCTGGGGGATTTATGGGACCTGCGTCCGTTGGGAAGGTGTCGGGGCTCTGGCTGCGCACACACCGCCCTGGGCAGGACACCAGCCAATCTCCTCCCCATGGGGGCCAGGCTCAGCCGGGATGGACCCACTTCGGGGCCTTATTGGCTTCTGTGGCCACGTGACCGCGCTGAAAAACATCATAATTAAGCTACAAAATGCTGCCCATAAACTAGCATTAGAAAGTGACAGCGGAGATAAGTGGGACCCCCACAGCAGATAACGCGCCATGGGAGAGAGACCCCGCGGGGAGGCGGGGGGCACCAGCAGGCGGCGAGTGCGCCAGCACCCATGGCCCCGCTGATTGATGGCCATGGGGTGGGAGGGAGGGGGCCGCGGGGCAGGGTGCCTCTGGGAGGAGTGGGAGCCCACTGCACCCACCCAGCTCTGGGACCCACAGCTGGGGCCTCTGCGGCCCCGAGGGGTCTCTCCTGCAGGGGAGGGTGGGAGGCGGCTCCTCCACAAGTGGGGCCGCGTGCCTGGGGTCCCCGTGAGCTTGCGGTGCCTGCAGCCAGCGCTCGAAGGAAGCCAGTGTCCCCGCGCCAGGAGGCGGTGGGGCAGCCAAGCCCCCCGCAGCGGGGCTGTGTTTGCCGTCTGCTTCCCCACGTTCCAGTGCCGGGCGCAGTCCTGACCCACGGGCACCGCAGCGACCGCAGGGCTCGGGGCTTCCAGCGCCCCGTGGAAACACGAGGGCAGCAAGGCCGGGCGCCGGGGCGCGAGGCCACGCACGACACCTCCCGCCCCGCCACAGTGGGGATTTGCCCCCGGCGCCGGCCCTGCGCTCCGGCCGTCCATCACCGCGGTGTCTCCCCATGTGTTTGCGCACAGGGTCCTGCCCCTTGCCCTGTTCCGCCGTGAACAGCCCCAGGGCTGGGCTGGCCGCGCAGCTCCGAGCCCCACACCAGAGCCACGGGGGCTGTGCCGTGGGTCTGCCCCAGCCGGGCAGCCGATGGCCCCCGGGGTGGCACAGCGGGAACCGCAATCCCGGGCTCGGGGCTCGGGGAAAGGCTCGTCCCCCCTCGGCATTGCCGCAGCCCCGACACAGCATGACGGTGACGGTGACGGTGACGACCCTGCAGGGTACCCACGCCGGGCGGGGGGCAGCAGGGAGACCCTCGGTGCTGCGGCTGTGGGGAGAGGAGCGGGAGTTGGAGCTGCACAGCCCTGCTTGTTTTTTCCTCGCTCCGCAGCTGAAGAGAGGAGAAAAACTAATGAAAACAGAGCTCTGGAAGAAGCGCCAGGCCCGGAGTGGCTTCCGCCCCGATCCCCAGCAATTATCAGCCGCATGCCAGATGTTCCGACGCGATGCCAATGTCAGAGAAAATAAATCTGTGGCAGGTTCAAGGTCCCTGCCGGGCCGGCACACAGCGGCTCGCAGCTCAGCACTGTGCGAGGCAGGGATGGAGCTGCGGGGCGGCCGCGGCCGCTTCCTCCTGCCGGGCATTGTTCCCCTGGGAAGCCCCGGCCTCACGCTGGCCACTTGCTATTTTTGCAGCAAGGTGCTTTCAGGGGTAAATATGTCCCCACCGGCCTTGGGCACTTTCCTTTGCGCGGGCCCTTGCCAAGGCCGTGGCCCAGCTTCTGCCGCGGGCACATGGCCCCGGGTCAGGGCCGGTGCATGGGCCGCGGTGCAGCCCGGCAGGTCCCGGTCGGCGGCGGGAGGTGGGTTTGGGAAGGCTCCTCTGGGGCGGCTGCGCAGCGGCCGGGCAGAGCCAGCTCACGGCAGGGTGGGCGCGTGTGGCTCCTGCGCCAGGGATGCCCAGGCCCCCTGCGGCGCAGGCACCAGCCGGGCGCCAGCTCTGATGCTGGGCCCCCTTCGCAGCAGCAGCCCTGACCTCTTGCCCACGCTGCTGCTCTCCTTCCCGGTCCCATGCTGGGTTTGCACTGGGACGCAGGACCAGCTGTGCCCGAGGAGCCCCTCGATACCCCTGGCAGCATGTGCCTGCGCAGGCAGGAGCAGGCAGCACACATGGAGCAGCAGCCCGGGGGTCCCTGGGGGCAAGGAGGAGGTGCAAACGGGTGGCATTCCAGTGGCCACAGCACCCAGGAGGGAGGGACTGGGTGGCCCTGGGCTTCCAGCTGCACAGTCCCCGGGGATGCGCTGGGGAGGGGACGGCTGCTGTTCAGGGCTGGGAATGGACCCTGCAGTTGCTGCCCTGCCGCAGCATCGTCACAGCCAAGGGATAGGCACAGCCCCTGCTTCGTGCTCTCAGCTGGCCCAAGCACTGGCACATCTGTCACCGAGGCGTCGGCTATTCGTCCAGCAGCTGCCCTGCCTGTCCCTGGCTGTGCCGCGGGGCCAGCACAGCCGTGGTGCGCCCAGAGCCCACAGAGCCACATCGCCCGCCGTGAGCTGCAGACGTGCTTTGGCTCCTTGCTGGTACTTATCCTTGATGCTCAGCAAAGCATATCTTCTTCTCGGATTTTATCTCCATCCACTCAGCTTATCGGCAGCAGGGCAGCCCTCCTGCCTGCGCCACGTTCCCGGAGCGTGCCTGCAGCAGGTGTGGTCAGCACTACTGTTTGCCAGATCGCGCTGCCGGCACCGCCGGCTGCCTGCAGTCCCTGACTCCGGGGTCTGTGCCGATAATGCACGCGCGGCGAGGACTTTGGCGATAGCGTTCCTGATGACATTACCTTGTCCCCCACATTCTTCCGATGCCACGCACGCCTTCGCTTGGGGGTGCGGACAGGCCTGGCGCATGGCGGCATGTGCAGATGGTGCGCAGGCAGCGCCGGGAAGCGCTGGTGGTCTCCTCCCGGGGGGACTCATTGACATATCAGTCACATAGTTCTGCATAATTGGGACTTGGATGCAGCCTCTCTTTATGTTTCCTCTTGGCAGTTGCCAACAACATGAAGCACTCCTGGGTCAAAATGACAGCCTTTTGTTTACTATTCCTGCTTATATGCCTCATTTTCTTCAAGGATAAGAGCTCTTTATAGGAATCTTTATTGTGATGAGGTTAGCAGAGAGAAAGATTTCTCCCCAGCTTTCTCTCTCTTTCACAGCTGATTAGCGGGGTCGGCCTGTGGGGACAGCAATGTGGAGCTCAAAGCCAGCGCTCGCCTTGGGGTGCCCCTGGCCACAAGCCACATCTGCTCTGGTGCAGCCCTACCCCGCCGGCCCCGCCGGCGCGCAGCCCCACGCAGGGTCCCCAGGCTGTCCCGCGGCACCACTCCCCTCCGGCTCCAGGGGGGCTGCAGGGAGGGGATGCCCCCACCCTGAGTGAAGGGACCATGGAACCCAACTGCCCCCAGGAGCTTGGGCAGAGCTTACCGGGAGCACACACCTCCTGAGCACGCTGTTACTGGCCTGGACGAGGTGGCCCATCCTTTGTCCAGCCTCTGCAGCAGCGATCACCCCGTCAGAAATGCCAAGAGCAATTCTTGCACCAGCACTTGGCAAACTGAGACGTGAGAGACTTGTGATGGTCCAGTAAATGGTGAGCCACCAGTCTACTGCACGCAACGCACTGGTGGTCAGGTTTGCACTCCAGCAGGGCAGTGGCTGGGCAAGAGGTGAGGAGAGATGTGAGAGCATTTGGTGACAAGATGGGGAGAAGCTCAGGGAACAGATGTGGCCAGTTATGGACATCAACGGTCATCCTTTCCCAGCCCTGGGAGATGCCCCACGGGACATCCCAGCAGATCCTTCACCCGTTGCTGGGCTGACGCCACCGCTACGGCCGCATGACCCAGCCTCACCTCCCAGCCCTGTCCCAGCCAGCGGCTGTGGGGTGACACTCCTGGGAATGGCAACTCTTTTTAGGAGGAAAGCAACTTATCCTTGAAAGTTACTTTCCGAAGGTCAAGAGTGGGACTGTGACAGAGCAGCCTGACAAACGCATCTCCCAAAGTCCTTGGGCCCGATAATGTATGTCCCGTGCAATGTTGACACTAGTGATCCACCAAAGATCAGGTTAACAAGTTTGACGTTAGTGACAGCGTGATTTGTTCAGCGCTGGCTCTGAATTCATAGAGCGGCTGGCCTTCGGTGATAAACTATTGCACTGCGCGCACGAGGCTGTGGCAGTTGTCACCAGCCGGAGCACCGAGATGAAAAGGAAGCAGAGCTCTAATCAAAATACAGTGGTCAGCAGAGGCTGAGCTGAAAATTAAAATGTGCTGGTACTTTTCCCACTCCAGCCTTGCTTTCCAGGCAACCCTTTGTGCCAGCATGGGGCGAGGGGAGAGGCCACCCCACCACCTCTGCGTGGTCTGAAGGTGAGGACAAACCCACCGCCCCATGTGCACAAAGCATCCTCTGCCACCTCCCGGGGAGCCCCGCCACTGCTGACCTTCAGGCCCCCCTTACGGGGAATAAATCCAGGGCAGCGCAGCGTCAAAGCCGCTCAGGCTGCAGCGCGGAACCGCTGTAAATAAGAAAACTAACACAATAGAGAGGGCAGGAGACGCAAGAGCACTCGGCAGAGAAGCGGGGCAGCATGACTTATGCCAGCACTGAAGTGAGGATGTGGCAAACCCTCTAGAAGGAGCGGGGAGGGGGTAGGCATGGTACTATGGTGGGGAGGGGAGCGGAGACCCTGCGAGCTCGGAGGGGACGGCCACCCTGCGGAGAGCAGCCCGGCAGGGGCAGAGGCAGCAGAGCTGCGGGGTCCGTGGAGGTGCCGGGGGGGGGTGGAGCAGGTCTGGGACCAGCACCTGTGAGGAGCAGCACCCCGGGCTATGGGGAGCCGGCCACTCTCCCTCTGCATCGCCCCAGCTACCTGGGTGCTGCCGCAGCCCCTGAGCCTCCGCATCGAGCACATCTGGCTTCCCCATGTGCTGCTTCCTGCCGTATTGGGAAGAGGAGCAAAGCTTTCCTGGTGGGAAAGGAGGATCTTTGGCAGAAACACCTAGAAAAGGGCTGCCGGAGCAACTCCCCCTCCTGAACTATGTCTTCTCTGTCTCCCCTCTGCTCACCACGTGCTCCCGCGATGCCCTCGGGACGGGGACGTGCAGGGACTGCGGGGCAGCACGAGGCCGTGGCGCAGGGCTGGGACAAGCATCCTCCCCAGAGGTGAGCTGTGCTGATGTACGGTCCAACACATTCACTGCAGCTGCTGTGAGGGATTATTGCAAGCGCGACGCTCCAGCTGGGGGGCACGACTGTTCAGCTGGCTGCAAACGAGTGTCACGGGCCCAGGTCGGGGCAGAGCGCTGCTCTGCCAGGTCCTTGGCTTGGCCCGAGTTTTGGGACAACCCTTCCGCCCATCCCCTGCTCCCCAGACCTTTTCAGGTCCCAACAAGCAGATTTCTGTTGTGGATGGAGGACACCGGGGAACCTCCTAAGCATGAAGCCTATGGCAGGACAGCCCTGCCCACCCAGGTGACCTTCATGGATCCATCTGCTCCATGCAGGACCCAGAATCACCAAGTCTCTCCTGCAAGCATGGCTGGGGGGGGGTAAGCTCTCCCCCGCATGCCCTGCCCAGGGAACTGGCCTTTCCCGAGGGGGACACATGCCCACCCAGGGGGCTGAGGGCAGAGACCCGGCAGCGTGGCTCCCCAGCCTCCCAAACGGAGCAGCAGAGCTGGGGGGCGGCCCCCTCCGCAGCCAGGGCTCGCAGCAAAGGGGCAAATGATGCAAGAAAACACCCCACAAACAGGCAGCAAAGGAAAGTAGACTCAGCCTGCACCCTCTGCCCTGCGGCTGGGGACCGACTGCCCCACACAAAAACTGCTTACTACAATCCCGCAGCTCCGTGTTCAAAGCCTGGAGCTCCATCAGCGACAAAATCCTTGAGCTCAGGAGAAATATGGGGAAGGCTGCATCCCTGCGTGCCAGAAGACAGACACTGAACTGCTATTTCTTTGCCATAGAATCTGCCATTCTAAAAATAAGCGAGAAAAAAAATCCTAAATGTTCTTAAGCACCAGAGCTCCTAAATATTAAACATCTCAATTTTTATGAGTTTAGCAGTGCAGAAAGCGCGGCAGCCCTGCGGGAGGGAGCAGCGGAGCGGAGGCAGCTGCTCACTTGGTGCTGCCTTTGTGACAGCGCGGCAGCTCCCTGAGTGGGCTTAGCGGGCGCTCTCTAATATGGGCAGAAATGTAAACACACAAAGTGCTTCTTAAGTCTTTTAACATGCACCCACCTCAGTGACACGAGATTCTTAAATTATTTCTGCAGTTTCTCTTCGGAGCATGCTGGTCAAGGATTTCTGGTGTGTCTGCTTGTTTGGATTATTCCTCCTGCCTGCAGCAGCCATGGCCGCACGGGTCTCCTCCCGCTGCTGGTGCAAACCCTCCTCCTGCTGCACCCCACAGCAACAGCAGCCCACCCGAACGGCTGCGTTCCAGCCATCCCACAGGCAGGACCCCCCCCGGATGGCAGCGGTGGCATGGCCACGCTCTGCGTGCCACGGCGAGCACCTCGCATTGCATTAGACCGCAGCGCTGCAATGACCAAGAGGAGAAAACCCGTCCTCATGCCTTCTCCTCCGGGACCCGGGCAGGGGAAGGGACCACCACGCGCCCACTGCCCAAACCATGCGAACCTTTGCTCCTTGCCGGGGCGCAGGAGCCCCCTCAGCTGCCGCCACGCAGGCTCCCCCCAGCCAAGCCGGCTCCTCGCAGAGGCCACCGCCAGGCCCCGCTGCCGGCTGTCCCCAGCAGCACCGACGGCACCAAGGCCTTGCCCAGACCCACCGGCGATCCCAGCCCCGGCTGCTCCAGCGCAGGATGGCGGCAGGCAGGGCAGTGCCGCAGCAGCCACCCGGACCAGGCTCCATCACCCTGCTGACACCTCCCCCCGCCGAAGGCAAGCCACTGCTGAAGGGGAAGGCGCAAGCGAACAGAAGACACTGCAGGTGCAGAACAATTCACATTTATTAGTTCATACAGCTAACACTCGCTACACATGCGTTCAACACTTATTGGTCACATTTCCACAGGTAGTCAAGTCACAGAGCAGAGCAGCGGAGCAGGGGCAGGTTGGGCTGCCACGGACCCGCGCCGGTCCCGCCACGCAAGGGGGACTGGCTGTGCCACGGTGCGCCCGAGACATGCCAGCAGAAACATTCATTTGGTCGTAGCGTAGTGACGGAAAGGCAGCTCCCGAGAGGCGCAGCACAGTGCCCACTCCTCCTTGGGCGCTGTGCCGCGAGGGCGGCAGCGGCCAGATACACTGTCCTGCCCCAGCCCCAGCTCTGAGCGTGCCAACGTTCACCGTGTGTCATGCCGAGGCAACATCCTGCTTCCCTGATTTACACAAGGGATTGTGGGAAAAATGAAGTGTTTTACTGGGAGAAACCATCACCAGAACACCAGCGATGGGCCAACACAAGCACACAGCAGCAAACTGGACCCACTCCCTCCCTGAGCTGCCCAGCACGCTTATGCCCAGGACGTACGTGTGGGCTCCGCAAGGTCCTGGGCTACAAATCCAGTCTCTGCACCACATCTGCACCAGGACAGAGCTGGAACCGGGCCCGTGGCTTGATGGGCACCAACAAGACCCAAACTGGCCAGAGCCACATCCTGCCCTGTGGCTGCAGGCGGGGGCTGCGCTGCAGCGGGAGGGACGCCAGAGCTTAGCTGTCCCCTGCAGCACCGCAGCCTCTGCCTCACCGTGAGGGGACAGGCGGCTGCAGCCGCAGGACATTGCCCACGCTGCCAACAGCGGCTCGGTGCAGCAGTGGTCACTGCCACGGCACATAGGTGCTGGGCAAGAGCATGGCATGCCCAGCCTAACGCCTTCCCGGGTGGCCAGGTGGGATGCAAAGTCAAAACCTGTCACCCGCAGGTTGAAACGCTGCGGCAGCAACAGGAACCAAGCCACAGCCCATGGGAAGGGAAACAAAACTCCAGCCATCACAGCCCCTCTTCTTCACTGGCAACAAGCACTGGCAGTATTTTGTTTTTCACACAATCCCTTTTGAGATGATAAACAGGATGTCACACGAGGTAGTTTAGTTATGGAAATTGAGTCAATAATGTTATCAACTATTACAAGACATTTTATAAATTGAAAGAAAACAATGAATCACAAAAGGCTTTGTTAAGGTTGATCGTCATCTGGTTTCAATTTCTGTTTCTTTTTGCCCTTGGGGGCATTTCTTCCACTGAACCATGTTGCTTCTTTCATAGACTTGTTAGAGGTCAGCTGCACAGGAGCTCTTTTTAAATTTTTTTCTTTTTTTTTTTTTTTCAAGGGGAAGATGTCGCCTGGATCGGCCTCACCAGCATTTTGCAGGGCTGGTTTACACGCAGATTTGTAGATCCTGCCCAGTGAGAGTGCTGGGAAGGCAGGTTTCAGCCCTGCAAAATTTGCTGACTCTTGCCCAGTGCTGGCACTGCCCGCAGCTGCATCAGGCCGGGCAGGGCCTTTTGGACACTCCTGGCAGCTGTAACTGCACTAGTTTCACACGTCAGTACCTTTCTCAAGCAGTCAGAGTGAGTCTACTACCTTACCAACCCCTGGTGAGAAATACGTACTGAGCAGAAATTAAGATGCTCTAATTCATAACCACAGAGTCCAGAGCACTGGGAGTGGCTGCAAGGGAGATACGGAGAAATTCCCATTTTCCCCTTTTCCACAAGCACGCAAACACATTTAACACCAAAGGCTGAAGGATGAGGTCATGTGGAAATACAAGCTTCTCCCAGCCCTAGGAGCTGATGCACCTTCAGCAAAAGCGTGAGGTTACCAAAACCGATGGCATTTACATTTCACCACCTCCCCACCCAACAGCACGGGGCGGGGGGAGGCTGGGCGCCACGGGGTGGGGGGCTGCAGCCTGAGAGCCGGGTCCCCCCTGCAGCCCTGCCCAGACCCTCCTGTCTGCCCTCCCGGAGCCCAGATGGCAGCGTGCACCTTTGGGATGCTTTTCCCATTACACAACATCTAAGCCTCCAGTAGGCAAACTTCCCACCAGGCAAAGCAAGAGTTTTCCCCCCCTGGATCTCCATACGGGGCGTTATTCAGCGTTCATGGGCCCCCCACGCAAGTCGTGAAAGAAAGCAACTGTTGCAACATCAAAACTAGGGTTTCTCTGGGTCACATTTTAAATACTTATCCCTGAGCTTCTGTGCATTGCGAACAACACACCGTGAACCCAGAGAAACACCACAGCTTGATACTGACATCTATGTATTACCCTCGATTTACACATCATCTACAACTTAAAAATTAGCTTCATACTTAAACTAGTTCCCCAAGTTTCCCCCTTTCTCCTGCCTTTTATGTGGCAGGGATGATTGCCGCTTATTATCCTGAGAAATAACAACATTTTCACAGACACCAAGCTTCATAGCTTCAAATCAAACCCAAGAAAGCAGAAGGAATGAACGGTAAATAGCACATTCACAGGAGAATTTTTTTTTTTTTCCATTTTAAAAAATGTAGTAAAGAGAAAAGAAATTCAAGTTTTTTTTTAAAAAAAGGTTGGTTTGAAGGACAAGACAAACTCCTTAACCTGAGGTGGCTGCGGTTCTGTGCGGAAGCCTGAAGAGCAGGGGCCGATTCTGCGGTGCGCGGCAGAGGGAGAGGGGCAGCGAGCGGCACTCGACGGGAGCTCGAGGCTCTGCATGGCAACTGCGGGGGGGGGCACGGCCACCCAGGCCGCCGCCGGTGAGCGAGAGCAGCCCTGCCAAAGCGCCCGGGAGCCCTGCTCGCTGTGCTGGCACTGCCCGCTCTTGCAGGCTCACGCAAAGCAACGCCGCGGCACGAGGAACACGGGTGTCCGCGGGGCAGCGGCTCGCCGGCACAGGTCACCCTGCAGCTGGCAATGTGACTGACCGCTGTGCACCCACCACCCTGAAAACGCCACGTTCCCCCTTCGGTCTTTGCATGACGGGAGACAGCAAAAGCTCAGGATTTAAGAATTAGAGGAAAATCCAGAGCTGCACCTCGATGACCCAAAGCACGCAGTGCCTCTGCACAGCACTGTGGCCTAGCAGGCACGAGATGAGAACAAGGGCAAACGCCACCGGCACCGCTAACAATTAGAAAGTAGCTAACGTGTATGCAAACCAGCTGGAGAGAGCGCTCCCGCTGCATCATCGACTGTGCCATGCCTAGGGCCCGTCAGTTCTGTGGTACCCAGCATCTCGGAGCGCCCCGGTCGTCCCTCCACCCCCAGCCCTCTCGAGGGGCCGAGGACAAGGACTTGCTGCTGCCACACACAGTGGGGTCAAGGCTCAGCTCACGGGACAGAAGCCCAAGCCAAAGGCAGGCAGTGGAAGAAAACCCAGCCGCTTTCAAAAAGCCTTTGTTCAGGTCCTGGGGTCTCGCCACTCTGGGACTCAGCCCCGGCAGCAGCAATTTCTGCTGTTCTCTGCGCTGGGCGACCAGCTTCGAGCTGTAAAATGGCAACTAGGACACCTCGGCAGAGTCCCTCTGAGTACGTGAGCCTGAGCACTTCAAATTTATGTCCCAAATCTCTGTTCGGATTAAAACTAACTCTTCAGCTTTCCATCTGCACAAACGCTATGAAGGAGAGGAAGGGGGTCAGTCAGCCAATTTATCTTTCAAATCGGGGATAAAAATTGACTTGTCATGGCAGAAAATTCTACCAAAGACTATTATTGTTGATTGATTCCTCTATGACAGAAGGTCAGATAAGCAAGAGCAGATAGATACCAAAGATAATGAACTTCCCCCTACTAGCATTAAGCACAAATAAAATATGAGTCCCTGTAAACCGAATGTTACGTGAAGAATGGAACAAAAATTCCAACCTTTCCAGGGTGTCCTTCAAACCAAATTCACAAATACATCTAGTGACTGACCTAACGTCTCTACGTCTCTAGCTACATCTCTACCTCCTCATAATACCTGAGTTTGCAATGCAACACATTCACTTTACCCTGTTTAAAAAATACAAGTCATTAGAGGACTTGGTGCAGAAGATATTAAGAATGACTGTCCAGTGAGCTGGATCCTGCTTCGGAATATTCTTCCTTACTTGTCAGTTTAGTAAGGCTTTTCTACTCCCTACAACAAATGGGTTATTCGGTAACGGATACTGCTGCCAATCAACCTTTGTAAAATTTGCTTTATACAACAGCAAGCAGAACATTCTCGTCCATTCATCATCATAAATTAATTTAGGTGTTTTGTTGTTGTCAGTACAGCAATAGTTTGGGGAGTCTGTTTTGGATAAACACAGAATACCTAACGGATTATTTTTGTTGTGTATTTGGCAATAAGATGACCACTTTTACGTACACTAATTAAAACACTTATTCATCAACAGATTATAATAATTCAGTAACTGTAGAATAAAATTACTTCTATGCAATTTTAACAGTTTCTTGAGTGTATAAAACAGCAAGCCAGAAGATAACCCGTAATAAAAAGATCATATCAAGCTATTTGGAAATCAAACTTAAAAGCTGAGAAATACTTTCTAACTTACAAGCAGATATACTAAAATCTTCCCATTTACACTTGAGGTATAGGCTGTATGCAGAAGGCTTTCCTGAGAAATACGCGCTTGTCTCATTTTACAGTCGGAAAGTAAATGAGATTTACGGAACCGCCTTTGGATTGTGAAGCTCTATCAAGCTGAACTGCTGCTGGGCCCAGCAGCTGTTACCCGTAACATCCTATTTAAATAATGAAAAATGAGCAGCTAGTGGACTTTTAGAAAAGGGAAACCGTCAAGCTGGAAGATGCCCAAGTGGGATAGCAAGGGCGGCGATGCCGCCGTGGGTGCACGGTCAGCCAGCAGCGGGTCTCCAGGGAGAGGTCCCGGCGCAGCCGCTGACGAACCGAGAGATGTGCCAAGCCAGTGGGTCACAGCAGCTCTTGGGCTGCGACGGAGGGAGCACCCGCGGGGTGAAGGGGAAGGAAAGACAACTTTGGTGAACGAGATTTTTCTCCTGCTCACCATCACATTCATCTCAGCAGCTTCAGCACCTCTGAGCAGTACTCGCTTTGTGCCACGCAGCTGTCATCATGGCCGGGCAAAGCGGTATCAGCTGGTCCCTCCTGCCCTGAAGGAACAGAAGTTGCTTCCCAATACATTTTTCAAACAGCATTCAAACATTTGTTGATGAACCCTCTTGCTACCTAACCATCAGATTCATACTTAAGGACACAGGAAGGAAATCCAGCCAGGGTGACATGGCTGCCTAGGACTGCGACTGAGTCGCCCGACGCTAACTCTTAACGAAGGAGATGAGAACAAGAGCGTCTCCTGCAACCTCCCCACCGCTACTGTGAGCGGGAAGCTGTGAGGTTACTCGTGAGAATGCCCAAGTCTGGATAAACACCAGCACTTAGCAATTGCTCAAACAGCTAACCAGTTGCCGCTAAACCAGTTCTCCCTGCACTGGAGTGGTGTGGAGGCTGCAGGATGGCAAACCCAAGCCTTGCAACACCTGGGACAGACCAGTACCAAGGACTGCGTTAATACCATTTCTCCTGGTAAGAAGGGCTTCCCCAAGCAGCAGAACAGTCCTGGCAGGACATGACTAGGGATCACGCATCCCCCGAGTCCAGCAAAGAAAGCCACACCAGGGGACACTGGTGTCCCTTACTGCATTACGCAGGTCACATTTAACCACAGGGCATGCTAACTGTTCCCAGCAATGGGCTGCTCGGGATCGCTGCGAAGCAGAAGCCTCCTCAGCGGTCAGATACCACCTTGGAGGGATACACTGAAAGGGGCAACCCTGCCTCTTCTCCAAGGGGGTCTTTCCTGCTTTCATGAACCTAGAACGGATGTTAAGGAGGCGATGAGAAATGACTTGCAGTTCTCTAGCAACAAGAGTAGTTTTGTGTAACGCCATGAGCCTGCCACAAACTGCAGCAACGCAATTTCAATCAAATGGAAAGGTGTTGCAGCAATAGCAAGGGGACAGCTGGTCAGGCTGGGGCTGGGGGCAGAGCCCGCTCCTGCAGCCCTCAGGAGGGGATGGGGGCCACAGGGCCCCCCCAGGAGCTACCACCTGCATCTGAACACTGCCAGGGAAAAAGAAACCAGCTGGCTAGACAGACTTTCCCCCCTTCTCCACTCCCTGCCTTTTTAAAATTATTATTATAGTTAAAGAAAAAAAGCTTGGCACTTCTCTAACACCCACTTCTCCAAAATCATCCATTTGGGATACTAACAGCTCTGTCGATGAGGTGAGGCCGTTTGCTCTCTACGACAAACGCTTTTGGATACAAATCATGGAAAGAGCAGTGCGCGAACAGCATCTTCTCCTTGAGGTAGTCTTAGTCATCTCGGTCCCCAGCCCCCAAATACAAAAGAACTAACCCTAACAAACACTGTAACATTAAACATCTTCACATTCTGTAAACCGCTGGAGAATGCATCTGCTGCATTCATACAGAACCATGTGCATCGTGTTGAAGATCATACATTCAACTCTGTCGTGAAATAAATATATAGGAAAAAGAGTAAAAAAACAAAAACAAACAAAAAAAGATTCTTGCTACAATGGCAGGGACACCCACCGCCCTGCCTCCTGCCCGGATCGCGTTTGCCCCTCTCCCGGGGTGAGCCAGCTCCCTGCCTGAGGCGCAGCATAAGGCACTGGCCAGGGCGAGCTGGGCTCACTCTTTGCTCACGCTTGTCTTGCAGGAATGTAGAACGGCCTTAAAAAGGAGAGGCAGCTGCTCCAGGGGGACGCTCACCATTTTTCCTGGTAAGAAAAAAATACAGAATTAGCAGCCACTCCTGAATCAGATTTCAGAGACACCTAAGCCAGCAACGCTGGAGATGGTTTTACCTTGAACCTCTCAGAGAAACAGTTAATCATCCCACCGCTACATTAGACATTTGATATTCATTTGGACACAACAGGATTTATTATTTACTTAAATAGAAAGCAAAATAAATGGGCAAAGTCAGATCAAAATGATTTCTCCACAACGGAGACATATTTATAGAAACTGGGAAAGACTAAATCCCGTCTCTCCTCAAACTCCCTTGTCGATCTCAGTGAGTAAATTATGAGAGCTACTCTGTGATTATTATCTAGTTCATTACAATGGAGTAGAATGAAGCATATGGAGCCCTAACACTGGGAGGCAAGTGTCTCCTTTTGCCATAACATTCAGGGACAAACAATGTTTTAGCAACACCAGACCTTGCAGATCTAATTAGTGACACAACTGCATTTGAAAATTCACCTGCAGATTTCAGAGTTCCAGACGAGCTGAAACCAGGGAGCTAGGCTGCAGGTCTGCCCACTGCTCTTATCGCCTGCTCCTTAATTAAGCAGCATTTCAGGGATCTCTCTGTTCCTTACGAGATAACTACTCAAACCAGATTTACACACTTTTGAGACAAAACGCCTCCAAGCTGGGACTGAAAGGAAGAAAATAAAAGGAGAACCTGACCAAAGTACTTAAAAGGCGGCAGGTCAGGGCAAGGCATGTCTTCTTGGAGCGGGACGTATCACTGCGCCCACCAGCATCCTAAGGACAACCTGCAAAGCGCCAGTCTGGCTGGGTGAGCTAGGAGTGACGGGAGGTCAGCTTCAGGTGGGCGAGAAGCTTCCATAGAGAAAGGGCCGCACAAACATCCTCCGCCAAAGTCAGCAAGAATTTCACTGTTACAGACTAATTTTCTCTTAAAAGCAAATTTTGTAACTTGCACATGATCCCAGTGGGAGAGGAGCCAAAAAGTTACCTGCAATGTATCGTATCTCTGGCAAACACATCATTAAATCCGGAAAACGGTTTGGCTGGTGTGGATATTTGTACTCTGTGAAGTCCTGGCAAACATACCAATACCGCTTATTCAGCTGCTCCAGTTGGGACGCATTAGTCAGACCCCTGATGTCTGAAAGTGAATATGATTAGAGTAATGAAAACATGACAAAAACATCCTAGAAGAGCAGCAGCCTCACACTAATTGCCATTTCTTCAGGAAAGACAGACTGGTTTCTGTAACCCCGAGCTGGGTCCCTGCTTTGGACACTGGCTTCCAGTGCCCAATTAGACAAATACTAAAATTCCCATCTCCCCTCACTGCAGGACATACCTGCATCACGGATGCGCCTTTACATGCACGTTGGGTACAGGATTTCCTTCCACAAAAGGCCGGGATGAGAACAGCTAATGTCCTAAGCTGCTCATCTGCAGAGCTCAACGAACACTCTTGGAGATAACAGCTCCAGCAACCTTAAATCCCTGCCTGCCTGGTGTAAAGCAGCCGTGTGTCAAGGTTTAGTCCTCACAGCAGATTCAGCGTAATACTTCCTCAGACAGAAACATGTTGATTTTAGCTATATCATCTTGGCTGAGGAAAGCACTCAACTCTATAATTCAAGGTATCATCATATTTCTCCCCATCTGCTTATGAATTATGTCGCATGAGCTTTATAAACTTGTCAACTTCTTATTTTTAAATTTAGCTTTGCCAATGTCAGGCAACATACACAAAGGAAAAAATGGACGTTTCCAAGCTATCACCCTGGCAGGAGGTCCCACTGCCACCGTTCAGCGTGATCAACAGCACCAGCACGCTGCTGGGGGTCACGGGAAGGATCCAGCACGGTGGAGCAAGGAAGCTGCGGACCCCTGGTGCAGGCTCTGTGCTGTAAGACCATCTGACGGAAGAGGCATTTATCTACTGCTCAAAAGCCGACTTTTAAAAATAATTCTCAGGTATTTCACATAAAAAATTGCAAACTTCAAACTAAAAATAAAAGAAGACAGGAAGTTAATGAAAATACATTTTGGAAAACAATGGAGACAGCTCGAGAAGTGTATTATCCAGTGTCAGGAAACTGCCCAGGGAAGCAAACCGGAACCTCATCCCGGCACGGATTGAAGTGTCAGCACTATCTCCTGCTGGAAATGAGTGGGGGAGGAGAGAGCCCGCGGCACATTTTTACAGACTGCAACTATCTTTCATGGTACAAAAGACTTTGGGGACATTTATTTCCAAAATTACAGCTGAACACCATCCATTAAGCATCTGCCTCTCTAGTTTTCTTCATTTACAACATGAAGAAATGTCCAGCGAGGCCCAACAGACACGGGGCCACAACCAGCCGCTGGGAAAGAGGACCCACAAGCAGTGGGTTGGGACAGTGTATGAGTGGAGACAGGGATAAGCGCTACTGGAACCAACCCGATCTATACCGAGCTATTTCAGCCCACTACAGTTGTTAGGAAATGACCAGGATCTCCTCACATATCGAAGAATTACTCTGCACGCATTCTGACGTGTCCCAGGTCTCGCGGCAGCCTGGACTGCCAGCCTTCATACACCGGCTAATCAACAGCAGGACAGTCCCTTCTTGGGCAGAGTTCATTGCCTGCACGTAAATCTTCACTCATGATTACTTTCCACTTTGAAGAGTCGACATTAAGTATAGAATCTAAAAAGCAGGAAGCCAGCTAGCTAGACGACCTAAGTATATATCCTGATGGTAAATATTTTAAAGTCAGAAAAGCTCTAAGAAAAGAGAGGACTGGTTTTACAAATTCACTCTTTAAAGCAGAGAAATGAACAAACACATTTTCTAGTCGGGAATCTCTGGAAGGATGTAATGCAAATAGTCAACGTTTACTTCAGAAAAAAAAAAAGTCATGGAAATTAACTGGGTTTAAAGTATCATCTAGTTTATTGCCTAAACAGTTACCTAAAGTAGTAATACTTCTAGATGAAACATCTTTGTCTGTTGAAAAGTTTGTTAGCAGCTGGTTAAGTCATCACTCACCCAAACCTTACGCAGAAAGGCTTCACCAGCCTCTCTCTCTGTTCTTATTCTGGTGTTGGTACCCTCAGCACATATGTGAAATGACACACCTACTGTCCTTACTGCCTATATTTAAAGGCAATAAACATTGTCTAAGCAAATGAACTCATTCACTTCCAGGATTTCTTCACGTGGGTACACAAGTATCCCACTCAGCATGGCGCAGGGTGTGCACGATGGCAAACACAGAGAGAGGGTTCAGAGCTCGAGCCTCTTTGCGGGTCTTGGACCCTTCCTCCCTTTTCTCATCAGGGAAGCAAAGGCTGCTCAGACTGTTTCAGAGAACTTCTCCAGTGGGGTCAATACCTTTGCTTTATTGACTCACCTTGATTTAGGAAGTTAATGGCTTTCATACAGGCGTACTCCTCATTGCTGACCTTCAACTGGTTAAATTTGCGAAAGAGGTAGATCAACCGCTCCATCACCTCCATCCCCTCTTCACTGAATCTGGAGGACAGAGATCACACATCAACGTATACAGGACACAGACCATACAATAAAGGCAGGAAGGTTATTTTAATAACTTCACAGATTGAAGCATTTTGCAAGAGAATTAAAAAAAAAATTGTCATCAAAACTGCTTGAAGTCTGCTGGCACCACTACATTAAAAGTAGAAGTAAGAAGGAAAATGGACTCAGTTACAAACTTGACTGATAGATATTTTAGCAAAAAAACATCTTTTGCTGATCCAGTTCATCACCAGCCTGCTCCGACAGAAGAAAAGGTGTGATGGAGACAGCAATATGCAAAAACTTCTTGTGTGCTTGTAGGCATGCTGCTTTGCCTCTCTATGCTTGTGTTTTCCCAGATTTCAGTGAGGATTGTGCTTTTGCAGTCACTAGGCTAATGGGAGGGTTAACTAAGCAGTTTGGGGAATAAGATGAGATTTCACAGAAACGTGGAGTGGTACTTCTCTTGTATGACATGAAAATACCCTGCAAAACACCCCCTGTCCTGCCAGACACAGGGGTCAGCAAGCATTTCCCCTCTGCCTCAGGTTGCACTGTCTCCATCCATGAGAGAAAGCAGCTCACAGCCACATCACACAGCACTGTGCTTTACTCCTGATGGATATTTTTGCAGGATAAAAGCACCTCTAGCAATCCTTGGATTTGCTAGAACGGCTAGAATTTGCTACAGGAGAGCTTCCTCCCATTCAGAAGACAAGCCACCCCCAGCAGTGTTTCACATGTTCTTGCCCCTCGCCACCTCACACCTTTCTTCCATTTGTGCTTTCCACCATCTGCAGCAACCCAACATAACCTGCACTGGCCACCAGCAGAAACACCAGTGCACCCCTGGGGGCCTGCACAGCACCCCACAGCCCACCCGAGACCTGGTACTGGCACTGCTTTACAGCACGTTACAGAGGAACACTGGTTCTCTGCAGCAAACACACCCAACCTGCTATCAAAGTTGCTGGTTCTGAACAACCCCCTCCCTCCTATGAAGCAGATAAATTAATTTTAGCCTATAATTTGCCTATAGAATCGGCGCAGTCCCCAGGCTTTGGCTCTGCACAGCACATGTCACGGTACCAGCGGAGCAGAGCAGCACCCAAGCAGGGCTGCGCTGGTGGTACAGGACTGCAGGAACGCTGCCCCCAGACCCTGCTGCACAGACACTGCCCCCAGAACATTTCCATTTGCAACAGCAAAAGTGCCTACAATTTCTCATAACTATAGAGTGCTGCTGGGAAAAAACTTGCTTTAAACACTGAGGAATTACAGCAGCCCATGTACAACAGTGGCACACACTTCATTTATCTGACAGGCAGGTGAGGAAGCTCACCTCCCGAAAATTCCCAGGAGTGACTCGAAGAGATTCCGTACCTCCACACAGCCATATTTATTTCCTGCTCATTATGGTTTGTTAAGTTTCCTCAGCTGAGCACTTCTGGAGTGAGATATACTGCAGGAAGGCTGTGATGCTTCTCACAAACAGGAGTATGCATGAAATAGCCACCGTTAAAGTGAGTGAGACTGCAGCCTATGGCCTAGGGTTGAACCGCACGGGCGAAGGGACGCACGCACGCCGTCTCCTAAACTGCCCGCAAACAGAACGTGCAGGATTCATGGCACTTAATAAAATAAACGCCTATCAGGATCCAAGCAGGAAAGCACTGCTGCTGGTGCGGACTTCCAGGGATCCTCTGCTGGGATCCGGACCCACCATCCCTACCAGCCCTGGAGCACCTCCCCAGGCACAGCCGCACTCACCGCGCATCTGGGCCCTTTGCTAGAAACAAGCTAGAAAT
>JAVJGJ010000062.1:2463379-2473569 GCA_035590215.1 Microhierax caerulescens | reverse complement strand
AGAAGCTAGAAATTGCTAGAAATTGCTAGAAACGATCCACCCCTGCCAAGGGAAGCCAGCGAGAGGCAGGCAGTAGAGGGCATGCAACCCCCCCCCAAACCTCCTGGGAAATTGCCTGATGGAGATTTTGTGGGTGCAGAATGAGGTCCTACTGCTGAAGGGGGTGCCAGGCTGCTCCCTCAGGAGTGATGCGTGCGTGTGCCCCCCAGAAAAGCCACGGTGTAAGCAGCAGGCAGAAGCAGAGCTGGAGGGCGCGGAGGGCTGCCGGTGCCCGCAGGCATGCTGCGGGAACATCCCACACGTGCCAACAGCCAGAGCGGGCTCTTGGGAACACGTCTCACAGCAAAATCCCTGGTTTCAAAGAAGCCACATATTGCAAAAATGCTCAGAAGTGGGACAAAAGTGTTTAGGGAAGCTTCAGCTGTGCTCTGGCATTGTACAGCACAAAGAATAAGAGCACAGCCAGAAAGCCATCTTTGAATAGAACAAAAATAGAACCTTTTTCACTGAATAATACCTTATTTTGGCATGCGTGTTTGTTTACTTCAAAGTTATTTGTAAAATGCATGGTGGAGTTTGACCTCAGAGAAGTGAAAACAAGCTATCTGAACTCCAGGTCACTTCTTCAAGAAAGTAATATTGTAAGTGATGAAAGCCTTGTCGGCTAATCTAAAGTTCTACAAGTTTTCTTGCTCTCAAGTTGACATTAAAAATCTTGCAGGTGCAAGATTGCAAAGCTCAAGAAGTTAATGAGCACAAAGACCACTCAGTCGTCTGCTGGGTCTAATTGTTTTTAGAGCATGCACATTTTTACCAGCCACTCATCACTTCGTAAATCCAGGAGAGCTCTTCTCTCATTCCTGCAGTTGAACTGTCTTACTTTTCTGTGCATACTTTCCTCCCCCCTTCAAACAAAGCTGTTCTGTTTTTCACAGCCCTATTTCTTCTCGAGGACTGACTCCTCCACACACTTTTCCTCGCAGTTTACACCGGCAAGTTTCTGGCTGGGAGTTATCGGCATCAGCTGGGGAGGGAGGGGGAAGGGAAGCGCTATCAGGAGTACTGGGGGAGGTCAGCAATCTATTCATTTCATATTCACCTCCAGAAAAACAGCACAATAAAAGAAAACATTTGATCTAGCAGGCAAACAGAATGTTTAGCCAGTTATTAGAAGTGATTGAAATATGGGGACTGGGGAGCTCATCCTATGCCTTCATTTCTCAATACACCTAAAGTATATAAAAATACCTAAGTATTAGCATTGCTCCAGTCACTTTGTTAAATAAGAACAGAAATTAACCCCAAAGTGCCAGACGATCACAGCTCAGCAAGGTTCTTTCAGTGAGCTGCGAGATCTAATGAACTCTGGTTTGCAATCATTACTAATCAATGCCAGAGGAAACGGGGGCCCTCTGAGCAAGTCCTCAAGTCAGACACTTCTCCAAAAGAGCCTCCGCTCAAATCCAAAGTGACCAGCTTTTCCACGACTGCATCGGACAGGAAGACTGATACCCACAAAGTGCCCCACCGCCACCTGCAGAAGGCAAGCTATGGCTCAACTACCATAAAGACAACTGGGAGGGAGCCCTGCAGCCCGAGACCCCTCATCTGCGCAACTTCCCGCTAAATGGCTTTTCTGGTGTGCTCTTTCCCGTGTTATTAATGACAATTAATGATACTTGAAAAGCTAAATCAGAAAAGGCTGCAGAGACATTCCACTCCCAAGAACACCTATTTTCAACCACGTGCACAGATCTTCCCTGAAGGACTTTCGAGGCGACCAGCAATAAATTGCCGGCTTCTGAAGGGCGAGGATTCCTCCTTTGTCTTGTCATCTTACCTTTCGCTTGCATTTATCACAAACACAAAATGAAACAAAACACTTCTCTTCTGAGGCTCTGACCAGGACAGCAGGAACAAAAGGACAGCTGAATGCAGGAACAAGTGGTTTTCTATGACCCTTACTGTTCCTCGCAGGACCAGCACCAGATGCACGATGAATGGCCGTGTAGAACAGCACTGCAGAGGAACCTGCCTCAGGAAATAAGACACCTGGGTCCAGCTCTCAGCCCCTGCACTCCTCCACCGTGGGCTCAGCCAGCCAGCCAGCCCCTCCAGTTGTTAAAGGAACCTCTAAGAACCGTTAGATACTGTGACGGCTGAGGACCACAATAGCATTTTAAATGTCCACTCATCAGACACTTGGATCTCCTGGTGACTCTGGCAAAATTGCTAAGCCTAGCACGGGCAGACCACAAACGGGGCAGATACTGTAAGGGAGCAAGGCAGCAGTTCCCGTAAGTCCTACCTGTTCTGCCATAGTACAGCGAGATCGTGAGCCTGTTACAAAAGGAGGATCTGTCTGGTACCAAGGCTACAAAACAAAACACCCAAACCAAAAAACACCCTGACCAAAATGATAAATGAAAGGCAGGTTCCTCAGAGCATCAGATAGTACGTACTATGTAAAAAAACAAGAACTAAGTTGCAACATCTTTAAATTTATGTAATCAAAACAATGAAATAGCAATTAATAATGAACGCTTTGATAATACGGACAACTAGCTTTGTGAACAACCTTTCCACTGGCCCAAAGGGTTTTTAAATAAGACCTTCCGTCCTATACTTCAGGGTTACCCACAGTGTTGCTTAGTTTTACACTCCTCATATAAAAGGCAGTTTGTAGGGCTGTGCTGGAGGATGACAGCATTGCTACAGGAAATTCAAGCAGCACCACAGAGCACCATGCACCTTCCCCTGCAGAAGGAAGTTTTGATTCAGTACTGACTAACTATGAGGCACTTTCTAAGCCTGGAACAACCATTCCCTAAAAAATAGAAAAGGAAAACAGCCACAGGTGAAGTGACCTGTCCCAGGAGAGGTGGTTGGTTGGTCACAGGGTGCCCGACCACCATCCTCCCAATGGTTCCTCCATCTCTAGGTCTCGCTCCCTTACCCAGGGGCTCAGCCTGATTGATGTCTCACCTGTGCAGCTCGTCGTCGGAGGGAGAGTACTTGGAGGTGACATCAGCAAGGTCACCAAAGATCTGCTTGCTGTAAACAGTCAGCGAGGAGAGCAGGATCAGCTCCTGCCACGTAGAGCTGAGCAGGCAGGTATAGTCCTTGATGGAGAGTTCGCAGAAGAACGGCAGCTTCTTGATCCAAGCAATCTGCCTGAAAAGCAATTCATCCGCCAGACGACACAGCAACGCAAACAGCTCTGCCTGAGTCACTTTATACCTGCAGGCACAGTCAATATGAAGGCATAAACCCCATTAAAAACATTGAATGACATCATTTGACGAGGCACTCAAAAAGCAAAGCAAACAGCACAGGAATTCATGTTCAAGTGCCCAATGTGCTGGTGCCCAGCGTGTAACCTGGCAGCAGGGGCCACGACGGCCAGCACCCAGCTTGCCCAGCCAGGGGCCACGAGGGGAGCCCCTCTAACCCCTGGGGTCACCCACCTGGCCAGCTCAGCCTCTGAGACAGCCCTGCAGCTCTCAGCAACAGACAGACTACACACCTTTTGTTCCACCTATGTGTATTTTTCCAGCCACTGTGCTTATTACTGGGCCTTATGCACAGTTAGCACGCTCTCAGGACTGAAACCCACCAAACCCCTCTCCTGCACAGGCTCAGCCTGGCCACATAGCCCAGAACCCCACACAAGGTCCATGCACGCCAGCTCCAGCCCTAGGCAAGGGCACAGGTCGCCCATGGGACGGGCTCTGGTTTGCTGCTGGCACTATGGCCGCATCTCCTCGCAGGGAACGTGCTCCTCGTGCCGATCGGGCCACAGATGCGCGCACCCAGCCACCACCCCCATCGTCAGCATCCCCTGCAGCACAAGCTGCAGCCGTGCATGCAGGCAGGGACAGCCGGACTGAAAGGACAGCCGGGAACGAGGAGCTCTGCACAGCCTCTCGCACCCTGCCACGCACACTCACCCGTCCTCAATGAGCATCGGTGTGCTGAGCGGCTCCAGGTCCTCTGCTGACACCAACTGATTGATAAGACTGTGCGACTGGGGGTCCAGGCTGCGCGTTTGAGGGGGCATCAGAGCTGAGTGAGCAGAGTAGCTAAAAAGGTGCGGGAGGTACTGATAGTGCGTGGACACTGGCGTCCCGATATACTGATCCCTGAGTGCAGCGAATCCATTCAGCTCCACAGACCTACTGGAAAAGGAAAAGTTTTTTAATATACCCCAAGAATTCCGTTTGGTTCATTAAAACGCTGCACCCAGCTCCATCGGAAATGCTAATAAAAACCAGGAAAGAAGACAGAACAGAACATGCCTTTGTATTTAAACTGTACACTGAAAATAACTGAGTGTGTGCAGACCAGACACCTTATACTTGCCTCACGTTGAGCCTGGCTCAGCACTAGTCCCGCTTACCGGAGATCTGGGAACTGCTGCTGAGCAGCCACTCAGGAGAAAAACAGAAACCCAGCCGTACAAAGCATTTCCACCCCAGCTTCCTTAAAGGGCCAGAATTTGGGCTTGTAAATTAAGCATTTACACAGCCAGTGAACACAAACATTTCCGAGCTTAAGATGCAACTGAAAGCAGATGGAATGCAAGTCTGAGATTCTCACCGTGCTTACCGTCAAAGGCCGCACCAGGAGGCACCAACAGTAACTGGCATCAATACAACACCATCAATCAGTAACCTAAACAGACTAATTTATTTTCAAAATCTGAGCATGCTGCAGAAAAAGTGTTTTTGCAGAATGAGCAGTGAAAGGTAATCAAGTTCCCATGATCTGCAGAAAACACTATCAATACAAAGGAAGAGATATATTTTAAATATAATTTTAACTCAGCATTGCTGCCTTTTTAATTTACTCACGAGCACTTCACCTCCCAGTTCCATTATTTTCAATCCAGTGCCTGTCTTTCTTAAAGCACAATCAGAGATGAAAGAATCAGCAGCATGCTCGGTTTACACAAAGATGCATTCACAGTGTATTTTTCCTACACTGACCCAAAGTATCACTCACGGAAAGACAGTCAAGATTACTGTAATATAAAATTATTCCAGGGGTTATTCCCACCTTGAAGATGGAGTAGAAACAGGTGAAGGCTGGTTGCTCTCAGAAACTCCATTTCCAGGGGAACTATGGTCACTGTCTCCATTGTTGCTCCATGACATGTTTGCCTCTCCCTCAAATTCTTGCCCAGACATAATTCTCTCAATCTCTTCCTCTGATATCTGTCAGATACAGGATCATTTGGTTACTTCAGCTGAGAACAGAAACCAGGCAGAGCCTTGTTTTTGTTGAACAGCTTGACTGTGCAGTCACATCCCGCAGAGCTGAAACCACCCGGCAGCAGGAGAAACGCTTTGCTGTTCCTGCAGATACCACATCTGTCCTTTACATGTAACAACACACATGAAGAATTCTATTTACAGGTAATTGTGGTGACCTCCAGTTCCTGCAGTATGATTCAAGTGACGGTAATACAGTAGACAGGAATGAACACATGGAAAGATGACGGCAAATACACACGGCAACGAGGCATAAATCAGGCACCGTCACACAGTGAAAACCTGGGGAATAATTGAGGCCAGTTCATTGGGAACATCACTCAGTACTCGGCAGAGGTAAAGGCAAACGGAAGGTGGGGAAGGCTCTGGTTTGATAAAGCAATTGAGAGAGGGAAGGTGACATATATAAAATCAGTCAAGAAAACATTTACAGGGAATCATCGTTCATTGTTTTTCCCCAAATAAGAACCAGGTGGCACCCAAAGAAGTAACCAAGCATCTAATACTTAAACAAGTATTACAGAATAATACATATGAAGCTAAAATGGACTAAAAATAAAAACTGAGTGCACTGAAGTATAGTTTCAAGAAGAAGCTGGTCATGCTCCTGGGGAAATGGTGCATCAGTAGAAGGGAAAATGCAACGTAAAAGTTTTGGGGCTTTTTTTTTTTTTTTTAAATTCTGTGCGTGTCCCTAAACAAGGCTGTCACAAAACAGAGTTATATATATAACAATATATACTATAGGCATATACCATATATATACGCACACTATATATAAACCACACAAGTTAACATGCTGCAAAGAAATGCAGTGAATTCTGAACATTTTAAAGAGTCAAACATTGCTTAGACAATTTATTCCAGTCTTGCAAAAGTGTCAAAAACCCTCAGCAGGCTTACCCAGTACAGCATGCGAAGAGTGCGACAGCTGAATAGTCTCACTCCAAGAAACGGAGTCGATGGCATAACCTGTGGTGCAGCACTGACCGATCACGCGAGTCTCAGGTGAGCAAGGGCCCACTCTGGCTAGCAAAGCTTGCCCTTACTACAGCTGCACTGCTCAGAGAGGCAGTAAAAATTGTTACCTGGCCAGAAATGAAATGTTTGCTCTTTGATAGGCCCGCACAGGCTTTAAGAATCAGTAACTAATGCTGTTATAAATACGATGCTTGCCAACAGCAGAAAATGCTCTACCATCAGTAAGAGATTTTTTAATTCTTTGAGCTAGGTTTTCTGCCACTGACCACAGGCACAGCTGCACTGTCTAATTCTTGCCTTTTTCCCTGTTCACTATGGAGGACCTTACTGAGCAGGCAGAGCATCTGGTTGCTTGGCTTCTCACGGTTAAGTTTCGGACCACAGCGAGTAATCTTTTCACAGGCACACACAGAGTCACAGAAAATGCTTTCAGTGTTATTTCTATTTTATTAAAATAAATAGTAAACTTTTAAAAGACCTCTCTTCTAGAAGCAAGCTGGAAATGGCCATCATTTCTCACACGTGCAGTACAAGCTGTTGTGCTGAATTACCTTGCGCTTTACAAGACATCTCCAGACAAGCTGTGCTATCAATCAGTGAGACATTTACTGGGTGCCCCTCTTGCAACAGCTGAAGGAACTGCAGCAGACAGCCTGCGAGATTTACTGGGAGCTGCAGAGGGACGGACGTCCTTGTGTGGCTCACAAAGGACAGAGCACCACCAGACTGCCCGTGAATTCACACAGGCACCCTAGGACCACGCCATGTCCCTGCCAGGGATAAGCAAGCGCCGAGCTTTATTTACAAATCTACAGTTCATGATGTATTTCGAACACTTGTGGAGAGTCAAAGCCCTGCTACGCCAGCAAGAGGCACAGGCAAGGCTGAGAAAGGCTCAATCAAATCAGCCACAGCCCCATCCCACTCCGAGCTGCTGCCACGGTCTGAGCCCACCACCGTGAGAGGAGCTCTGTGCCAAGCCAGGAGAGCAAAGGCTGAAGGAACCATGGAGAAATGGTTTGACATGCTCACCTGGACAGGTCCGATGCTTTTGTTTCTGCCTCCTGGCATGCCATCCTCTCTGATTGCTGAAAGAAAACAACCAGACCTTGGTGAGGAACGCTGCTGTTCAATATTCCAGAAATACATAAGGAGATATTTACCATTTTGAAAAAAAAGTCTTCATACCTTAAAAGATTCATTTTGTTCACCAAAGCAATTTACGCAGAAACCTGCAGTGCTTTCCAGGGCACTGGCAGGTTCCAGCAGTACACACCGTGACCCTCACCCCAAAGGCACAAACACATCAGTGGGGCTGCAAGCGCCCCTCAGGATGGTTAGTTTCTTCATGTGACCCTTGAGTGACAGGTAATGAGGGAATAGCAATCCTGTACCACAATTAATTCCAGCGTAATTTGAGAATTGGCACCTGGAAAGCAAACCCTACTTCACTCCTGGAGATAACCTCACAAATGCCCACGACTGCTAGAAAATGAACCGTGACTGCCAGCATTTCTGACTCCACTGCCCGCAGCCCCGCGCACCCCCATGAGCCAGGCTCCACCTGGGGAGACCCCAACCACAGCTGCCGGCAGCGCACAGGGAATGCACTTCACGGGTCACTACTGACCTGCTGTTGCTGCAGAGGGTCAGATCTCCTACAGCTACCACAGGAAAAAAAGGGGAGATATTCTACCCAGCCAGCTGCATGCAAAACCATTGTTTAAAATCTGAGTTCCAACACCAAGCAATGCAATTGCATTTCAGAAGGGCAGCCCAGCTCCTCCATACAGCAGTTGCATTTTTAAGACTTTAACCAATTTACAGGGATCTTCAGTGAAGTCCAATTAAGGGGATTATGCTGGAGCTGCTTCTCTACCTTCCCCCTCCCTCTGCTTTTCTCTTTACTGGCAGAGCAGCTCTGCAGAAGCTGGCAGCGTTTGAGGACCAACCCTGCTCCTTGTGCAGCTCCTTTCCCGGGCCGGGTCCTCCTGTTTATCAGGTCCCAATCTCTTTCCCACCACGACCTGGCCAGACTTGGCAGGAGGCTCTCCCCAGCTGCACGGTGACCTTGCTGCTGCTGGCCAGCCTTACCCTGCTTGGCACACGGGGCTGCCGGAGGCCCTCCCGTAGCAGAAAATGACACAAAATTTAAGGAAAAATTTCTGGACCAGAAAAGCTGCTTGATTTTAGATATCCTCAGCTCAAGTCATCTTCATCTGCCTCGGTGCTGCACTTGCAGCTCAGGGGTTATATACGTGGGTTCAACTGAGGCAACTGCAGCAAGGCAGAGCCATGCACACCCTGCACTTGCACGTAAACTGCACCTTCCTGAACCATTCCACCTGGTCAGGCCATGCAGATCATCACCCAAAAGTCCCCTGATGATTTACAACTCAGGCAATCTGTGAGCAGCAGCACAGTGATCCCTGCAGCACCCTACAACAACGCGTTCCGAGATCAGCAACCCAGTTTTAATCCTTCTAATGCAAACTCTATCACCTCTCTATAACAGCAAGTATTTTTATTTAAAATATCAGCATTCATTTAAGCACACTGGAGAAGCCACAAACAAAGGATTGGATATAAAACAATTATAGTTGCCTTTTACATCACACAAATCTCTTAAGATATAGCAAAAGAAGCAGCTAATTTTAACAAACAAAGCTGTTTACTTTCTATGAAAACCCGTTCCCGACAAACATTAGTTTCTTGTTAAAAAGATGCGACTGATGTAAAAGTAAGCCATCGCGGCTAGCCCTCTGTTACTCCCTTTAGGTTTTTTTAACTTACTGGAAATGCAGTAATGCTTTTGCAATTTGGGGGGAATTTCTCTAGTTTTCCAATTTTATTGCTAATTGTAATTTGGAAATCTTCTCAGCTACAAGCCAAGGACATAAATTGCCTTGGTCTTTTGATTTTGAAGTGTAATTGTAGCACACATTAGCTTACATCTTTCTTTTCTACATCGCCACTATTTCACAGAACGCCTTGGAGAAGTGCCTCTGCAGCTCGCAGTGCTCAGCCACAGAGGTGAGCTGGTGGGCACCAGGCTGGTCTGCCTGCTCCTGCCTGCCCACGGCTCTACCCCCAGCTCCAGTCACCCCAGCCGAGCTGCCCAACTGGTTTGATGAGCTGCCTTTCAAATTGGCAACTACTGCTGGGGGCAACACTGTTCTGAACTCCTGCTCCCTGAGCTCGAAGCCAGCAAAACCCTTAACCCCTGCGTGCTAAGAGGAGCTGGCAGTTTGGCTGGGCAGGTCCCTGTGGCAGCGGGTGCCGCTCAGACCGCAGCTGTACCCGAGACAGTACCCCCGCTCACGCACCTTATCTTTACGACTGCTGCTATTTCTCAACAACCCGAGGTTCATCGAACCCCGCTGCTCTTGTCGCGGCAGCCACCGCTCCGGCAGCTCCCTGCCAGCCAGCGGCTTGATGCTCCCCGGGCTGCCGGGCCAGGCCCCGTCGGCCAGCGTCCCACAGCAAGATTTATAGGATGCAAACTGATTTGGTTTATTTTTGTAAATTCCTGCAACCTAGCCGAGATGGAAGAAAACCCCCCAGACCTGGTTGGTGCTCGTCAACACCCCACATTTGCTGCAGAGACGAGGCTGGGTCCTGCCGCAGCTCAGCCTGGAAATGGGAGTTCTGGAATCCTGCTAGCCGCAGAACCCAGCCAAGGCCTGCAACAAAACGTAGTGATGTTTTTGCCGGTGATCCACCCAGAAAGGCGTCCGGAGACCCCGATGGTCCCGGGCCACGGCCCTCAGCACTGGCCTCCCCTCAGGCACGCGTGGTTCGTCGTGGTTCAAACCCACCCGCTCAGGCCCGGCGCCGCCTCCCAGCCCCGCTGCGCAGCGGTCGGGCACGGCGGCCGGGAGCGAGCGCCGCTTCGCCCCCCGCCGGGGCACCGGCTGCCAGCGCAGCCCGGCCCTG
>JAVJGJ010000062.1:2430583-2452274 GCA_035590215.1 Microhierax caerulescens | reverse complement strand
CTACCAGCCATCAGCCCCTTGCCACAGACCCCTCACCCCTGGCCACTGGCCACCAGTCCCTGGCCATCAGCCCCCGCTACTAATCCCCAGCCACCAGACCCCTTGCCCCTGGCCACCAGCCACCAATCATCAGCCCCTGGCCACCAGCTGCCAGCCCCCAGCCACTGACCACTGGCCATTGACCACCAGCCCCCAGCCACTAGCCCCCAGTTCTCAGCCCTCAGCCACCAGGCCCCAGCCCCTGGCCCCCAGCCACCACATCCACCACCAGCCACTGCCCCCAGGATCCAGAGTGCAGCCACAACTTTGTGTGGTTTCTCCACTGACTCCCCAGCACAGCCAAGGGGGCCAGTACTGAACGCCTGGACACGCACTGAGAGAAACCAGGGACTGCCAGCATGGGAACTGCTCCTTCAGGCTGCTGACAGCTACGGGCTGGGGACTTCCATCTAGTTTTAACCATCACTGAAATGCAAGCATGGGCTGGATGGATCCCGCTTTGCAGCCACACAGACACAGGCAGCAGTGGGCAGCGGGCAGGGCAGCAGTGGGCAGCAGGCAGGGCAGGAGGCAGGGCGGCAGCAGGCAGCAGGCAGCAAGGCAGGGCAACAGTGGGCAGAAGCAGGCAGGGCTGCCCATGTAGGGTGAGCAGGGGAGCCCCACACTGCCCACAAGCCTGCACCTCCCCATGCCCACATGTGGCAGGGCCAGGACTGTGGGCACTGCATGGCAGTGGTCGCTATGGGGCAGGGGGCCAGAGCCCCCCTTGCCAGGTCTGCACCAGCCAGCCTATGGGGATGGGACACTGGCAACTGGGCACTTGCTTCAGCTTCCTCACCGGAGGAACGCCAGCGCTTCGTCTGTGACCATACAGAGATTTCCAAAGGGTGAACAGTGAGCACGGCGCGAGCCCATGCTCTGTTTCATCACCGTCACCTACAGAAGCGCAGTAGCTGCCAGACAAGCAGAGCACAGCCTGCTCCAGCATCCCCCTCGGCCATGCCCAACGCTGGCATGCCAGAGGAAAGCTCAAGAAACTGCCACATAACCCATTTTCTGCCCTCTGAGGCTGCTTAACACAGGCATGGCTTAGAGAAGTGATTTCAGCATCAGTTTGTGTTTTTGTCATCAGCCTCACAAAAGCTGACTTGAAGATCAGTACCCAGACTAACACGGAAAACAAAACCTGGCTCTAGGAAAAAGGGCAGCTGAGCCGTAACAGGCAGTTGGGGCTCCTGCCTTCTGCCTGCAGGGACACTGCATCGGCTTTGCCAGCACCACAGCCGCATTTTCAAGTTGGGATGGAGTGGGGAAAAGACAAATCACTGCACAAAATACAGCAAGACTGGGAAACGCAGGCAGGTGTCCAACCAGCAGGGACCAGGCTCCCCAAGCCCCCGTGAGAGCACGGCCCATGGGACGGGCAGGATGGGGATGTGTGAGCTGTGCAGCCCCGTTCTGGTCACCTGAACCACGGGATGGTCTAAGTACAGCGGTGTGTGCCGCCAGGCGATGGACAGGCAGGGCCGGTGCAGATGCAGCTGGCGATGGACAAGTCCAGAGGACAGTCAAATGATCAGAACTTCATCGTACGACCTACACCAGCACATCAGTGAGCGGGCACTCCCTTTCCTAACAGGTAGCAAGTAACTTGCAGCAGTGCTATTGCTAGGATGGAGTTAACGTCACACTAGCTCCAACAAGAAAACCTCTACTGTAAATAAAAACACTGCGTGAGACATTGGGCATTTTGACTTTTCCCAATTTCTCTCTCACCTCAGAAAAAATTCCATGTCGCTCATCCCCCTCGAGGCAGATCGTCTCTGCCTCTAAATTCAGTGGCTCTGCAAACTTTCAGAATAATAAATCCACGAATGATTTAGCTGCCCGCCTCAAAACAGGTACCACCATGGCAGCACCGGTAATGGTGAGCTCCCCACCTGATACAGCCACGTGTTTCTCTTCACCAGTCGATGTTTTCTTGAAGCTCTTCTGCTCCTTCACCCTCTTCCTGGGATGAACTCAGCCTTGGATATTGTGCAGTTCATGTGTCCTTAGTGCTGCAAACATGAGATGCCTGATAACGTGCCCCAGGGGTCAGCTGCGTTTGACCAAGCCCAGACCATCACTCACCACGCCAAGGCACAGCCACAAACATTTCTGCCAGTGCCCAATTCCACCTGTCCTCCAGATGTCCACACTGACTCTGTTCAAAAGCCACAGTCTGCTTCTGTTCCTCAGGCTGAGGACCACGGGGCTCAACCATGCTCTGAGAAATGGCTGACTTAAAATAAACAAGGCTCAGAGGCAACAAAAGAGGTCACATTTCGCTCAATCCCAAGCCTCAAATTTTATGGCTTTCTCGTGACATCCAGCAATGCAAGTAACCCCAAGCGCACGCAAGAGCAGAGCTCAGCAGCACCCTCCTGGCAGCCTGGGGACCCTGCTTTGGCTGCCCCGCTGGGGCAGATGGGTCCAACCATACGGTCTCAGAGGTCCCTGTTACCACCAACCCTCCTGTGAGTCTGTCTGTTCACAATCTGGTTTTAACCCAGCATTTCTGCAGGAGCAGGTGCACAATGCAGGAGCAAAAGGTATCGCAACCAGCCCTGCACTGGCCCAGGTCTCTGCTTTGCTTATGCTGTAAATCTGCAAAGTTGCTGTGTTGGTCCTTGACATGCTCTGCAGCTTGACCTCTCTCTTTTTACTTTGGAGGTCACCAAAGCAGGGATGTGTGAGGAGCCTGTTACATGGCCCTCACAATGCACGGGCAAGGTAAGCCATCCCCTGGCTGCATTATTGACACAGCTGCTTGCAATTCTGCCTGCTCCCAAAGCTCCACATTCTTCATCCCATGCGAGCACTCTGCTCGCTCCAGGCACCCCTCGGAGAAGTGTGACCAGAATGCAGAGTGCTTATTTTGTAACAGCGCAGTGTGATGTGGACACAGCGGTCTGAAATAAAGCAAATGAATCTCAGGAGAACACACCGACATGAAGTTGCTCACAAAACTGTTGCTGGGACTCAAAACAGAGATACACCGAAAAAACATTCCACTAATTCAGAAACAACTGCAATTATAGACAAAATCTGGCTGGCAAAAAGGGTAATTGGCCAAACAACCCAAATCTTCCAAATTACTCAAAAGCCACATTAAGTACACACATCACAGTTTGTCCATAATAAATCCTTAAGGGCAGAAAATAATTGCAGAGATCTGGAACTATTCTGTAAAATGAGAGGCCAAACTAGGAATGGGCACAGGGGCAGGCAAAGAAACAAGAAAGATTAATCCCATTCTCTGAATCAAACAGCCTTAAAGCAAGCCCAGTAAAAGGAAAAAATAGTGGCTGGTTCTTATTTTAGCCCAAATCAGCCAATTCCCACCCCAAACGGAAAAAGCTGATGCTATTGTAACTGACATCTAACATTTTCTAATATCACCAGTTCATCACGGTAAAAGCCCGTAATGGTAAAAAAACATTGCCAAAAACTGCACAAGTGACGCTGCCGCCTGCAACGGATTTATTGTCTTGACGTTATGGGCGTAAGGGACGGGCTTGTGAAGCAGGAGGGAGATCTCCAGGACACGCTGAGCGTTGGCTCATCCCGTTACCAATGTGGCCACTTGTCTGCAAATGAGGACAGGAAAAATGCTGCATTTTACTGCCATTTGTCCACAGCGAACTGTGATGCCAGGCAAACCAGCCAGGAGACAGTGTGGAGAAGATGACGGGCTATAAATGTGGCAGGAGAAAAGGAAAATAAGCGTTCGAGTTGTGCAAGGCTTTAAAAGGCACCCTGTACAAATGTAGGTGTTGCTTTCAGAGCTTTTTCTTAAGAACATTTTCCCGATTTCCTTTTGGGAGCATGGGTGCCTGAGGGAAGTGGCTGCAGGCAGGAGCAGCGCGGGCACCGTCGCGTGCTGCCTCTCTCCCAGGCGCTTCCCCTGCGTGCGTGAGACTGCGGTTGCAGAGAGAAGGAATTCTCAGAAGATGTGACTTTTTCAGAAATGTAGATCCTCACTGGAGCCGTAAGCCAGTGCCGAAACGGGTCACATGCTGCCAGACCAGGACAGCGGAGGTCTTCCAGGACACTGTCTGCAGACACTGGCACTTGCCACAGCCGATCCCTAAAAACTTTCATGAAAAAAACAGAATTTGGGCAGACAGAGGCTAGCAGAGCTGCGTGGACCCAGGACAGAGGCAGCCCTTCCTCGTGCTCTTGCCCTCCCACCCACAGCCACCGCTTCATAATTCTTGGGGCTCCAGCGAGGCTTCGCCGATTTTCATGACAATCGGGGCTCTGTTGTGTCGACGCAGTTTGAGACATTGGCCCCTTTGTGGCATGAACAAAGTCTGAGCTGTGGATAACAAAACCGAGCGCATTTCAGTGCTGAAGGCAACCAAACCAGGAGCTGCCTCAACACAACCCAGCTTACCACGGGGCAAACTGAAATAGTTCAGTAGATTTGAGTTCAAGCAACAAACAACATGTAAAGAGCCACCAGGCTCCTGGCTTTGTTTTTATTTTACCAACAAACGGTGCCACTGGCAGTATTTCTGCTTTGCAGCACCAACGCTCCTGAGCTCGGCGGTTCGGCAGGCGCAGGAGCCCCAGCCAGGAACAGCACCCTGTGCCCATGCCCCAGAACCCAGCTGGTTTGCAAATGTAGCTGGAGAAATGTCGTGAACGTGGACTAGCATAACACAGCAACCTCAGGACTGTGGATGTTACCACTTTCAGCCACTGCAGCAAGAACACAGGTTGCAGGTAAACACAGCACATACTTTCCCCAAAAATCTATTCCTCTCACTCTATGTACTCTATGTGTACAGATATTTCAGAGAAAATAATAATTAAAAAAATTGTTCAGAGAAGCTATGGAAGGAACTGCAATAAATTACAATAAACATCTGCCTGACTTCTGAGAAGTCCTGCAACAAGGGTTCATTACAGACGCCGGTAACTCCTCTGCTCCCTACCGTTAAACACACCAGGAATGTGGTGTCACTAATCCTGGTTGAAGGTATCACTTGGTGCACAGATAATTAAGCATTTTCCTCCTTCTTACTACTTCAAATAGGTCATTGTGCAAAATTAATCCCTCTATCCATTTCCAGTTCCGTCTGTTTGTATTTTTATTTGCTTGGCTACTGAATTTGCCACCCCAGCCCGCGAATGGCTCACAAGAGGCGTTTCATTGCATCTTGCTTGATGGGTGACAAACAGTGGAGACCAGCTCTGTATAACAGAGTAATAAGCAGGGGGGAGGTGAAGGGCTCCTTAGAGAGGTTGCCTTCAGAGGAAAAAAGGAAAACAAATGGGATTGTAGGCATGGGAAGTATATGGTTTTACTGCCTTAGTGGACAAGTACAAGAAAGGGGAATTGCAAAGGGAGAACTTTACATTTCTATGAGCAGGCAATCGAGCTCCTTTCTAAACCCTTCCGTAGCAAGCCTTCCCTTCCTACAGGATGACTCCATCCCATTCTGGGAGCGTATGTCCTGTAACTCCCGGTAACCCAAATCAGGTCACACAACATTAGATCATTCCGGACCAACCTTGGATATTAGGACAAATTTCTTTAGGAAAGGGCTGTCAAGCACTGGAACAGGCTGCTTGGGGGGTGGGGGGGTGTCACCATCCCCAGAGGTGTTTAAAAAGCATGTAGATGTCGTGCTTAGGGACACGGTTTAGTGGTGGGCTTGGCAGTGCTGGGTTAACAGTTGGACTCGATGATCTCAAAGGTCTTTTCCAACCTAAACCATTCCATGATTCTATGAAGTCCTTGAGCTCGGTCCCTGTTACCACCGACAGCCCCACGGTGCCCTGAGCACGGGCTGCTCACCACAGCCCCTGCATGGCCGGGCAGCAGTGAGCCCGGGATGGGGTCCAGCCCCCGCACCCTCCTCGTGCCCTCCTGCAGTCACTTGTTTCTCCCACGGGGCCAACGTTCAGGCACAGAATCCCCCAAGCGCACCCCCAGTGCAGCAGTGGGGCTCTGTCCCAGCACATCCCACCTATGGAACCCACGCACCCCGTCTCCACCAGCACAGGCACAAATGAGCAGAAGCCTCTTCACCCCAACCTGGCATCATCCATGCCAGGCAGAAGAGGCAGATGTTTAGCAGGATGTGGGAACAGAGGAGAGGCATGTAGGTGAGAAGGCAGAGAGCATCTCCGGCATTGGAAAAGGCAGGAAAAGTTTTGTGCATTTAAGTGGTAAATTGAAAACCCAAAAGATTATTTTACATTTGACTTATTTTACACATAAATTGCAATCATACGGCTATGCTGGTCTGCTGAAGTTTTTCATACTAACAACAACTGACCAACATTTTGTTATAACTTCTATTATTACAGTTCTGAGCATTATTTCCAAATAGGCAGCTTGGTGGATGAGCAGCAATTGTTGGGATCCCCAGGAAAAAAACCCAATGAGCAGCAAGAGGGCATTTCCCCAAACTTCAGGTCAGGCAGCAAAACAAAGAAGAAAAACCATCAACACTAAAGCTGCAGATTCTGTACCTGCATCAAACACGCTGTCATGACTGCAGCATGACTGCAATTGCTAATTAGCTGGTTTGGATCATTAGGAGTATGGGGCGAATGCTGTTGGTGAGCCAACGGGCCGCCTGCGCCCCTCGCAGTGGGTTGGGACGGGGCAGAGGTGACTGGCAGTGGTGACAGTGGTGACAGTGGTGACAGTGGTGACACGTCGGTGCTGGTACAGCGGAACGCACGGAGCGCAGCACGGCAGGGAGGACGCGGCGCAGGGGCACGAGCACCGCCCGCTGTAAGCTGGGCTGCCGGGGGGCACTGGGCTGCCGGGGGGCACAGGGAAGCAGCGGTGGGGTACGGGGGGGGGCGGAACGCGCCCGCTGCCTCTAACACCTGGGGGTTACAGCAGGTTTACAAACGGCGCTCCGCTGAGGCGGTGGGGCGAGGTGGCTCCCGGGCCGGGAGGGCACAGCCGCCCCCAGCACCCCGCGGGGTGCTCGCGCTGCCCCGCTGCCCCCAGCACCCTCTGCTGCCCCAGGCCGGGCCGGGGGCGCCGGGCACGCGCTGCAGCGGGGTCCCGGGCCGGGGCCGGACGGGAGAGGGCAGCATCCGACAGACGGACCGGCCCGACAGCGCCCGGCTCGTCACGGAGCGCGGTCTGCGGCGCCCGAGTGACACCGAGCCGAGTGCAGTACCGATACCGGTCACGTTTTAAACCCCACTTTCTGCCCTCGGGAGCAGAAGGCTGTCAGCTCTGGGCTACGCTTTGGAGGGCAGAGCCCCCCCGGGCACCCGCGTCACACCTGCCCCGGCTGCCCCACAGGGGACCGAGACACTGGCCCTTCAGGTCTATTTTTACCGCAATTACTTTTTCTGGTTTTAGGAACAGCTATTTGAAATGCCTTTTTTTGCCATTAGTCTTAGAGTATCGTTACACGGAACTTGTTGAAAAGTTTGTAATACTCTTACAAGGAGAGGAAAAGCTGAAGAGAAATGTCCTTCCAGAATTTACAAGAATGGCAATAAAAGCACCGAGGAACTGTCTGGCATAGCCTGGCAATACCCACCGACTTCCCTTTTGGTCCCAGGTAACTGGCCAAGAACATCCTTTCAGAAAACAGCATAATCCGCTGAAAAAAAGAACATCACCAGAACTCCCAGCTTCTCTAAGCACCTCTGCCAACACCTCCTCAGCTCAAAGACGTAATGATTTACCACCTTTAATGCATCTTACCTGAACCATTTATAGACCACAGTTACTTCTTGAGATGATGTCAAGTTTAAATGAAATTGAAAAATGTCAAAATCTATGGAAAACATATTAGAATTGCAAGGACAATTAAGGAAAGAGAAGATGACACTGGACAATGGGGCAGGAAAAAATCCCATACCCTAAAAAGCCTTGTGTAAATTCTAATTCCTTTCTAGAGGGACTCAAAGCAGTAAGGAAGGCCCCCAGCATGGCAGAGGTGGCACAGAGATGTGCCTGGCGCTGTTTTGCAGGGGTGAGGGGTCAATGCAAGCCTAGCTGCCCGTGAGCATGATTTTTCATGGGCTCTGAGTTCCCTTTTGTTGTCTAGCCATAACGTGAAGCATTTGGCTCAAAGCCTCATCACTGGCTCCTTAAGGAAGATGTTTTCATAATTTTAAGTTTCTGCTATTGCAGATGTGAGGAGAACATTCCTACGAGCCACACGGGTTGTTCTGCCTGCAAGGTGGAACTGTGCCGTGTGCCGCAGGCAGCGCAGTTTCCACACGACACCACGGAGGAGGACAGTGCTCAGGAAATTAAATCCTTGTGTTCTGCCCACTCCTTTGGGGCAGTCTGGAAAACCGGGGCACTTCTGCATTGCTATCCTCCTCTAATATTCATAGTGTATCCTCCTAATATTGCTCTCACTTTTGAATAGGGCAAGAGCTGGGTGCCGAAAAAATAACTGCTCCCTCCCATCTTCCTTCTGCTACAGCCGACCCTAGTCCTTCCCTTCTGATAAACTAGATTCTTAATTGTCAAGTCATCGCTACCAGCAGCTCCTCGGCCCCAGATACCACCCACCCCAGATAGCATGAGGTCCCAAATTAAGACGTACATGACTGCAAATAAGAGCCAATTTTACTAGACTGACACTAGGGAAAAAAACCCTTCCATCCTCCTCTCCATTTGTGAAGCTACACAGGGCAAAGCATTCACATGCTTATAGCTGACAGATAGCGAGGCTGCCACAGCGCGGGACTGCTTCTCTGGGTGTAAAGACTGAATCGAACATGCAGTATTTAAGACAATTAGGTTTTCAAAGAAACTACACTAAACATTTCTTTCATGTGTAATCAAATTATGTTAAAGCAAACCTCATAATTTAAACCATTCCATTGGTCAGCTCCTATTTGTTTTCCCTGCACCCTCATTTTTGCTCCAGATCTGTCACATTACATTAACACCTTTCCTACTCACTGCCTACAGAAATAACAGCCTTCGACATGCCTGCACAATCCATTTGTCCTGCTCTAATTACTTTTTGACATAGCCTCTTTTGCTGTTATCTTGCCTTTTCTGACCTCTGTCTGTATTAAAGCCATTTAAAACAATCTTTAAAGTCGGTATCTATTGTGATGTGTCTTATATGATACTGCTGGAGTATCAGGCAGCAACATTTTGTAAATCAAATATTTAAATCTATGGTAATAAGATAATGTGCTTGAGGAGGAAAGCTACTACATATCGGTAACAGCTACAACTGGCTGTTCGTAACACGAGTCCCCAGGACTGCCACACATTTTCAGGATGAAATTCCTATAGTCACAACGTTGTTCTACATAACTAGGTAGCTCAAAGGCAAACAGGGTCTTCTGTGTACTAAGGAATTTCCCTTAATTTCACAAACGGGGAGGAACGCAGACAAAACCGTGAAAAGCAGTCATCTTGCACAACAAGAACCCCCACAACCACCAAACCGACTGAGGGTAGGATGAGGAGCAAGCTGGGCGCACCGACAGCAGCGCTTCAGAAGGAAGCGTGACACACCACACTTCTCCAAACCCAGAGAAGAAACCAAGACTCTCTCAGTGCAATATCCCTCTGCTTTCTTCAAGCCCATTCAAAACGTGCCCTGTTTTCTTTTGTGTCTGGTTCACAGAAGTTGAGCCTCTAATTACCAGCTACTTCCCCAGCTGAAGCAGCAGAGGATCTGTGCTGTGCCAAGTGTCTGCTCCGGAGTCAAGAACTTATTCCACGTGGTGGAACTAATTTTTTGGGTATCAAGTTGATCCTTGTGCACGTATGTCTCACAACACAGTCTAACTGCATCTTCACATGCTCTTTCCACATGATCCAGCCTCATGCTAACTTAATTGGTAGCTAGTCAATATTTCACTCACATTAGATGATCCTTTACAAACCTACATTTGCTCTGGTTCATTTACAGGGTAATTATCCAGTTCACACAAAGTCTAGTCTTCTAGATACAACTGGTACAGAAACAAGCACCGCTCTGCTGGGAAAGCATAGCTCTGTATTTTGTCTTCCAGACGACAGCACTGAAAAACCAATGGGGGACAAACCCAGAGTCAATTAAAATACATTAAATGTAATGTAACAATGCTGTGATTTGTCATAGCCATCCAACAGATTTTATTTCTTTGAATTCCTCTAACTTTGACCTCAGGACATTAAGAGCTCATGAATGTTGTGGAAACCTCTTCCCATGACACCTCCCTACACACATTTTTATTTTCTCCTTTTTTGTTCCTGTCAGCAGCCCTGACCACAAAAGCCTGTCTCATTAAGGCATCCAAACATAGAAGGGACCCATGGATCCAGGACCAGACCAGTCTGCTCACAACATGCCTTTCTGTAGAGCCTTCAATCCTCATTGATTGCCGCCGAATGACCCCATCAGTGGAAGCAGCAGGACTGACTGGGACGGCAGCATTCACATCTCTGCCTTTGTGTGCTCGTGGGGATGGGTGGGCAGAGGGTGGGCACCCACCACCCTCTCCAGGCTTCCTTTCTGCAAAATCCAGAAGGATCTTTTGCTGGCATCACTGTTTGGTTTGTAAAGTGATTATTTTCTTCCTTCCTCATTTTTTCGTATCTATTTCTCAACTTATTTTTTTAATATAGCTGTTTGAGCAGACCAGGGATGTTCATTAGCCAAACTTAATAATGACCAATTATTGTCACCTCACTCACATTTGTATTAATAGTGTATCTAACATCAATGTAGCGTTCCCGTGGTGCCCCCGTGCAGAAGGTAACCCAAGCACCAGCAGGGCTGTGCTGGGTCAGCTCCCTGCCAGCCCCAGCCCGGTCTCAGACAGCGGCCTGGGCAGATGCAGAGCAAACGACAACTCACAAATACTAAAACTAACCCTTCTTGCTTTTAAATTTTTTTTCCCCCCCTTAAGTAAAATTTACATTTATTTTAGAGAAAGATGTTTAATTCTCTATTTAAAACAGGTCTCCATGTCCAATGCATTTCAGACCACCACAGCGGTCTCCCACGTCCTCTGAAATGCAGTGCTGGCAGCAAAGCCAAATGGCTTCCCTTTACGCAGTTTGTCACCATCAGGAGGGTTTCTTGGCCTTTACATTTCTTCTCAAAACAACCACAGATGTTTTGGGGGCATCTGTGAATTCAGGGTGCATTAAAGTGGTTTATATTTTTAATTTGTCCTTTTCAACCATAATCCTACACCACATCCTGAATTCCCCAACAGGTTCCACTACCGACAGCATGCTTCCATCATTGTTCACTTTTTGACTTTATTTTTATATGTCTGCAATTCACTTCTGAAGATGTCTGTAAAATCATTACTGCACCACAGTATTCAGTATCCCGGTCTGGAAGCTCTAGCCAGGTCTGCTGGGGGAGAAGCCGCATCACCAGAAGAAATTAGGGACAGTTACAGCTTAAAGGCAACAAGTAGCACAGACTGTGCTTGAACCAATAAACATACTTGCAATTTCCAAATACAAGTTATCCAGCAAATTGTTTCTAGAGTATCCAGGGTTAATTGGCTGATTTCTCACAGTCCAGGCAGAGGCATATCTTGAGGAGACAGCTCAGAGCATTTTAAGCCTACCCAGGTACCAATTTATACACCCCTAGATCCAGCTGGAAACTGCTGGACGGATTGCCTGGGGAATAGATCCCAGAGGTGAGAAATTAAACCATCCTCAATGACGTACCCTCAAAGATGCAGAGATGCTCACGGGGAGCTCTTGCTGCTTTGCCATTGATTTTAAACAGAAAGAAACCAGCCCAAGACTGGCCTTTGCCATGACATTCTGTAGGATCTGGGACCAGGTCCATAAAGGCTCAGTGCCTTTTCAAAGTCCTACATTTCCTTTCACCAGATCCCAAAATGATGGAGAAACCATCTTGAACTGGAAAAGCAGGAGCCTGAGATGACACTGTGTTGGAGCACAGCTGATATGCAGCTATTTAGTAATAATTTAAGTAATATTTAGTATATTGCATGACATCTAATAGCAAGAGCAGGTGAATGCCTAAGTAAATTACTGAAACAGCGCGTCTATATTGGACCAAAAGCGACAGACCACCAGACATGGAGCCAAGACCGTAGAGTTTTCCAGCTTTTATACCTTGCAAGTGGAGAGGCTCCAAGTTCCCTGTACAGCCGGAAAAGAACAGCATCTCTTCCAGCAGCTGTCTCAGATGCAGCTGCCCGGCAGAAGTCAGGGATCTTAATGCGTTGTGCAGGAACCTCGTACTCGGAGGAAAACCAAGTTAGGGCAGTGATTACTTCGTAACAGATGCTTCTAAATTGCCTACTGAAGGAATCCACCTTTCTCCATGACTGCCCAGGGACAACAGCCCCTGAATTAGGGGGTTTGATTTCCCCTCATTAAGCATGTCCTGAGCTGCACTCTGCTGAAACGACCATCCCCTTTACAGCCAGTGCTGCACACTCAAGAGAATCACTAAAATGTCACGACACCCACTGCTCCTACCCCAGGTTTACTAGCCTTGCTGTGCTGGGAATGTGAAACTGGCAGATTACCTAAACCAAACCAACCCTCCCCATTCCCCCCAGGGGCCGAGAAGCAGTGGCATTGGCGACACGGCTGTGGCAGTGTGTCAGCATGGGCTATGGCCAGCGGGACAGGCAGAGCTGCCCTTCCACCACTGCCTTCGACCACTGCCCTTCCACCACTGCCTTCCATTACTGCCTTCCACTGCCACCCTTCCACCACTGCCTTCCACCTCTGCCCTTCTACTGCTGCCTTCCACCCTCACTGTCTGCCAACCGTCTCCATAAATACTCCCAGGATGCAGCACCCAGGTTTAGCCTGAGGGATCCTCTCCAACACGAGGTGCTGTAGGAAATGGGAGATGGTTTTAGAGGAAACATGTAGGATTCAGATTTGAAATTAAAATTACCTGCCCCAACAACCGTTCCTGGATTTCAGCATTAAATTTTTGAAATTCCAATCGTATTATATTTTCACGTTGCTTATTTAAGATAAGCCAACTCATTTTCCAAAAGTTAAAAATTAAAAACTGCACTAGTGTTTGTATCGTCTATCTTGAAAACAAGGCAAACAAAAAACTCCCAGTGCTCACCACCAGGCATCTTATCAGCAGAAAAGACGGGGCTGTTTGTGCTGTGTTGTGATGACTTTGCAGCACACGTACTACAGAAAGCAGACTTTGCTGCTCACAAGAGAGGCTCTCAGCGATCAGATTCACATATCTGAGCACAGCGAGGGTGGCATACCGTGTGTTAGAACAGCCTAAATCACATCTAGCAAGTTCCTACACCAGATTTAGCAAACTGTGCTTGCGCCACATTTATATGAGGAAATGCAGGATGTTAGATGAAGGCCGCACTGGAACTGAAACACAGTCAATATTTGGTTAAATCAAGAATTAGCCACATAGAGTTCTATAGATTCAAATGCCACTTAACAGAACAGAATACAAATACCCAGAGGGCAGCGATCCCCCTATTTCAAGCAAAAAAGACATCCACCTCTTCCTGCGTGGATTGTCATTCCCGATAGGAGTCTCACCAAAACCTTGTTCATTATTTCTAACAGAATATCAACATTTTCCTTATGCCCTCAGACAGCAATCCCAGAGGAATCGCCACACCCACACCTTCACATACACTACCCTGTAGAATACAAAGCACGCTGATCTCGTCTCATCCACCCACTAAATTGCTCCAAACTTTTTCTCGCACATATTAGCTGGAAGTCCAGGCAGAAGCTGCTTTATATAACGGCAATATAGCGAGCGCAGGGTGACAGTCTAACATGGTGTCCTGCTGAGATCCAAGAATAGCAATGCCTTAAAAGGCAGCAATGTTGAGATCACAAGGAAAAGAGAATTAGGGCACAGCTGTGGAGTTCTGTAGGCTAAAACATAGACTCAATATGTCAGAGAAAATTAAATCACAGAGCTACATGTAATTTCTAGTCTCATTTATAAGTTAGATGTAGCCGTGCAGAATTGGTACTTGGGTCATACATGTGAGTCGCTGTGTTTCTGCACACAGAACTAAAAAATGAAAAAAATTTAAAAAGAAAAAACAAAGGAGTTATATGCAAACAACAATACGCACACCTACGTTTTGCACAATGTTTACACGCTCTTGCAGCTCAAGCATGGTTTCATAGGCAGTCTCCTATCTGGCTCTTGAGGACAAACAGAAAAGCCACAGCACCGCCTGAGAAACAAGCCGAGCGCACAGCCTCACCTCCAGTACAGAGCAAACCAAAACCCTAAACCAACATGTTAGCAAGCGAAACGTATCTGAAAAATGCCTGTTTTCCCATGGTTGTCAGGTAAAGGAAAGAGCCTTCTTCAAAAATGAAGGTACCAACACTGCTAACAAGCTTTTGCACAGGCTTCTTCTCCCATGAAGAAGTGATGTTCTTACATTTTTTCAGAACAGTATCTGTGTATAAATTTGCTGGTATTTCTTTATGCCTGAAGTGCAGTACTAGCTTCTCCTCTAAAAGCATTCAATATCCACAGAACACAGTCCATTATCCTCTGCCAATATCTACTGTTGCAATCTGTGTCCAGCTAATTAATTTTGCGGGATGCCAGGGTCTGTAACCGCCGGCGTGAGAGCTGTGCTTTGAGCCGGGAGGTTGCACATCTTCTCCCCGGCTCCAGACACAGCTCCGGGAGGCACCGTGCCAGGGAGCACTGCACGGAGCTGTTAGCGGGTAAGGGCTGCACACGCAGTGGGACCCCAGAATGAAAAGATGGCCCTTGGGCAGAGCAGGACAGCCTCCTCCAGCTGAACTCCATCCACCCGGGGAGCAGCACAGCCGTGCCTCACCCAGCTCCAGGCTTTACTTGACAAGAAGACTTAAATTATCTCTGTAAAAGGCTCTGAAGGCCAGGGACAGACAGAAGCTGAAGCAGGAAAAGAAACTGGCAACAAGGGAGCAAGAGGCTGATTGGGGTGAGGCATACATGGCGAGCTTCCCTAAAGAACTGGTACTTGAGCGCCAACGTGATAGAAACCAGCAAGAAAACAGAGGTAGGAAGCTGCACATAATTATGACTTTGTTTAGCTAAGTATGTTTCCTGTGGAGCTTACAAAGCACAACTGCATGCAAAGCATGCAGATTTGTTGATATCAGCTATCTTTTGTCCCTAAAGAGGTAAATTATACATCTGATTTGTATACAAAGTTGAAAAACTGTTAAGGGTTATGCCTGAGCTGCAGAGCGAGCTGTGGACTAACAACCTCCAGGAGCCAGCTCCTAGGAAGGGATAATATCTGGAGCCATTTCACAAGGGGTAGGGAGTTCAGCAGCCGATGGGCAGGGAGAAGGTAGAACAACGCAGCCCAGCGAGGGTCTGGCCAGGGCACAGCGTTCACGGGATGTGACCCGTCCAGCCACCTCCCACCGCTGGAGTGTCAGAGCAGTGCACATGTGGCACTGCTTGGGAAAAGTAGGAACACGCCATCATAGCCATCCCATGGGGAATGAGACGGGCCGGAGTGCAGGGGACGAGCTGGAGCAGCGTGTGACCCTGGTGTGCAGTAACGAAGGTGAGAAGGCTGTTCTGGGAACTGCTAGTACCGGGAAGGGTTAATACGGCAGCCCTGGAGCACAGGTACTGCACACAGGGGTACACCACAATGTAATTAATAGAGAAAATGCCAAATGCTTGAGATTAATTGTCTTTCCCCCGAACAGAAATGCGTGCTACCGCCTCCAAGGCACAGCCTAGTTCATACATATGCAATGTTGTTCACAAATACCACATGTGGTGCACAAAACAATCCTGTAAATGAGGATGCAAAATGAGGTCACTAATTCTCTCAGAATATCTTCTGAGCAAAGGCTCATCACAGCCGCGCACGTCACCGCCGTCCGTCCACGCTCGGGCCACGGTGCCCCGCTGCCCTCCTGGCACGGCCGGTGGGAGCCGGCAGGCCGCTGCGGTGGGTTTGCAGCGTGTGGCTGCTCCCAGCGCTGCCTGCCCTGACCCACTTTCCTGCAGTATTTCTGCATAGCGACAGAGGTCCTAGCAGGACAAGTGTCACCTCCCAGCCCACGGGATTCTCCATTTCCTACGGCTTCCACTGGAAGAATGTGTTCAGCATTTACGTGCAGGCACACACAAGCATGGCACTGTGCATCAATGTATGGGAAACGCATACAACCTGGGAAGAGAAGGAATTAGAACAACAACAGGAGATCCTGCTCCCAGCTGCAGAATATTCCTCTGAAGTCGATGCAGGGCTGTGAGAGCGGCTAAATGGATGAATATCCAGCTGCTGGATGCTCCTAAGTGCTTGGGAGAAGCCTGGCAGTTCCCTTCTGGCTAAAGCTCTTTTAAAGGGACTTTGCTCGTTTCTCTCCAGTGGGTCTGAGCATCCCTGTTACCCTGAATCAACCCTGCCCTTTGACTTTGACCAAAAGAAATCCTAACATACTGAGCCCACCAGAAAATTATTATTCCTAAACAACCAGCCAAAGCTCTGGCGTTGCGAGGAAACGCATTTCCCCACCCCAAGCCCTGTGCACCTCACTTACTGTCCTCTTCCCTATTCACTCAGTCCCTACAGAATTACAGTTATTGACTACAGATGCACTTGCAGTTCTGATGTCATCTCCAGGATTTTTCTTTTTTTTTTTTCCTAGGTGAAGCATCTATATTTCCTCCGTTCTGAAATCTTGTGCTGAAACTATAACAAGCCAAAAATCTCTTCAATGGGAAATTTCACAAACAGAGGATTATGACTTCAGCTACAGAATAAGCAGCAGGAGCAGATGGAACTCTTCAGAAACAATGATTCCATTTTCATGCAAATTTCCTTAGTAGTTAAAAAAAGACGAAGAAAAAAACCTCAAGATATCAGAATGGTTTCTAAATGGAAGGTTTTTGAATGATGCTAAAAGCAAAGGGCTGGTAGCTCTCCACGATCCCAAGCATTTTAGCAGCAGCCAGGAAAAAAAGCATGACAAACTAAAACCAGACTCTGTACCTCCTCAGAGTTGTGATAAGAGAAATGGAAAACGGAGTGAAAGTGTATTTTCGTTTTTATGATTTTCAACATCATCAGCTTTGTGATAATGCATACTTCAGAGCTAATTTTTATGCTCTTTAAGAGCACAGACTTCATTCATGAAGCAGCATGACAAAAATTCTTTATCCACTTGATGACTACAGAAGGTGACAGCCACCGAGAAAAAGACAGCCACAGGGACACTGTCGGAGTGCTAACCTGCAGCGTTCCTCTCTTTGAGTACAAGTGCTCCCCTGATTACAAGAATACAGACATGCATTTTTCATAGCTGAAATGTGGAAACTGAGCCAATTCTTTTGTTATTAATACTGGCAGCATACCCTAATAAACAAATACATGCACAGAGTTAGCAGACCCCATTTCTGGCTTTTCCACTGACTTGTTGCTTGGTTTTGGTCTTATGCCTTCTTTTTCCCCTCTTGTTTGCTCCCTGAGAGAGAATTCAGGCTTCTCCCTAGCACTCGGTGTTGGGAGGATAATGGACTCTGCACAACATGCAGTGCAACCGTCTGCACCGCACCGTAGCAGGGCATGCTATGCTGGTTTGTGTTCAGAATGCGTGTTAGTGGTAGTAAATGGGAATCCTTCGGAAGGCCCGTGCAATCCCGCTTTTACAGGCTACTTTTTTTTAACTGAGGTTTTGAAGCAGAGAGGAAACTATACACACAGAAAAGCAAGAACGAAACCCACTGCTGCCTGTCACTGCTTGCCCCCTGCACAACAAAGCAGGGGAAAGGCAGCTGCCAGGTCTCTTCCCATGCAGCGTCCAGATGCCAGCAGTGAGCTGCTGCCCCCAGAGAGCCGGGCAGCTCCTCTGCCAGCTGCCGACAGGGCTAGCAGGGACAATTCCTTCAGCCTACCCACTGCAAATCCAAGTGTCCTTCCTGACTCGGTCTTTCCCTGATGCTGCGCCTGAAGTTTTGTAGTGAGTCTTCATAAATCTCTGTCAATCCTGTTGAACGACTTCTATCTCACTCAGCGTCATGTTGATTTTTAAAAAAATGAATGTCCTTTCTCATGCAAAAGAGGTACAAAGCCAGCTTTACATAAGACTGCAGAGTGTTAAAGTAGAGGCCTCTGAACCATGTGTTCAATACCAAGAATACTTCTGTTTAATCCCATTCTACCTACACTTATCCCTTTCATCATGGCACTGGCCAAATCTTTCCACTTTGAATTTGCTCTCAAACTGAATCTCCTTCCTTCGTCATCGAGTTAGATGGATTTAAGTAATGACAGTTACCAAGAGGACAGAGCACATACAAAATAACTCCCAAAAATGGGCTCAACAAGATTTATTTCCAAGCCTTTCCTTCCCTCCCTCTTAGCAGAAGCATGTACAAGCAGAAACAGTTTCCTCAGTTGATCTTCTCTTACCTAAATTAACCTTTTCCAAACTATTTTCTTAAATTATTTGTTTCAGTCTTGCCTGAATGAACTCAGCAATAGACACCTTTCAATCGCCCAAGGAAGGGAAGAGGAACAGCAGTGGGGAGGGGTAGAAAGAGCCTGGCTGGTCTGACCAGGGCAGTGCCACGCAGCATGTCACTGGAAGAGGCAAGGGCGTGCAGTGCAGGACTCCAGGCTCCTCTGTCAGAGCGAGGATCGGCTCACTCAGTTACTGGGTTTTGGTTTGACATGATTTGATTCACACTCTTCAGAAACAAAGAGCAAGGAAAAACAGCGATTGGGACCTCATACCACACTACCAAAAGGATGGCACTTCCACCCGTATGGAGCAGCAGGAACTTGGCTTAGCATAGCCCTCAGCTGCAGGAACTATTTTAGAGTAAAAGAAGTGCTGGCCTTCACACTGAGGGCTGCTGTAACATTTTAATAAAATGCAATGAGTCCACTGAATGGACGGGAAAACACTGTATCATCATGAATTTGCCTGAAGGCAGCTCTGTCAGTTAAGCCCCTTTGCTTTCTCTTCACCCCACTGGCAAACTGTGCCTCCGCTAAGAGCCAACCCTCTCATTTCTACGTACTCTTGCTCCCACATTTCTCACATGCTTCAGCCGTTAGCAAAGCTAACGTCACTGCGCACGATGACCGCACTAAGCCAGTCTTGCCCCTTTCCTGATGCCGCTACAGTGACGGGGTCGCCAGCATCCATCAGAAGCGCAGCCAGGAACGCAATTCTCTACCAACCAGCAGCGGGTCCCAAACAGTCCCAAAAGCCCACACTCAGATTAATGCTCTGAGTTTCTCTGTAGCTACAATAAAGATGATATAGGGGAAGGCAAAGACCAGTATCTATCATTTAAGCCCCCATTTCTTAGCTTGCTGGGCTTTAAGGTATGAAGAGAAGTGAGACACATGTGACCCAGATGCTTGCTCGTCTGGGTCAAGTGTGTTGGATCTGAGCAAACTCACTGGAAAATTCTTCCTTCCTCCTTCCCCTGTCTTGTCACCACCTTTCTCCGGGACAGGAACTGCCAGAAAGACTCAAGAATAACTGGGAGAAGCACAAGGGAGTCCTGGCATTGCCCCACTTTCAGATGCCTCAACAGATCTCCATTGCTTTTTCCTTTTGACTTCGGTAAATTTTATGCAGCAAAATATCACGCAAAGTTGATTACAGCACTGTAAAATGGCTTAAGCGTGGAAAATTGGGTCAACCCCCCACCTCCTCCTCCCAGCCCCATCATCACTGACAGGGTCCTGCAGGGCCCGGCTCCTGCTCGCAGGAACAGCCACAGCAGAACATCCCTGGCTGCACTGCCCTTGCCTGGGGAGCTTGTTCTTCACGACTGCTCCAGCAGTTTGTTTCCCGATGGGAAATGATGTTTTCCATAGATTCAGTGAAACGCGGTTCTAATTTAGTCATCGTAACGTACATCCAACTGAACAGGACCTAGTGTTTTGATAATGAGAGCAATATAATTAGGACAGGCCTCAAAATATTCATGCAACTTAACCATTTGCAGACCCCCTCTGACACAGGAGACAGAAAGAGGCATCTGGAGATTGGCATACGATTACATTTCTACACTGTGCCAAAACACTGTTCCTTGTTCTAGACCCTAGCATATCATACTTCAGGACTTCCATATTATTTCTGCAGATCTTAAAATTGCTTTACCAGAGGACTTCTGACTCGTAGTTGCCAAAGTTTTAATATTATCACAATCTTGTGTTAGGCAGACAGAACTGAAAAACTGCTAATTCAGGATTTCTAACATACAGAGAGCACTAGGCTGGAATCCAGGCTAGGCTATAGACCTGAATGATCTTCAGTACAATTCGCCCCACTTGTTTGCTTTTTTAAAGCAAGTCTTAAGAAAAAAGCATTAGCAGAAAACACAAGGACGTTACATTAAACAATTCCATTACTTGGCCACCATATGGGGTCTGGGAAGTAGGTCTACGAAGCCATGCATGGGAGTCTGTAAAAGCTGCTAGAGTTCAGTAGCTGTTCAGATGGCTTGTAAGGACCATACTATCCTCAAGGACACTCTTACAGTTTCATTTTTTATTTTTCATAAATAGGATCAAAGATACTGTTCAGCCAATGTGACCCATAACTGACCGCTCAGAAGCACATTCATCCCCTGGCAAGCACAAGAACATGTATTTTAACAACAGCATCAACTACATTTCAGAAGAATGGTCAACTGACTCAAGAAGCGAAGATAATCTTTGAAAGGGAAGGCAGAAAGGAAGCTGTCTGGAAACTGGAGAAGTTACTAGAATGGTTATTGTGGGCAGAACAGACAGCAGATAGGAGCTATCTCCTTCACACTCACAACAAGGAGGTGGGAACCTCTTCATCCACATCAATAGCAGCTGCATGACACTGATACGAGCCTGGGTCACCCTTAAAGCACCATATTAACCTTTTTTCCTCCCTCCACAAACTGCTTCCTTTTGGATGAGTTCCATGTAACTCTTTTTTTTTTTTCTTCATTTTCCATTTCTGCATTCATCCAGCTCCTGAGGGTGAATTCTGTGGAAATCCATGCCCAGCGTGCCTGGAGGGACCTCTGCCCCACCATGAGGAGGGGCTCCTAATGCCAGCGTCGTGACACATCCAAAAATGCTCAACAAACCCAGGTTCTGCCAGACCAACAAGGGGGCACGAACCATGTTGCTGCTTCCACACCTTCCTCTTGACCTGTCACCTGCGGCTTCCCCAGCATGTGCCCCGGCCCTGGGGCACTGGCGCTGCCAAAGCAGAGGAATCCGGCACCAGCAGTGGGTTACCGCAGGCGTTGTTAAAAGCATTTTAACAACAGCAGAAGAGAAACAGAGAGAATGTTCCGTTGGTTGGAAGGAGCCTCAGGAACCACCCAGCCCAGCCTCTGCTCCCTGGAGGGAGGCCACGGCTTTGGTCTCCCTGTGTCAAAATGTCCTCAGAGGAGAGAAAGGACCAAAAGCAGACTAAAAAGACGGCAAAAGGATGAGAATGAGAAGATAGAGCAAGTACGTTAACTTCTCCCCACTCATCTCCATGGTCTTGTGTTGCCACTGAAAATGCTTTACCAAGTCGGTGTGGCCTCGTTCTGCAGCTCTGGAGCCACTCGGTGAGCTGCGGTGCTACTGTGGCACGGGGACGGGGCACGGGGACGAGGCACGGGGACATGGCACGGGGCACGAGGCTGGGACGGGGCACGGGGACGGGGCACAGGGACGTGGCATGGGGCACGGGGACGGG